>VYXH01004010.1:440154-578771 GCA_013397275.1 Burhinus bistriatus | reverse complement strand
TTTTTTTTTTAATGTATGTCATCATTTGGGTAATGACAGTAATTGTCAAGGGATCCCATTCTCATTAGTGTCCCTTAGACACAGCTATCTCTGTATGCTCATGCTTTGAAGAAATAGTCCTAAGCTATCACAAGGATTGCTTTGCCTCCTCTTGGAAAGTTTCACGCGTGGTTTCTCTTTTGCCTTGTTATTTCTCAGGTACAGCAGGAGGGGAAGATGGGTGAAGGAAGGAGCTCTTTCTTCTGAGGGCCATTGTGTTGGCGAAGAGAAGTAACAAAAAACGCCCACAGCTGTTGGCGACTGAGAGGTCTTAGGGCAGAGCAGTAATGTCCTTTAGGTGAAGACGAGGGCTGGGAGAGGATAAGGCAATTCATCTTTAGCAGAGATTATTTGTGAGGGATCAAGAATGTTTGGCTGGATTTTGTATTGACCCAACAATCTGAACCGTCAGGTGTGCTGGATGGCTGTGCTCTTCAGCGGAACCTTCAAGTATATGGCAGAGATCAGATCCATAGAATCTGTAAAATTGAGGGGTTTTTCCATTGTTATCTCTCTGTTGTTTTAGTCACTTGTTGTCATGGTTTAACCCCAGCAAAACCAGCCCCTTTGTTCGGTTTGTCTTCATTAGTTGTAGCCCTATGGCTACTCCCGAAGCTGGGTGAGGATGCTACTGCATGTGCTATTGCTGCGACAGCGCTCATGCGCTCCTTGAAACCCCGACAGAGAGACTGGGATTCCTCCTCCGAGGTGCTTGAGAGCCTTTGTGTGCACTGGAGTCAAAGGAAATGCAATTTAGAAAGGAGCACAGCTGTGCCTGTAGCAATGAGTGCCCTCTCTGCACACCAGCCTTGCCTATCAACCCCTCAACATGTTGGGAGCTCAGCGAAACCCCTACCTGGTGATAGAAAGGCATAATAAAGAAAGAAAACTCTAAGTTATGTTTGGTTTTTTCCTAAATCTGCAGGAGTTAGTGGGTTGCCAGAGCTGTCAGTGGATGGTGGAATTTAGTCCGGAGAAGTTTTAGTGACTTGCCCAAATTAATTCAGGCAGCGAGTGACAAAACCTGTCCCCCGGAGCTTTGCATCACAGCGTACGGTAACCTACGCCTGGAGTCAGGGCCTTTAACCATCTTTATCCAATAAAGCATTTAAGGAATATGATCAATGTAATTCGACTTCAGTTCCACCAAAGTAAATAAAGGGCTTAAGCATTTTGTGGAATTAGAAGAGATCTTGGCCTGTGCCTAAACCTTTAGCTCAGAGCAGGAACTTGATGCTAATGGGGTCATTAACCTGAGAAAACAGAAGTGTTCCATTTTCTGGTTTCCTAAAAATTGGCTTGTTAGCAATGGAAATTGTGGTGCTCTTGGTGGTAAAGGTGGTTTGGGTAAAGGAAAAAGCAAAGGAATAAACTTGTTATTCTGTATTAAATATGACCTTTGCTGTAATTTTGGGCTAAAGTAGCAATTGTGCATGGATTTCTTAAAGAAGGGGTCCAACAGAGAGAATAGATGAAGGGCATAATTTAAAAATTAACTCAATTCATTTTTTAATGTAAACAACATAGAGAATAAATGAAAAGTGAAAAGTGAAGCGGATTTCTGAAAGAAAACAGTTGACTAAGTCCAGGGCAAAGCTGGGGGCTGCACATCTGAGCTTCCTTGTCTTTGCAGGTCCAAAATAATGTGTAAGCATTTTCCTTAGTTATTTTAAGCTATGGATCAGGGATTTTTCAACCTCCCTATGAGGGAGGTTGTTTAACAGATTGGGTTTTACATAAAGGAATAGGAATTGGAAAGAAATAATGGAGTGATTTTCTAGAGGTGTAAGTGTCATGTAGGTACCCACTGCTCCATGAAAGTCTTGAAAGCTATTGCCATGGAGTATCATTCAGGTGAGTCAGTCAGGGTGTTTCTGTTTCTTGGAGATTTTTTGGGGGGCTGATTCTTTGCTTGATTGGTTTGGTTTGGCTTAAGTGTTACATATGCATGGAAAAAGCAGTTTCTAAGGCCTGGAGAAATCGTGATTCCTCCAGGTGTCCTTGTGACCTGTAGAACATCTTCCAAACAAAGAGCATATATAAGACAAGAGGGTATTTGTGCATGGAACGCCCCATAAAAGGCTGGACCAAATCTTTCAATCTCTTATTCAGGCAAGACTCCCACTAGAATCAACAGGAATTTTGTCTAATAAATGACTGTGATAAATCCTGTTGTCTGCTGATCCCTGTTGGAGACGCTTCACAAGTGATGATCAAACTTCTTGTTGGTTTAAAATGTGCCTTTAATATAACCTTCTCCTTCCTGCTGTAAGCAGGGAAAGTGCTAAAGTTAGTACAGGCATATTCATGTGTTTAGGTGAATTATGCTTTCAAGGAGATGAAACACATGAAACTAAGTAATTTGTCTTTGCACAGGTTATAGCTGTGAGACAGGGGAATTACACGGGGTTGTTTTTTTCTTGCCATTCTTAGATTACTTTTTTTTTTTCACGTAAAATATGATTTTCGTCTGGGTGTGCAGATTTTGGTCTCTTCCAAGTCCTCCTGTGGGCATCCTCTCCTGAACAATCATCAAATGGAGAAATTGTAATTAAAGCCAAGTTTTTTGAAAGTGGCAGGTGGCTCTGAAATGCCTGAATTCTGCGATGATCAACTTTTGACATTGCTGAACACAGGCCATTTCCCCCCTTTCCCCGGTGGAAAGATGGGGGCAATGCTCTAAAAGTCATGTCTCATTAGTGTTCTTTCTTGAAACTGAAGCATCCAAAAATTATCATCACTTATGCAATTTCTAGCCAAGTAATTAGTTGAAATTACTGTCCTTAATTATCAGTAATGACATGAGGGTGGTTTTTTTGTATTTTTAGTTTTATTCAGTATTTAAAATGATTTGTTTTCCTTATAAGAATACAAGTCTTCCTAAACCATAATATGTCATTTGTCTCACAGAGCAGGTTATTTTTTGTCACTAAGTCCTTTTCCCCTGCAAAAATATGTGGCTGTTTTGAACTTAGATGTACATCTGGAGATCAGATAAGCTAACAATTTACAGGGTGTGAAAAATTTCAAAAATTTGATGTCCTTTTGCAGGGAGAAAAACTTTTTGAAGCAACATTTTAATTTTTGCTACAAAGTAGGCAATTTTGCCGCTGCCTTCTCTTTTTGAATTGTGCTTTTTTTTTATGGCAGGGTGCAATAAACAATGTGCTTTAAACTGAAGCTCTCCAGACTGCTTTTCCTTTTTAAAGAGCGTAGGCAACTAATCGGCAGCAACCAGCCGCATAGCTGGAGTGTTTTCCATTCTAGGCAATATCATACTAATTTGATGCACACATGGATGCTTCACACAATCTGCAAATTCATCGCTGGCATCTTGCATTAGTCATCTGACAGATTGCCAAGTGTTTCATATTCCTTTCATGTGACTTTATTACAAAACACACACACACACACGCACTGCCTTATTTCTGCCAGTAGCCAGTTTAGTGAGAATTCACTGCAGTTCTGTTTACAACAGCCATGGAGAGAAATCTGCACTTATTTGCAACTATCCTCTGCTTTAACGTGCAAAAGTCCTGGGTTGCGTTGTGCCGCTCTCTTCGTATATAATGACATTAAGCAGCAGCCTGCAGAGAAAACCAGACTCAATGAAAAATGTAATCGCATTGTTTTTTGTTCATATTGCTTATGCTATTAATTAAATACTGATTTTTTTTTTTCCCTGCCTTGTGCCAATTGACATCATCTTCTGCATCTAGTGCACATGAAAACTGCATAGTCTCCTAACTTGCTTTCTCTTTTTAATCTCCTTTTCCACTTTCTAGTAACGGCACAGCTAACAAGATGAATGGAGCTTTGGATCATTCAGACCAACCAGACCCAGATGCCATTAAGATGTTTGTTGGACAGATTCCCCGTTCATGGTCGGAAAAAGAGTTAAAAGAACTTTTTGAGCCTTATGGAGCTGTCTACCAGATTAATGTTCTCCGAGACAGAAGTCAGAACCCTCCCCAAAGTAAAGGTACAGTAGTTGTGCTCTCTTTGCTTTCAGTTTGGTATTTTTTTCCTATCATCTTGCTTGCCTTCAGGATTTCCACAAAGGTTTGCATCTGGGCTGTCTGTTTTGAAGTATACTGTGTTGAGCTATGCAGCAGTCCTAAGAGGAGAGGACTCCTGAATACCTATCGATTACTGTCTTCTTCCTCTTCTTAAATTGCAGTTATCTGGAAGCATGCATTCCAACTGTGCAAAAAATAACACAAGATTGCTGTCCTTGTTTAAATTATTATTGCCAGGAGACATGGAAACCTGAGCGGTCACTTTCCCAGGATTAGATCGTGAAAAGTAAAATTTTCTACTTCTTTTTGTTTCCTCTCTTTGCACCCCAGGTGGGAATAATTTTCAGGATACAGAAGGGGAGCAAGGATAGTGGTGAGCTCTTGCTACGTCATTGCTCCAGAGGCAGCAAAAGTTAAAAAACAGACTCGCCCTGCCCTTTTTCCAAAAATCTCATTTCTTTTCTGTAGTCATGTTAAAGGATTGATTTTTGGCACTGGTATTTTTCAAAAAGAAAAAGTTCTTTTTCCTTCCTGTGTTTTTTTTCCATACGCATGTAAAGTATTTGTCCTCAGCTATATGGCTTTCTTTAACTATGCATATTTGGGCATGTGAGAATTCTGTGTATTACAGCTATGTAAGTATAACGTATGCTTACACATAGACTGAAAGTGCATATTTTGTTTCAGAGAATGCATTTTTCTCCATAAATAGCTGCATGCTTTCATTTACACTTTGAGTTATTCAGGTTTGGAATATGAAAGTGTTGCTAGCATTACAAATAATTAGTGCAGCTCCGAGGTATAACTAGATTTGCATGTGTGCCTGGCTGTAAGGTTACTAGATATTTATTCATTCTCACTGCACTCCTGCCACTGCTTCTAAAAACCTTTAAAGCACACATGCTACGGAGAATATCATAAACTGATTTTGTGGGCTAGCAGCGAACTAACAGAGCAAAACAGCCCTCGCTTGAGCTTTCCAGTTCGGTGAGAGGTGATTGCTATCACAAGGCACGCAGCACAACTTTGGGCGCTCCTGTGCTTTTGTGCAAAGTGCTGCCAAGGCTCGGCGTTTCCTTCTTGCCCTGGTACGGGGCAGAGGATCCTCTCGGTGGCCTCTTCTTTGTTGCCCCGACGTAACCAGTCTTGTGCTTTGAGTGCTATTAGTTCATTTTGGGTTGCTTGCATGCATCGCTTCTGGTTAAAAGACTTGCGGCATTGGTGTCGCACCGATGTCAGGGAGGGGGTTCATCTCGCCATACCTTGCTGCTAATCAAACCCCCGTACTAGATTGCCCTTTCCCCTCAGAAGCAGAAGGTATTTTTGGTTGGCGTGTTTCAGTGTAGTTCTGCTTCTAGCTGCCTCCATCCCCCAGAACTGATGTATTGTAGCAGGTAGCCCCCTGCTATGTTAGCACAGACCCCTCACCAAGTGTCTTTTTCTTCTAGTGCTGGATAGAAGACAGCATTAAGAGGTCAAGCAACTGGATTTTCTGCAGTCCAGGCTGCTATGGATGAGCAAACTCCTACTTAGTTTAAACCACTAAAATGCTGAACTTTGAGACTCGTCCATTTAGAAAGAGCTGATTCCCGGGCCACAGAAATGCCTTCCCACTAAGCAGTAAATGAAGTGAGAATGATATTGTGGTTAGACAGAAGAAAGCCATTGATTCCCATTTCTGTAGTGTTTTCCGTTATACTGTACCTGCCTGTCAGGCAGCTGGAAGGCATAAGGATTAAGCACAGGTCATGCAAATCGTTGTAGACTAATTATGAAGGCTTGTAGTCCCCATATTCAATATTCTTTTTGAAAGGTGGTTGGTGGCTTGTTGATATTTTTTTTGGCTTAGGCTCTTTTCAGCCATGCAGAGACGATGCTTTTATGTCACTTCAGGCATTATATGTTTTAACCAGTAAATGAAATTAATCCTTAAGAAAGACAGAACACCCTTCAGCCTTACATTTCCCTGACACAGCAGCAAACTCCTCTGGTGGTCAGCTTTTCCCTTGGAAGCTTTGGAGGAGTGTATCTCCATGCTGGCTCTGTCCTTCCTCCTGGCTGAGTCTGCCAGCAAGGCTGCAAGATATAGAAACCTCTTGAGTTTCTTGTAGATATCTCTTGACTAGGAATGATCTTTATTTTCTTAATCCAGTAGCACAAAGGATTCTGTGTGAGAGTTTGTTAAGAATGTTAGAAACAAACAAACAAACAAATTGCCATGAAAAATGTCTGATGGTCTTGTCATCACGATGCACGAGAAATACATTGCCTGTGATATCTAATTGACATTTAATAACGAGGCTGAGTTTTAACTTTTTGTTCAGAGCTGTGGTTGAATTGCGCGCTCTCTTTCTGTGTAAACACCAACATGGAACAACCGTTTTTATTTTATTTGAGCTGGACGGATTGGGGTAATGCCAGGCATTTTCCTGCCCGCTACCTCTCTGCCTCACCTCCACTTTTGCAGATAAGTGCATCAAGGGGACCTTGTGGTTGGGTGATGCTGGAAAAAGTCCAGTTTTCTTCATTGCGTGGTCGTGGCTGTGAGTTATGCAGCACATTCACAGGCTAGTATCACCCAGAAATTTTCTCTGAATATTCTGCAAGCCATGAATTGCAATGACAAAAATGCAAGTTAGTGTTACTACACGATGCCAGGGGAAGGGGGGGGCGGGGGAGGCGGTGGCGGTTTGGTTCTCTTCTTTGAAGAAAGGCATTTTGATTTTCGAAAGATCTGTCTCTTACCAGACAAGGGCTGTGTGTTTCTGTTAGCTTGGCCAAAGGGGTTTCTCCAATTTGGACAGAATTTTTCTCTGATGAACTGTTTATGAAGCTGCAATCTGAGTCTCTCCCCATTCTGTCAAAAATAACCATAGGCTGCTTCTCTCTCTCCTGCTGTTATTAAGACTGTCTTTCGTACCCTCCAACGACAGACGGCCTAGTTCATGTCTTTCCTTCTTTTTTTGTGTTGCTTGCCAGCTCTGCAAAGCTAAAGCTGGAGGAAGAGGAGGAAGAAGATGGGTAGAAAGCCAAGTTTTACTCACTTTGGAAAACTAGAGGAAAGCCGTCTTACTTCCACAGATACGGTGCTGCTAGTGCAAATGCTGAAGCTTGGCTTTAGTTAATTGGGAACCGCAGGAGTGGCTGCATTTTGATGGGTGGTGATTGGAATATCCTCTGTCTTCATGTCTTCCAGAATTTGCAGTTCTCCAGTTCTTTTTGGATGTGTGAAAGAGCTCAGCAAAGTAATTTGACTTTGTGTTTATCCCCTGTTGTTTTGTAAGGCTTTTTCCTCTTTCTGCAACAAGAGAAATTCAGGGGATTAGGTAAACTAAATATAAAAAAAAACCCAAACCACCCAACCAAACAAAAAAGGCAGGAAATCCTGTAACGCTGAAATAAATGGCACTTTCAGCTTCTGGGGGCTAAGGGGATTCAAAGTCTAGGCAGATCAGCCCTCTCTGTTCCCAATCTAGCTTGCTCCCTTCATATAATTTATTCTGGGTGGATAGATGACTTTTTTTCAGAGTAGTTGTTAAAAAGAGCTTCTGTAATACCGCAGATACAGCGAGCTCTATGCGAAGGCGGTATACTCTGCCACCGAGATCTCTCTTCTTCCCCACTGTTCTCCTAAGCCGGAAAGATTTCCTTGGCTGCTCTTGTTTTGGAGCCCGAGTGCTGAAGCAGGCAGATGGCACAGGGCTACTTTTTGCCTTTTGAAATGCAGCAGAAGGGCCAGACCCACAAAGTCCTTTTGGTACCTTGCCCCTGTTCCGATACCCGTTAATTCCTGTAGGGATCAAGGTCCCCTAAACCAGCTTTGTGAGCCTGACCCTGCTTGTGCTGCTGGAGGAATGGCGTTGCAGAGGGCAGGGGAGAGACACCCCTGTAACAACAAACTCCGTGTTTCCTTGTACCTTTTTACAGACCCTTTATCAGATTAGAGGGAGGCTGCTGGGTGAACAAGGATGTGCTGTAGTTAAAGGCCAGTGTTTATTATTATCCTATTTAACATGGTAATTTAAGTCTACCGGGAAGCAAGCAGAGGAATCTGATAATGAGGCATTCATCTGCTGCATGCAGGAGAGAGCGGGTGGGCAAGGCGTATGGGAGGCAGAAGTTACGTGGCTTCTTTGGGTACCATTTCGGCTACAGTTTAGCCCTTCAGAAATACTCTTGTGCAGGCAGGAGCAACAGTTCCTCCACTCCAGCAGGCCCCTGCTCACAGTACCTGTTATGGTTTGAGGAACCCACAACAATTAATTGTCGTTCAATTATTCTATCACCCGATGACCCCTCCCCACCCGGGAAGGGGAATCAGGAAAAACAAGGAAACCCAAGGGTTGAAATATAAACAGATTTAATAGAATAAGACTAAATAATTAACATTAATAACACTAAAGAACCAATATTGATCCCAATACCAATATAAAATATACAAGGATTATACTCAGCCCATTCTATCCCTAGGAAGCCGTGCACTCCCAGCAGGGGACAGCAAATGTTGGACACTGCGAGCGCTACGGCTTTGGGAGGAAGGGAAGGGCTCAGGGGTCTGGCACCGGGGCAAGAAATTCTCAGGATTGCAGCCGTCATGGGAGAGGGAGAACTCCTCAGCAAACTTTCTAATTTATATTGATTCTAATTTATATCATGGTATGAAATAATCCTGTTGGCCAGCTTGGGTCAAGTGCTCGTGTCTCGCTCCTCCTCGTCCCTGCACCTGGCACGCTGGAAAACATTGAGACCTTGAAACCATCTCACCATAGCTGGCTATAAAGTAAATATTTTCACAAATGTCTTCTAAAAGTACAGTTCTCCTAAGCATTAGAAAAGACCTTACTGCAAAGTAGAATTACTGAAAGAGAAATTAATCCTGTGTCCCTCCAACCAGGAGAGTGCCCCATTTTCTGTGGGCAGTGGGAGGAGAAAAGGGAACTGGCAAGGTCCTGCATGGGAGCAGAGCTGCGGCGCTCCGCTTGTCACACAAACCCATCCTGACTGTCCTAATCAGCAGCAAAAACGTTAAACAACTGTTCCGTGCCTGCCCTTGCACCACGGCTCCGCTGATTGCACGCTCCTGGTCCTCAAAGCAATTTCAATGCATTGTGTTTTGCAAAACTAGTTTAGATGCTCCTTAAAAGCTCCCTTTAGCCAGCGCTGCAGGAGTCAGGGTTTCTCTGCACATTTTGACTTATTTTGTGTTTTGAATGCTCTCACAAGTCCACATGAACATTGTTTAGCTTTTGAGATCCAGCGAGTTGCCTCATGAGCACATACGCTGTCGAAACTGCAGGACTTGAGGCCACAGCCGTTAGACTCAATTTCAACGATCATGGCTGAGAGATCTTCTGTTACGATCGCAGACTTGAAATCTTTCATGCACGGAATGAAAAAGTGCCTTGCATACTTTTTTTTTTTCAGCAGGTGCTTTGTGCACTATATGAAGTTTCACACAAGAAAGACTGGCAAAAGCCGGATGTTGCCGTTAGATACAAGTACAACGGGGAGGGAGAGCAAATGATAAAGATGAGTTTTTAACTCAGTTTTTGACTTTCCGATGCTTAAATTTAAACCTTAAAGAACCTTTATTCTATAATTTTATATGGGTTATAAGTAGCATTATAAAATATATTATAGATGTGAGCTGATTTTTATGAAAGGTAATTCTTATTCAACAAATCTGCTGGAGTTTTTCAAGAGGTTTCTCTGAAAGTGGACAGGTGTGAAATTGTGTATATAATCAAGCTGGATTTCCCAGGGGCATTTTGCACAGCATCACACAGGAGACTAATACATACGGTTGCGGGTGAAGCAGAGAAGGGCCCATTTTCAAACGGAGAAAGGAGCTGGTTAGATGATCGAGGGCAGATTAGAATGGGGAGAGGTTACGGGCCAGGGGAAGAGAGGGGATGATGACTGGAGAGCAACAGGGACTGTTATTGGAGATCAATACTTTTTCACTCTCTATGTAAATGGCTTTGACAGAATGAACCACCAACTTGTTATCCAACTTTTTGGATCATGCAGAAGGGACTGGATGGGGGTGAAGCCACCTGATAAACTGGAGAAAACAATCCAATACAAAGAGATTCAGCTGGGTAAAACGAGCCATGAGCAAGAAGAGTAAATTTGAGTTTTGAGTGAACACGTATGTTGAATGAGTGTATTTTTCAAAGATTTGAGAGCAGGAGAGGATTTGAAGAGTGCTCATATCATAAAAGGACTGACATGATGTTTTGTATCCGTGTGGTCAAAAAGGCACAGAAAATGCGAAGCTGTATAAATGGAAACATTGAATATAGCTTTCAAGGAAATACTGAAGCACTTAAAGAAGGATTTTTTTTGATCATGTTTAAACTACAGTTACCAATATTTAGTACCATTCTATAGAAAAGGGCAGAGGTCCAGAGAGGAGCAGCATGATTTTGTATGAAGTCAGGAAGGGTTAAGCCATGGTAAAAGGTCTAAGAAGGTTAACTTGTAAAGGGCTTCAAGCATTGACTTACAAGAAAGCTAAAAGGGGAAAAGCTGAGGAAGAATACAGGACTGTACCTTGGTTTGGAAAGAAAAAGTTATAAGGGGATACGATTGAAGTTTCTGCAGTATGTTGAAGTGCGTACTGAAGACAGGAATAGATAAGCTCTTTCAATTAATATTAAACCCAGGGACTGCACAGCATAGACTTAAGATTGAGAAACAGCAGGCCGACTGAAAAAGATCCAACTTTTAAAGTCAAACTTTCTTCCTCCACTTGCAGAGCAGAGAATGGTCTTCCAGACATAGCAGTAAGAAAAGTTCCAAAAGAAACTTTTCTCTTGCTTGCTTCCATTTACTATTTTGAAATAATGCATCTGGAGTAGCATGTGACTTGACTGCTCACCACGTCCCAGTACAGTTTCCCCTCGTAAGCAGGACGGGGTGCCAAGGCTGCGGTGGACACAGCTGACAGTGGCTTATCTATGTCCAGCATGAAGAGGGTCTGAGATTTCTGATGACCCCTGATATTTTTGCATTGCTTTGAAGAGAGGGAGCAGATGAGGATAATGTCCCATCGCGTACTTGACTGCAAACCTGTTGCCCACATAAATCAGTCTCACTGTATATTCCCATCATTGACCATGGCACGAAAGTCAGCCCCTTTAATACCAAAAAGTATCACAGCAAACCCAACCCAGTCTGACGGTGAGTAGTGGAAGATAATTTGTGAAGATCCTGTAAGAGGAGTAGGGGTTTGTGATTGCAGACAGGAAGAGTAGGGGATGTTGGGGGGATTGGGTAGAGAGTGTTTTTCAGGTGTGTTGTTTAACGAGGGAGATAGCAGGTAAAACCTTCCTTAGCCTTGTTTCTGAAGTTCCCATATACAGCATGGGGATATCTGGAGCTGTAGCAGAATTAAGCCTTTTTTTTCTTAAGGCATCTTTTCGCTCCATGTTTTTACAGTGTTTATCACAGTAGGGGCTTGGTCCAGAAGTAAGGACTCTAGGTGTTGCTGTAAGAAATTAATAAAAATAACACATCTCTATGGGATTAAAGTAGATTGCTTTGGGGCTCATTGGTTACAGTTTTGTAGCAGCTTAACTATGATCTACAACTGTATACAAATGTTCAAAATTAAGCTAAGACTGTATAAGCACATGACTATTTACATGTATGCTGAAAAAGTGCATAAACTTTAACTACATTTATTGGTTTAGTTAAATTGATAGAAAACCCGTGTGCAGCCCAGCCATTAGAAGAGTAGGACTTCATATTCCGGTTGTGGTTTTCTTAATCGATCTCTAATGTTCATGTCTGATAAGCCCTTCAGGAAAAAGCGAGTTAGGTAAAGGGATGTTTGAGCTCCAGGCATGAAATAAATCCAAGCGCTTTCTAGGTACGTTCAACAACTCCACGAATACAGATGAAAATATGGGCTCAGTTTTCCTGACAGTTCTGGAAAAACAAGAAAACAAAAAAGGAAAGGATATGTCTGGCTGTCTTTTTATGCTAATTATATTTAAAAACAGTTGAAGGCTAATGATTGAGAATTAGTTGAAGGCTAATGATTGAGAATTAGGGGGCTTAAACAATGGTGGTTTTTTGTCAAGACAATGCTGGAAAAGACTATTTTGCAGAATAGTCAAAAAAGGCAGGCAGTTCTTTGCTTCTTCAGCACACCATCCAGTATTTACCTATAGAATATTTTAGCACAACTTTACAAAAAAATCCCAAATGTTCTTAAAATATAAATGGGTAATCTGTTTTTCGGAATGCCATCATTCCATCAGAAGAAACACATAAACAGGCAGTTAAAACAGCCTGAACTTTCAATAAAATTGAAAAAAACAGCTAATCAAATTGCATTGTTGAATCTGAATAATATGCCAAACCTCAGTCTCTCAAATATATAATCTCAAAGGCAAAAATTGTAATGCATGGAAAAATCTAAGTCAAGTCATGCACACACTCGCACACAGGAATTAATCAATGGATATAATACTCAGACATAAAGTCGCATGCATGTTTAAGTTTTTTCTAGATTGATGCCTACATTTAAAATATATACCTCTGTAATAGTGCCAGATACTGTCAGTTTGAGATTTATGGTATCCAATTTCTTCAGTTGCATATTAAAGCTCACATCAATGAGTTTCGATCTTTTTATGACATTGTTGTGGCACTGAAATTCTTTCCTCTTCCAATTTTCTATTAAATGAATAAACATACAATATTTATCTGCTTGCCACATAAAAAAATGATGTGTGTTTTTGTTAAATAACAATGGCTTCAAAAAAACCCACACAACCCTTCTCTTACTCTGTAGTGTTTCTAATTCTGTTCAGTTCTAACGTTTGAATCATTTGCTCATGACATAGGAGGAGGTTTTGCAAAGGATTTGAGAACCGGTCTGAAATCTTCATGCACTTTGGCATGGAGCTCAAAGGAAGAAAACATTTGACAACTGAGCAGTGTCAAAAATGAAGTGTAATTGGGGAGTAGCCTTATAAGCATGTATTTCAGCTGCACTGAAGCTTACAAATCTCTCATTTCCATGGCAAGAATGGCATTTTCTTGCTTTCGTCTTCTGCTCCTGTCACCCCACTAAAATCATGCACAAGTGCACGTGCACACATGTGCACAAATAAATAAAAGTCTGAAATTAAAACCCACAATGCAAGAAGTTTTGTTCATTAAAAGACAGAGGAAGAGACTCCAAGGCAGTAAGAATTTCTCTCTCACTGCTGAGAGGATGTGAGAGAAACATAAATAATACAATGATGGGTCACAATAAAAAGTGAAAGACCATGTAAAATGTTTTAGTGTAAATATGTCATCAATTTTACTAGTTCTTAACATGAAATTTAAACCTCAGGAAAGCCCTGAAAGGATGTCTGTTATCCTTTATCATTTTGAAATACGTTACAAAATGGATATATGTGTAGCATTTGCAGTGTAAATTAATTACTAGTTCATTACTTCCTTCTTCCCCGCACCCGTCCTTGTCACCCCGTATTTTCTGCTGGAGCAGGGTAGCGAGAGGACAGTATTGGGCAGGCTTTGGGTCTGGTAGGACCCACAACCTACTCGGTGTCAGAGTTCTGTGATACAGACGCCGTGCAAGTTGTAGTATTTTTTTTTTTTTTCAGACATCAGTTCCATAGTGCGCTGTAACCAGCAGCCTGTTTCAAAAGAATAGCAAGGAACTCCCTAAGGATGAAGTCTGGTAGCGGCTTCTAAGCCTGGTTTGAGCTGAACTCAAGCCAGTGAGCTATGGGTGGAAGGCTGCGTATGCCATATAAATCTCCTAGTCCGTCTAGCTCAGGGAAGAAGGCACTTCCAGGAATCTGTGTCTTTCTAATTGCTTATAAAAACACTCTGAGACAAGTTGGTGAATAAATTAAATTTGAATGTTTCCAGTGGATCTTCTCAGGTTTTCACTGAACCTAATTACTGTCTAATCTATGCCTATGAGTATGCAGTTTTAAGTGGGACGTTAGACTTCCACTCTGCAGATGAAACTCTGTGGTGCATAAATTCATTATTATTTGCAGAGGAAAAAACTTCAGTGTCTTCCACCTTCTGGTTTTAATTTAAAATAACTACTACATGTGAGTCATGCATTCTTTTAGACTCATAAGATGAGCTGTAAAGAGGTAGAAGATCTTTTCTAATAAACCTCGTCTCTTATTTGCCTAACTAAATTGCGAAAATTTATGTTTCAAACAATAATTAAACTGTCCTAGTAGCTCAAGATGTCACGCTTTCAATTGCGATTTTAGAGAGCTGTACCGCAATAGGGAGTAGATTAATAAAATGTACTGCATGAAACTTTTTAGCTGCAAGGATGAGCATGGCACCGTGAGGAGCAGTGCTGCTGCTTCAGCCCTAGGTCTCCAACTTTTTTGCAAAGGGAGACATCACTCAATTTTTACCAGCTGGAAGAAATGAGATACAGAGGCCTGGGGGGACTTTTCCCAAAATTTTCGAGTCACTTGGAGCAGGTAGATAATAACGTTCTGCCTGTGCTGTTGTTGTGTCACCTAAATCAAATCTGTTCCGGGCTTGAATCCCTGAGCTGGTGGACACAAAGACTTTGTTATGTTAACACTGCCCAGGTGAGATCTGCTTTGGTTTATTCACTTATTAATCGGATCTGATGAACACTGCAGTTAGAAAACGAGTGTGGAGCAGACCCTTAGGCACCAGCTCCCACTCTTCCTATGCCCCCCCTAATTAAAACAATGAGTATTAAACAACAGGCTTACTTTATTATTTGCAGATCATGGGATATAAAAATCATTGTAGATTTAAAATGGACTATATTAACCTGAGTAATTCCGCTGGGGCTTCAGTTTCTATAGTGAAAAGTGTTGTGTTGTCTCTGGCTCAATTAGATTTTTCTCAGTGTCAATTTTAATTCACTTCACCGGAGCGTGGGGGAACTCTCTGTGGAAGGGAAAATGTTACTTCTGAATGAGAGCCTACTGTAGCCCACGTTTTATTTAAGAGTTTTAAAATGCTTTGTGGTCCCACGTTCTCCCTTGAACGTCTGGTATTGTGTGCCATAAGAGTTGAATGAAATCGCTTGATGTTTCTTAATGCGACAGGCATCTGGGCTTGAGCTGGAAGATGGAAATGGGAAGAGCGAGATCCTTGGTTCTCTCTTTTTATTTAATACTGGGGGGAAAAAAAAAAAAAAGCATTGGCGAACCCTTGATAGCCAAATAGACATAATTATGTCAAATGTTTCTCACCCTTACAAACATCCACCTGGCCATGCGTACAGAGAAGTAACAACTAAGCAGCAGGGTTTCCTTTTGCAATGCTGAGTCCAGGGCAGAGGTTGAGTGACCTGAGAAGTTGCTTTTTTCCCTTTAGACTTGGCATTTCTCCCCTTCCGTGGCCGTTGGCGCTTAGGCGTGGATTGCTTGGTTACGCTCTGCTTGGTGCACACTGCTGGAGTAGCCCAAAATGTACTGTTTCTTCCTTTTTTAAAAGGGAAAAATGGAGTGGATCTTTAATTTGAGGGTGCTTCTCATTGTTGTGGAAAGAGAAGTCAAGAAAAAGAGCCTACAGCAGAATTGTAGTGGAAGGTTCACCATAGACAAGGGCCTGAAATGTCCACTATGTATAGGTGGAGCTTTATAAAATTTAATGATTTAAATTTATTATTTTAATGATTTTCATCAATTTAATGATTTTAATTTATGATTCTAAGTTTAATGAAAGAACTCAAGACATTAGATTAATGGATCTCTGTGCACATTGAAGTTCTACTTCGGTGTTGGGGGTTTCTTTTTGTTTGTTTTGATTTTTTTCACTGACACCTCCCAGTTTCCAGTTTTGCAAATGATTTGTGCTGCTTTCCAGTATGTCACTGGGCTACCTATGGGAAAGCACCTGGGAGTGTCACCAAAACCAGTCAATTGGGTCAATAGATGTGAACCTCTTTTCTGGTTCAGACAGAAGATGATACCACAGCGTGATGCTCGAGTGCCCCGTAGCTATTGATAATGCCAGCTTTTGTATGAAAGATAAATACAAAATAGTCTTGGAAGAGGGAAAATTTTATGTTCTTCAGGAGAACTGAGCAAAATGCTCTACCAAAATTCTGGTTTCCAAGTGTGTCATCTCCCAGCCTTTCCATTTCCAACAGTGTTAGCTTTCCTTTCCAGTCCTGAGCTGTTAGCAATGCCTTTCTGTGCTTTGTTGCTTGCTAGTTCTGGCTTGGGTATGTATTGAGTTAAAAGGTGCTGGAAGTTGGGAATTATTATTATCATCATTATTTAGATGCTGCAGTCTAAGTAGTTCAAAAAAATCTCACAACTAAAGGTCAGCGTAGCTTGTGGGTTTACACATGCACAGTACAAGTAACCTTCAGAAATTTCCTCATGACAAGATAAGTGCAGCAATTATATTTAAATGAGTGCCGGAGAAAATTTCACTGTAAACTACATTAGCTGGAGAGTGTATGCTGTAAGAGGATTTAATTGAATTAATGTTACTTGCTATCAAATGCTCCATCTAGTGTATTACCAGGTCTCCTTATTACTAAGAATAATATTTGGCTCATAAAGACCCCTGTTCAACTAAGCACACAGTGCTGGCGACTTCAGCAAGTGATTAAAGTTACAGCCTGTTCGTCACTGCTTTGCTGAATAGGTATGGGTTTGAAGCTGGGACCAGGTATCGGGGCGTGCACATAACGCCTAATCACCCAGCCCTTTAAGAAGGCTGTTTATGGAGATTCCTCTTACAGATGGTTTTCCAAGTGTCTAATGAAGGTGCGATTTTGGCAGAAGTGTCCTTCCCGGTTTGCGCGTAGCTGTCGTGGGTAACGGCTGCACCAGCGATGGAGACGAGCGGCCGGAGCTCAAGTCTGGGTGTACAACAGGAGGGGTGTCGGGGTGATCCGCGCTGGGGCTTCGGAGCCCTCCGCTAATGAGAGCAGTGACCCATCGTGGTGGCAGAGGGATTTCATTGACTAATCCCGGTGGTGTTTTTAATGCTGTTATTAATGCAGGATTCTCACTCTCGCATTATACGGAGGTGCCACAATGAGATCCAGGAAGGTATTTTGTGTGACTTCCTACATAAAAGCAGAAATGCAAATAAGCTGTGTTAACATAGTCACATTATATAAATGGAAAACTCAGACGCATGGAAACACAGTGACATAGTCAGAGACATGCTTCAAGCCAGTGATAAAGATACCCACAGTTTTCCTACTCTGCTCTATGTTTTAGCCATTAAGGAGAAAATGTGATATATTGGATGTTTTTGCAGAGTGTCAAAAATACCATTGAAGTATGCGTCTCTTTATGTTTGATATTATTTTGTTTTCCTTTCACATGCATTCTTTCAAAAGCGAATACATGAAATCTAGCAAAAAAATCTTTTATTCTCCATTCATTCAGGAACAAAAACAGGGGGAAAAAAAAGGGGTTTAACCACTCTTTTATGGAAATTGGGAAACAGTGGAATAGTTTCTACAGCAACTTTCTTTATTGTTGGCCAAATCAAATGACAAAAGTTTTTATTCACCTACACATCTTACATTTTAATGATCCACATGTCACTCCTGAACTTCACCCACCCGTGTTTATGCATGCAGTTGACATTCTGGTACAATCAGTAAGGCACATGCCATTCAAAGGAATTACAATCTCCTCTTTGTTTTTGTGGTTTTATTTTTTGGGGGAAAAAGAAAGAGTAATTGCCCATGTCAACTGATGTTCATTACATGGAATTGTTTAGCTCCCTTAAAAAATCATTGATCTGCTTTTCCCCCGTGAAAATATTCAAGGTCTCAGTTCACAAAAGGGAAATCAGCGTGTAAAGCAGCAGACTAGCAATCTGTGCTGCAAGGAGTGAGAGCGCGATGTTCTGTGCAGCAAATGTCACAAGTGCTTGCTATCTTAAAAAAAAAAGACAAATATTTAGTGAGGATGAGAAACATTATTACTGTTGCAGGCAGATGTGATTTTGGGGAACAATCTGTTTAAAAGTAGGGAGGTTTTTTTCGTACATTTGTATGTAGCGTTTCTGATTGAACATTTGTTAGGTAGCATCTGGCACAAACTATTCTTCTTTCTCCCCAAGTTTCATGGCTTTGTTTTGTATTTAAGGAGGATATTACAAAAGGTAGTTTGTTGTCTTATTCCCATTGGTACGGTCATGGTTTTAACTTTTGAATGACTCCCTTGAAATGGGGGGGGTGGGAGGGAGCATTTGGCCTTTTTTTTTAATAGGGAATATACAGTATTTAGAAGAGTGCCCATGGTACATTGTGTGCACACAGCAAGTTAGAAGTGCCGCCGCCTCCGCTGTGGATTAGGGTCCGTGCGCCACAGATAACAAAGGGACTCGAAACCTGGGGCTCCAGTCTCGTCCACATGCTCTTATTATCAGTTGCTGTTTGTACTGCAGATGCACGTAACAGATTGTACAATGTGCTGTACAAACAGTTTGGTAAAATGATCTTTGTCCTGAAACACTGGCGGCATAGATGAACGAGAAGGATTGAAAGCCTGCCTGCACTGAGAGCTGCACAGCCCAGATGCCGGCGTTTTGGACCCATGTCCTCAACAAAAAGGGCTTTGTGCATCTTTATTGAAGCAAAGATCTGTTCTTGCTGATCTTACTGTAAAGGGCTGAAATTTTACATAAGATTTAAAAGAAAATAGCACAAAGATCATTGGAGAGCGAGTAGGAGAAGGGAACGTGCCTGCTTCTCCCTCTTCTTTTCTTCTTTTTTTCTTCTCATCTAACAGCGTTTCTCCTACGCTTGCCAAATCGAGCGTGTCAAAGGAGCAGACTTTCAAACTTTGGGTAGTTGCTCACAGGATTGGAACAACGCCCTGAAAAAAAAGGCTGGGGCGTGCAGGGCTGAGGCTTTGATGGCCTGACTCCGGGATGCACTGCTCATGGAAACTCTGACGCTCTGGAAGTGACAAGGAGAGCAAGCCTGCAAACTTGGCTTGCTCTCACTGGGCTACTCAAACAGGAAAAATTCCAATCCTTAATGTCTTTTTCATCATCCAGGGCATGTAAAGAGATCATCCACTTATGTCCTGTGTGGTTAAGAAAACCAAGAATTGCTCATCTTATTTATTGAAGTAGCTAATGGGCCTTTCAAAGTGCCGAGATGTTAGCTTGTGGGGAAAGGAGGAGTGAACTTTAAGATTAATTTCAATGAAAATATTTTTGTGGGAATAGTTGCTCAGTGAATATAGATCGTCTACAGCTGATATAATAATGATATAAGCCTGTTTATATGTTTTATTAAATCAGTGAACTGTTTACATGAAAATTGAGGTGTCTGGATTGTGCAAACAGCTCTTTTGGAGGAGCTCTGCTTAGGGACAAGAAACGATTTTGCCATTTTGAAACACTTATGTTTCTCTTTCACGTGAAAGTGCTCTCTCACTAAAATTACTAAAGAAAACATTTTTCAACTCTGAAGTATTGCTGATATTTTGGCAGTGCCTGTGGCCAGTAGTCCAAGTGATGGGAACTGCTGAGCACTCGGAATTTAAACAACTTGTGTTGACTTCACGGTAAAATAAATTTTATGCCTGGACAGGACATAAAACTTGGACCCCCGTGGTTTTCTGGGTTTGAGGTTTGATGGTACCTGAACGTGCCGGGAGCCAGGGCTCAGTGTCCCTGGCTGCTCATGGCTGAGCCTTGGTCAAGAGAGGTGGGTGTCTAGATCGGCGAAGAGATCTCACGTGCCAGGATGCAAAGGTCTCAGGTTTGGAAATCTAACTTAACTGGAAAAAGACCTGCTAGTTCATCCAGCTTGTTGTCTGCCAAATCCATGCTTGTTCTGTTTAGTGCATTCCTAAATGTTTTGTCCAGTTTTATTTGGAAGTGGACCATGGGATGCTGTTTCCAACTCCCTCCCTCCTCCAAGATTAAACGTTTTATTATTGTACTGTAAACACACACAGTCCTAACATCTTTTTGGTATTTTGGTCCTCCCACTTCATTTATTTTCTGTGGTATAATCCCTGTTCTGTGCTAATACTGATGAATGGGAGGGATGCGTTTTCTGTCATGTAAAATAGTACTGGGGATAAACTCTGCCTAAGATTTTGGCTGACCCCCTCATCAGGCTTAGCTCAAAAATTAATTTGTCATTACCCAGGTGCTATGCACTAAGCTTTATTGGCGTAGAGGAGTGCCACATACTGTATGTTCCTTGGAAGGAAAAAAAGTGGTCATGTAATCACTGAGACAGTAAACAGTCATTTCCAATCTAGTAATATTTTATATGAACTGGCACTGTATGTTGTATATCATCCATCTTGCTAATCCTTGTTCCACATTGCCTCCCACTTGAGGCCAAGAACATTACAGCTGTGCCAGAGAGTGGGTGGAAAAATAGCCTTATTATTAACCTAAGTTGAAAACATAATGGCTTTTTGAATGTCTTCATTCACAGATGCAGTCATACTAAAATATTAATACCCTTAAGTACAGAGAAACAGAACTTTCATTTAAAATCTATTGTCCATGTATGTTGCAAAAGTGAAAGCCTTAAAAATGTGTTGTGAATGCCCTGTGCCTTTTGCTTTATGTTTTATCTAGTACATTCCAGAATTCTGTAATAAAGGAGCCAAAATACTCTTCAGAGTAGGTTTTGAGCAATGTTGCTGCCATCGCTGGCATCGCCTTGTGGTAACTGAGAGTTTCTCCAGGCTTTTGTTTCTTTTTAAACACAGGTAATAATTAAATGGATATTGAAACACAGATAATGACTTTTTAGTACCATGATCAAGCAGAGTTGCGTTGCCAATGTTAGTGTTTGTTTAAATCTCAACCCCAGTGGGATCACAAGTATTCAAGATGCATGTGTTTTCTGGGAGCAACCATCATGAAGAGTAGAGGAGAAAACTGCAAGCCGTACCTGATTAATCTTCATAGCACCCCGGAATCCTTGAAATCAGGGAACTAGCAGTGAAAACCGAGTAAATCTGCAGCACAGCATCACTAAAAAGCCACAGAAAAAGGAGATGCTGCTCTTCTTCATCTGTGGGCATGGGTTGCCTTTCCTAGGTGTGTAACTCACCTCTGTGTCTGCCTTCCCAGGTAAAATACGAATCTTCCGCAAACGTCTTTGGGAGGTGTAAGAGTGGCTCTTCAGTATTCAGGAAAAAAAGAAATAAATCTTGATTGTACTAATTTATCACTAGCGTGAAAAAATGTGTCCCATTTTAAAAAGCAAAAAAAGGATTCAAACCTACATTGTATCAGGCCATGTGTTGTAGATCAGCCTAATTGTTTTAGAATTCAGAAGTGTTTCATCATTTTAAATTGGGCTTGTCTGATATTTAGTTCCACATTTTTGATAACTCTGCAGGACTAATCTGAAGCCTGCTGTTGCACATAAAAAGCTTTTCTTGTCCTATCTTTTAAGACTGATGGAATGAGAGGAGGTTGACAAGTAATCGCTTAGTTATCTCTGTGTCGAAGCTTATGATATGCATTATAGTGAAAACATGCGATATGCAGTTCCAGAAATAATTTTGCTATACATTAAAGTTTATCTTTCTTGCATACAAAATGCAAGAGTGAGTAATGCTGCAGTCTGATAGAGGATTTCAAATTGCTTGAAATATCTTTAGATTTGCCCTAATAAGGCTTAGCAGGAGCCAAAATATTGTACAAGATACGGGTCCCAATCTTACGAGGACTTCCCTCCAAGCGCATCCTTATTTCCCTGTCCCCCATCTCAAGTGGGAAAAGAAATTTCACGTTGTTAGGACATCATTTAGCAGTTTCTCTGTTGACCCACTGCACTCTGAGGATAAATACAAGTCATCTGTGAGTCGGGGTTTTTTTGTGAAAAGACCTTGTTCCCAGTAAGAACTGGTGGTTGCAAAGCTCATTTGACAATCTGACCTCTAACCCACCATTCCTCAGTTCTCCTTCAGAAAAAGTTTGCATGGTTTTTCCTTCAACTAGATATTTTAAGTGATAATAACATGTTGAATAAAAGACGAGGGCACACTGTAACATTATCTAAAGGATGCTGCTACCAAAATATTGTGATTGTTCAGGTTGATCTTCATGTGAAATGAACACTGACTAAAAGAAAGAACCTTTTGTCAGAGAAGGAGCAGAGTCTGAAGATGAAATACTGTAAAAGGACCCCTTGGATTTTTTTATTTATTTTATTTTGTACTTTTTTTTTTTTAAAAAAGCTTTCAGATAAGACTGGGGACTTTGTTCTAAAGCTCTATGAATTTTTTGGTAGCGAAGCGCTGTTAAGCTGCACATCCGTGATATTTTGTTGGATGTGTTCCTGTGGCTGCCATGGTGACCCGCGGAGAACGCTGTACAGAATCATGCTACTCCAAACGTGATGAGATACATTCAGGATCCGCATGCTATTGATGCCAAGGAACACTGAATAGTTTCATCTACTTTGCAGACAAGCTTCAGTGTAAGCCCTCCTGCCACTGCCTGCTCAAGGCCACCTTTGACAGCCGCAGGAGCCAACACATAGCTGTTTAGGCACTCGTTTTGTTCCTTCTCTCTATTTTTCCTTCTCCTTCTGATTAAGTTGCCAATCATCCAGCTTCCTTCTCTTCTTGTCTCGATAAGTTGCCAATCATTTCATACAGCCTATACCTCTCTAGCCAAGTATTTCTCTTGTCATAACTTGGGAACAGACTGCTGGAGATTTATTTTAAATTTTGATCTGATTAAATGCCACATCTTGATCTTTGGAGAGCCATAGGGCCCTATATATCATGGTACTATCTTGTTTGGACTGCTCTGAATTAGAGAACTTGAGATGTGCCCTATGGGTCGTCCAACACACTCTCTATATTCCCTTCCCTTAATACATATTAAATATTGGTGAACAGATTTATTTAATCAGTCTTCCAAGTTGTATATGGTTGATAGTATCAAGAAAAACCATCAATTGTATGAAGACTGCTGGGGGGAATAACATTATTTCCTTGTATGCTACATGGGGTTTTACTGTTTTGCTCTGGTTAGCACATCATTTATACAAAGATAGCAAAGTAGTAGCATTATTCAGGAAGGTTTTCAAGAAATAAATAACAATGGGAAATTAAGCAAAGCTGGACGTGTTTACTGTGAAAATTGTCTTTAATATTCATGTTTGTAAGTTTTCTGGGGAAATTATGGGAAGCTTGATTCTGGGAAATCTACAGATAGGACCAGATAATGCTTTGGAAGAATTAGATGTGGAGGCATAATGCTGTCCTCTCTGGGAGGGGAGCTTAGCTGTATTTTCCTGTCTTTAGCAGTTTTATAATTCTATTAAAACTGCTTTCCTAGATTTGCAAGATAATGCTTTCCCCCGGTATTTATACTTCATTAGTTCATTTTCCAGTCAGAAGGAGAAGACCGTATGAATCACCTTAGCTTCCCTCTCTCTCATTTTAGAAATACACGTGTTACATGTCTATTCTGCATCTCCCTTCATTGATTTTACGTTAGTTAATTGTCAGACAAAAATGTAGAAGAATAATAATAAATTGGGATAACAATCTCTTGCCACAAATATTTTCCTTGCTCCTACGAGGCAGTCCAGGCAAGGTGAAACATGAGCTGTAATTAATTCTTCATCGGGACACTTTTATTTTGACACTGTTAGTCTGTGCAAACCAAGATGCTGTACAAGGGGCAAACGTGAGCCAGGCTGGGCGGCTGTTGTGAGGTCCCTCTCAAACACCTTTGAGCTTTCTGAGTATGGATCCCGCACACAAAGTGTGTTCTTCCTTCTCATTGCCTGTGCTCATTAAGCGCTGCCATTTATTTTTGTGTGTCTGCACAAATATATGGCTTTATTACTAAAGTGGTTTGTTTATCTTTGCTGCTGCTGCATTTATTTTAGCACTCATCTAAACAATTAATTAGGGAAACACTTGAGTGCCGAATACACTTCTTCAGATACAACTCAGTTGTGGTTTTTTATTTCCAGGAGCATCAAGCATTTAAAAAAACCCCATCATCTTTTGCGTTTTTTTTCTAACCATGCCTTTTTCCCCCTTGTTTGAAGCTTCCACAGGCAGACTATTTTGCTTTGAAAGATCACGGGCCCTGTTGAGAGTTCAAAGCCAAGTAAAGATGATGCTTAAAGTTCAAAGGCTCTGTGGAGTTGCATCTTCATCTGCATAAAATTGTTTCAACCAACTAGAAAGACAGAAGAGTTGCCAGGAATTTCTTCTATTTCTTTTTTATTATTATTACGAAAAAAAGCTTAATTGGAGAGTAAATGTGTCACTGCTAACAAGTTCAGGGAAAGTGAAGCTCCTTAGATGAAACACTGCTTGAAGGTGTACACAGTGTAGGGAAGATTTGACATGTACTGTGACCCTGTGCAAGTGAAACTGTGAATGCCTAGAAATCAATACGAGATACGTAAGGGTTTATAATGTTGAAGTCAGGAAAGAGTTGAAAGTGTTTGACTGCAGCTTGGGCAAACGAAGCAGGGAGTATGATGTATTCAGACAATGGATTTAGACCCAAGTTTTAAAGATGGGGAAAAGCAACACATTTCTAAGGAAAAAAGTTTTCAAATAGATGAAAATTTGCTCCTTGAAAATAATGTTTATATTGTAACAAATCATGACTCAAGAGTGAGAGGCTTTGTCAGTTCTTCGACCGGCAGAAAATGGAGCCCCTATTAGGTGGCTTGGCCAAAAGCAGTAAAATACGGGGTTGCGTTATGTTGGGGGAAAACAGGTCTTCCTTGGATGAAGCTCAGGACACTTTGAGACAATATTTCACTTAGGATTTCTTCCCATGCTGCTGAAGTGCCCCTTAAGCCAGGTCGAATGTTTTGCATTGATTTCTTCCATTTCCTGTAAGCAAACTTTTGGAGGAAGTGTGCCAGACCATAGTTGGTTAGATGGAAGCCGCACTTGCAAGTATTGCTCTGCTGTTACTCATGTTGCTATTATTGCAGTATCTTTTTACCTCACTCTTTTTTTTTTTTTTTTTTTAAATGGTTTCTTCACAGTATTCCTTTGAGCTCAGGACATTTTATTATTTCCATTTGACAAGGAGAAGCTGGGGCACAGGGAGACAAAGGCCAGGTTGTTCAAAAGCATTTAGGTATCTAAAAATTCAGGTGGGCATTGAACATAATTTTCAGAAGAACTTTAACACTCTATTCCTAGAAATGAATTATCCAAGGTCAGATCTTGATTCTTTTGCAAAAATGGTATCCAAGTCTTCCAGATCCAGACAAGTGTTGAAAACAACCCATGTGCTGTCTACTTACCAAGTTTCTGGGTAAGGGACAGGGTTGGGGTTTTGTCCTTTTTTTAATGGGTTTTCATTAAGTGTCAGTGATAGTAATCTTTCCACTCTATGCCTTCTTTTATAAGTCCTTCTCCCTGGACCTCTTCCTCTTTTGTCTCTTTATATTGCTAGATCTGGCCTTTCTTATACTGTCTGTAGAAGACACAGGCTCAGAGTTTTAGAGCTGGCAAGGCTGTGGGTGGCTACGTGGTCTTGTAATACTGAAGGAATGTGTGGGATGTAAAGAAAACTTCATCATGTCAGATACAACAGGACTTGATAAACTGTAACGTAAAAAATGCATCATAACGTCAGCTTCCGAATTCGTAAATTTCCTGATACATTTCTGAAAACAAGGTGTGACACAAGACATTCTTATTGTCTTACGTGTCTGCAGCAACATGGACCACACTGAATTTTAATGTCTCTGGTTCATTTCTAAAAAAAAAAAAAAAGAAAAAAAGATTAATTCCTGTGTTCGTGCTATGCAAAAACTCATCTTCTGTGTGAAATTTGCTAGTGAATGAGAACTGGTTCTCAAGTGATGAGTACAACAATAAAACAGTAATTTAACTAATGTTGCCTGCTAAAGTTAAATAAACTTGCAATATATTTCTGAGGAAGTTAAGCTGCGTTACTAGAGGTTTTGTGGAAAAGCCACTTAAATTCCTTCATTGCCATTGCACAGAACCACAGGATGGCTGATGTTGGAAGGGACCTCTGAGGTTCATCTCATCCAACCCCCGCTCAAGGCAGGTTGTTCAGGGCTGTGTCCAGGCAGGACTTGAGGATCTCCAGGGTGGGAGAGTCCACAACCTCTCTTAGCAAACTGTGCCAGCATTTGATCACCCTTACAGTAAAAATGTTTTTCCTATGTTTAAATGGAATTTCCCATATTTTAATTTGTGTCCATGGCCTCTTGTCCAGTCACTGGGCACCACTGAGAAGGCTCCATCTTCTTTACTTCCTCCCCATCAGATATTTACACACATTGATAAGATCCCGCTGAGCCTTTTCTTCTCCAGGCTGAACACTCCCAGCTTGCTCAGTCTCTCCTCATATGAGAGATGCTCCCATCCCTTCATCATCTTCATGGTCGTTCACTGGATTCCCTCCAGTATGTCCATGTCTCTCTTGTACTGGGGAGCCCACCCCAGATATGTCTCAGCAGGGCTGAGCAGAGGGCAAGGGTCACCTCCATTGACCTGCTGGCAGTGCTCTGCCTGCTGCAGCCCAGGATGCCATTGGCATTTAACCAGTGAAAATAATTTCCAGTACAGAACATAGGTTTTTGATAGTGACAGTTTAGGTTTATAAATTACAATTAACTCTCAAATTCAAAGATTTAAAGGTTTTAAAGGGACAATTTTATGGTAAAACTATGCTATTCTGAGTATTTTTCACTACGGAGTTGCCTCCTAGTTGGACTAGGACTTGAGTGGCTTCTCAGGAGTCGCAGTGCAATTAGAGGTTTCAGAGCAGTGGTCTGGAAGTCTTATCAGGGAAAACCAGTCTTTAGTGGTCTTTCTCAAGCATTCAAGTGAAAGAAAACATAGAAGGAAATCCAGGACTATAAGATGTGTGTGCTAGGAAGTTTGATTTGCTACTACTGAATATCGGGCTTGGAGACTGTAGAGCTTTTGAAATGTCATCAGGGAAAGACATGTCCCTGCCTACATTAATTTGTGTAAACATGATCTTTGTAGAGTCTTTGTGAATTGAAATACAGTGTCACACCAGTTTTCTGCTGTAAGAATGGATTAATAAGGGAGGACATCGTAATGTTTCATTTCTTTTTTTTTTAACATCTGCGCTCTGAACTCTCTTTCTCTACTAAATCCAAAGATGCATTTAGCAGATGGACAAACTTAGGAGTTAACTTGCACAGAGGACGTGTTAATTCATTTCAAAGCCAGTAAACTCAATCCATTAATTGTTACCTGACCAAGGCAAAAAGGAAACAATGACCGGCTGCTCGAAGAAAAGAGTAAAGATTTGTATGAGGGGGGGAGAAAGTAAATTAAAGATTAAGGAGAATTAGTGTGAGAATAAGAAGGAAAAGACGAAAAGAAAATGTAAAGGGGAAATGAGAAGGCAGCATAAGAAGTGATTATTTGTGTTGTAGTTTCATTGAGGTGCCCCCCCACACACCAAATTCAAGATTTCTTTGTGATACAAAGTATGCACATAATGACAGGACTTGTTTAGAATGATTGCCGATTTAAAAAAAAATAAAAGTATTTCTTGTTTCTCCTGTATTTAGTTTATATTCTTTTCTATACTTTACAGGTGGGAAGTGCAGTGACTTCCCATGGGAGACCCCTCACAGAGCTAGAGATGGGAATACCATCTCCCCACCCTCTCCCCCTGCTATCCTGCTTACTTGAGAATTCTTTTTCCACAAGCTCTGACAGGCCATTTTTATTGGAAGCCATATAGACTGATGTATAAGATCCCAATTATTCCCTACCTCCAAGATCTAGAAATGTGAACGGACCAAATGTGAACTCGACAAAGGCGCTGAGCAGCCACTTTGATTTTCTCACCGGTGTTGATTGACTGACAGCCATCCATCTCAAAAAGCAGCGACTCTCCCAAGGGATTTACACTGGCTGGGTGCTTGGAGAGCCTGGCAGAGGAGAAACAACCCAGGCCAGACCGGTGGCGTTTCCATCAACCTGCAGATCCGGGTGTTGACACAGTACTGATGTGCAGGTCCAATGCTGCGAACTGCTCATCAGTATCTCTACAGCACTTTCTGAGTTCACGTTTGGGCGTCTCCCATCCCCTAGGCAGCCCAGGCTGTCACAGCTCAGCTCATGCAGGGATGGTTTCTTTGGGGACAGACTAGTTAGTAATGACACAAAATTGCCGTGTTGCTATAAACCTGATTTGTATGTATTTATTTACCCTGCCACCGCGTATATAATCC
Source organism: Burhinus bistriatus (assembly GCA_013397275.1). Lineage (NCBI taxonomy): Eukaryota > Metazoa > Chordata > Aves > Charadriiformes > Burhinidae > Burhinus > Burhinus bistriatus. The sequence goes on along the minus strand of VYXH01004010.1, from coordinate 550,505 downwards.
AATTCTGCATCTGCTTTTTTCTCCTCCTTTTATCAACATCTAGTGCAAATACCGAAGGAATATTATCAGATGTAGAAGTTGGCCCCTTTCTTCAAAAGTAAACCAGAAAGCCCCGACACACTGTACCAGCGTGCTGGCCATTCGCTTCCCGGTCATTACACGGGCAGCAGGAGAGTTCAGGAATTTGCTAAAAGCTATCATTGTCCTATACAAAAAAATGTACGTTGAAATTCTTTGGATACTTTTACAGCTATTAGCCATTTAAAACTGTTTAATAGAAGTAGCTTATTTCAGAGAGCAAGAAAGGCAGATTCTGGCAATTCTGCCCTTGATATCTTTTCTATCTGCGTCGCACTTTAGTCAAAATTTACATAATAATGGGTAGGGAAGTGTTGTGGCACACGAACCGGTGCATATTAGTTCTTAGTTGCTTTCCCAAAAGGCCTGAAAATGCAGCAGATTTAATCTAGGTCAAAAAAAAAAAAAAAAAGAGAAAAAAAAAACCACTTCCATTTTGTAGGCAGAGGACATTTATAGAGAGCATTTGTATTCACAAGGGTACGGGAATGACAGAGTGCGACTCCTCCAAAAGAGCTCCCCGGTGCAGCTGAAGGCTGACAGCAAACTAGGACTTGTGGCCAATTAACAGAAAGGCCGTCATAACTTGCAAGGCATGGAGAGAAAAAATTGAGCTCCGTGGGATCATTTTTCACTGGCCATTTACAGGGCCGTTACCAGCCTGGAGCATTTGGGCTTTAATGCGACAGGGGCAGTTTGGGGCACGCTGGGGCTGGTGCATTGCTGCCCTGGATGTTATAACCAGGAGGAAAAATAGAGCACAGGGTGGAATTTGGCACGTCCCGGTTGTGAATCCTTCTCGCGTACGAGCCCCTGCCTACCTTCAGCTAATGTATTAATATTAGAAGTGGCATCGCTATAATATGTGCTGTCATTAGAGTGGCGATGCGGTTTCCTGGCTGGTGACAGGATTGGTAATACGGTTTCCATCAGGGTGCCAATTATATCAAACTATTAGCAAACTTGAGCTAATTGGGAGGCAGCATCGTTAAAGGTTGATTTCTGCGGTATATGGCAATTCTGTCAGGGATTGCTCTGGGAGTGGGTCGTTGCCATCGTGCTCTCGAGTGACTCCGTCGACAACAGAGCGAGAGGATGGTGCAGGTAGGAATCAAAATGCATCTCTGCCTTAGCTACCCTCTTTTTCTGTTTAGCAGAATTACAGAAATAGTTGGATTTTTATTTCTGGAAAGGTTTTTTGCTTTCCTGTGTCAGGAACGTCTGTATTTGCTAGTCAGGCAGTTCATGTTTCTCTCTGTTTTTGTATGGAGTCACCCAAACAAAATCTCTTCAGACTTGAAACAGTTCTCTTAATATTAGACTGGTGTCTTCCATGCAGGTTAGCTAATCGCACTAAAATCTGTAATACAGAAGAAATGCCGGACAAGGCTTCCATTGCACTGCACCAAATTTAATATGCGAAAAACTTCTTGCCCAGCCACGCACCTGAACTCCTCTACGTCTTTTCAGTGGCTTCACTGGAAGAGAATTTTTGACGTCGTCGTTGCCTTTTGGAAAATGACAGTGCAGGTCATGGTGGGTGTGGTTGCAAATCACGCTGTTCAGGCAGCTGTTCGTGATTTACGGAGCACGTATTTCAGTCTTCGGGTGAACAGCTGGAATGCAAGAGACCCTTTTAAAAGGCAGCCTTGTTAAATCGCAGTGTAACGGTTAAATTTTGGTAGTGGAAGAGTGAATGTGGAAATCAGGAGAGGAACGTTTGGAGGGAAAAAGAAAAGGAGAAAGAAATCCTCCTTAACTTAAACTAGCTTGAACTGTGCTGGATTGACAAGAAGCTACTGTCCCCATTGAGATTCCAAGCTTGTATGAAGGCAGCACCTGTTCTGCTTGCAAATGCACACACAAAAATGAGCTTCATTCACAGAAAGAAAGAAACATAGCGGGACTTCACTCATTTAGCCTTCCAGGGCCTTCAGTCCCTTGATCTGTCAGCCCCTTAGAATTCAAACGCAGCCTTTAAAGGAATTTTCAATTCACAACATGATGACTTTGTTGATGTCCTGAATGTGAATGTATTTTGAATTGAATTTGTCTGCCAGGATTCCATTACTTGCTAAAAGAATACAGAGTTCAATCATCAGATAATCATTATAGCTGTTTTGAAGTGTTTATTTTATTAGTCTAGAAGGTAAAGCAAATTTCATACTTTTAAGTTGTTGCAGGCTTTGCAGGCGCGCTGATAAGCTCTTGTATTTCTATACCCTATGGTTAGGGTTCAGATACTGGCAGCAGGTGATAATATGCACAATGCAGGAGAGATCCAAACTGACAAATTTTGACAGTTGAAAACTATAGAAACTCAGAAATCAGACCAAAAAATATAAGGGTTTTTTCCTCCTGTAAATTTTCAGGCCTGGGAAATTGCAGCACGTTTTTCTTCAAATAAATCAAAACCTCAGAGCATCTTGTAGAATAACGTCTTTTAATTCCTGTCCACGTCCAAGGGTTATTTTCTCATATTGATGGACATGTGTAATTCCTGGTAACTTTAACCTCCGAACCGTATATTCAGTTTAGGGAGCTGTAAGAGACTGGAAGCAAGATGGAGGTTGCCGTATTCATTCAAGCATGAAATCCTGGCTGAGAGATTAAGCCTCTTAAACAGATCCCAGTGCCGTTAAAAGCCAGCGAGCACCGTGTAAGCCACATCTCCGAGTGGAGGAGAGCTTCCTTTTGTTAGTTGTTCAAAATTAGAAATGTAAACAGCTCTCACGGAGTAATTAGTCTGTGCTTGAATTGGGAGAAAGTGATAAAAATAATGACACGACGGAGCTCCTAGCGGTGTCGTACGGCTGTATCTCACAGCCTAACAAAGCCGTGTCGGCGCTGCCGGGTGGGTGGGGGCAAGGGTTTCACAGGTGGCTAATTTGAGTCGTAGAGCAGAATTCGCACAGGAGGAGAAGTCCCGTTGCAGGAGGTCACTAAGAGCTCTTTGAAAAAAATTCTCTTGCGCATAGGAGGAACGGCATTTTTTGAAGTTTTATGGTGAAAACGCTGTAATTGGTCGTAATTCCACAATGCGCACAAACATCCTCCAGAAACCCGGGTTTGCTGTCAGCAGAAATTCATGGGTACAGTGCTGTGAGAGTCCTCACCATTTGCTCTTTTTTTTGCCCGTCCCTAACTTCTAAACGATTGCTTTAGTGAAGCCGTGGCTGCATGATCCCCATGAAATCTGTTGCTGCCATCTTTGACAGGGACTCAAGTAAAGCCGTTTCTAGCCATACGCAAGGCTGTTTGCCCCTGTCGGTGTCTTGCTAAACAGGTTTCTGTGGAAATTAAATAAATAAAATCTCCACCACTGGTGCTAATTGGTGCCTTTGGCAGCCTGAGCAGGGGCTTGTGAATTGAATGTGTCATGGAGAATTGAATGTGTCAACTCTCTCCCAATGGCTAGGACCTTGAGGTCTTTTTCTGGCACTAAATTTGCTTTGAAAAAAACCCAAAAAGGCGGGCGGGGNNNNGAGATCTTTTCCCTTTTTTATAATGAGGTGTTGAAGTTGATCATTGTAGTGTACACACTGCAGCGTTTTCTCATCAAATGCTTTGAGAAGTAGGGCTGGTTTCTGCCTTTGTTTCTCAGGCATCCCATTTGTTGCGATCAGACGCTGTGCAGCGCGGGGTGGCAGGTTTTATTCAGTCTGTTCAAGCATCTGGCAGGATAGCCATGAAGTTGTTGCCGATGTCCTTAAGGGACTGTAGGGATCCGCATGATTCATTCAGTATTTTTTCTCGGTACAAAGAAGAGATGTCTTACACTGTAGTAAATACGGTTCCAAGTAGAGCACCACCGGCGTACCAAAAGGCAGGAGATTTGCTGCTTTGGAGGCGCTGACTGGCAGGACAAGCTCCTGGTCCTTTGGTCGAGAGGGTACTAGCCCACATGGAGTTAAACTGGGCTGTATTTCAGGCTGTTGAGGATCTGCAGAACCATGTCCACAAAACCAATTCGCCTTTTAAGTTGTCCTGACTAGGAGGGGAGAAGGTTATCACTGTCAGGCTTTGAGTTATTTGGATGTCAGACAAGTTTAGTTGTGGTTCAAGCTGCTGTCAAGTTTGTTGGTGACGAAGCCAAGACTACGCGTGCAGGGGGCTGAAGAGAGGAGGGTTGGGGGTTTTTTTTTCTGTTCTCTTAGTAGGAAATGTACTTTTTCTTTTTCAGCACTGTCACTGATTTGTCTTTGGCAATATTACATTTTCTTAGGGAAAATGGAGGAAGGAAAGTCGTTTCCTAGTTGTCTTTCAGCAGGGACCGGCTACCTGTCCTAAAGCACAGATTAGCCCTGTCCTCTGACACAGGCGTCTTTCCATACATTATTTCAGCAGAAAGGGCTGAATTTGGTACTTTCTCCTACGGGACATGGTACTGAGCCAAAGGGATTTTACACTGGAGGCATCTTCAAAGCCGACCCATTGGAGCTGCAGCGGTTTGCATAACTTGGCAGCGAGCACCTCTGGAAAGTCCATAGGCTGAGCTATAGCGTTTCCTTCGGGACCGTGTGCACTTTTGCCTTTTCTGTTCTTCTGCATTTTCTTATTTTCTTTTTTTTAGTCCAGTCCTGACCTCTTTAGCAGATAGCTTCAGAATCAGGTTGTCCACAACTGGTGCCCATGCTCTCCTCAAACCACAGCAAACCCATCTTTTGTTTAGTTGTGGTTTTTTAAGAAGATACGAGCAAAATGAGTCCAGAGAAAGATTTTATCCGTGTACATTTTCAGATGTGTTGGTCTGTGAGCTTAGAAGTCTCCATTTTTGTCGGAGTCCAATGGCCTGCTGAAACATATGCACGTTTCCCATTAAGCTACTGTTTTCTCCCAGTCCTCATTCACAGAGACATTTTTCTCTCCTGCTCTATTACTTCCCCAAAATGACTAGTTAAAGGGTATTTCACAGCATATTCATCTTTCAAGTGCAGTTCTTTCAAGTAGTGCCAAGAATGATAAACCAATAGATTTCAAATTTCCCCTTATCGGAATAAACCCACAGAGCTGAAATCTAAAATGAAACTCTTCGGACCCATGGTAAAGGACATCACAACTGCAAAGTCATGACTACTGCGTGATATTTTCCCCTCGGAATCCTCTCTCCTGGTTAAAAACCTTTATATTAAAACGCTAATAAACCAAATGAGGAGACAATAGAAGACAGATTTTGGAGCTGGCTGACAGGATAGAAAAACATCACAATGCTTTCTCAAAGTCACACTATTAAATGTCACAAACTCAGATTTGTTTCCAGTTTTAATTCCAGAGTAAAATAATTTAAATTTTCAGAATTTGCTAGTGAAACAGAAGATTTGGAAACACTCACAGGAAGTAGAAACCTTAACAGGCTGTGGCTATCTGTAATACTCATCCCTGCCGAATGATGTTCGGCTCACTGAAATAATTATTAAACCATCCCTATCATAAACTGTGAAATTTTAAGGAACCTATTGGCAGTATGAAAAATGTTTCTCCCAGCTACATTAAGTCTGCATTACCTGCCCGCCCAAGTATTGTATTGCCTGCAAATGCTTTTCTGAATTAGGGATAAACTCGCCGTATTCCAGCTGGGAATACATGATTACCTTTGCTTGTTATAAAGGTAACGGTCGTCGCTGGCCCGGCTGCAAAGCCGGAGTGAGCGTTCACAGTGCAATGCGCAGGTTGAGCCAAGCGAGAGGCAGCGGAGGGGGAGTTCTGGGTTCAGCCCTTCCTTCCAAGGTGTGGTACGGGCCACCTCCGCGCGGTTACTGAAGATGTTTGCTAGCTGTGTTCTCCTGTGCACGCTTTCTCCCAGGTCTCCTTCGCTGTTATGGGGATGCTGTGAGGTTGAACGAAAGCAGGCATAGGAGGTCAGGCGTGATGTTTCACCTTGGTCAACATTAGGGAGCTGGCGCAAGCCACAGCTTTGCTCACTGCCCGAAGGACAGATTGTTTTACCTGTGTCACGCTCTGAGGGAATACCGAGGCTCGAGAGCTGGTGTTTCTTCTATTTACTGTTTGGTTTTGGCATTTCTCTGGGGTTGCAACAAATCTCTGTGATTGACAGAACGGGATTGTTTTCTTATTCATCAGTAAAATCTGCATCATCTTCTTTGATATGAAGTAGGTTTTTGCTTCAGTAGCTGCTTCTGTCTCCCAACCAGCATTACCCAGCACGTTTTCCCTCTCCCTGTTGCGGCTGGGTCATGGAGCACCCCATCTGTAGCTGCAGAGCTCCATAGCAGTTTTGGAGTCTCTTCTTAGTGTGACATGGCTCCAAAGCAGGGGCTGCCCATGTCCCTGTTCAGCCCTACCCTAGTTCCCGTATGGACAGAGTAGCAGCACATTAGACTCTAAGGGTGTGCCTACATCACTGACTTACTGTGTTGGGTGGGAGCTATTTAAGTGTGAATTTTCCTTGTGTCTACACCTGCAATCTTGTGTTATGCACGTAAGTACACAAGTGATGCTCTCAAGGTGGTTTCCCTCCCACTGGAAATGAAGTCGAGGTCACAGGCTGGGATATCGTGTTGAGCATCCCACCTGCAACGTGGATGCAAGGTCCTCCCGCAGTAAGCTCTCTGCACGTGCCCCGTGCATCCGTGGGAGCAGACTTCATTACTGTAGGACAGATTGCAGCAAGTCAAATTTTGGTCCATGTTTCTTTGTCCCACGCCTGTCGTGTTATAGCTGTCCCCTGAGCATCTACCTGTGACTCCTGACCTCAGCCTGGGGCCGGTGTTGAGCTGCCTGGGTTGCGTATGCTTCGGGAAGAGTAACTTTCCATCTTTGCAGTGGAGAAAGTGGAAACAACCTGTGTTTGGTCCCACCGACCACTTAGTTGCACCATGCTGCCAAAGGGATGAACAAGGGATTAAGGCAACTAAAACTGTCTGCTTTACTGCAGGTTAGATAGATGCAGCCTCCCTTAGTGCTGCCAACCATCAGTAGCCTCCGTTATCCCACCAGTGGCAAATTCTCCTGCGGCTTATCTTCCTTCTTGCAACTGAAATGAGTGTCCTGCCTCCAGACCTACCTGGTTTCAAATGGTGGGGAGCAAATCTTAGCTCTTACATATAAGGCCCTTTAAATAAGGTCCTGCTTTAACCTGATTTTCTGCCTGGGATGCAACAATGAATTCCTGCTGCTTGAGCTTGCCATGTTGCTTATATCCATAGTATAATGGGGAGCCTTCAGAAAAATATAACCTTATTTGCACTGTACAAAGCCAATTGGATTTTGGTTAACTTAATTTCTAAGTGATTACAGTTCGCTAACAATGTAGGTGTGCTATAGATGTAATGCACAGGGGGTGACTTTTTATTTTAAACCATGCAAGCTTTCTTTTATTCATGTCATTCAGGCAGCCTCAAGATAATTCACATTTCTAGCTTTCATATTGTGTTGTTCAACCACTGTTTTTTCTCCCTCCCTATTGTACTCTCACAAATCATACTCACTAATTTCTGAAAGCTTTTCATTTCTCTCTATAGGTTGTTGTTTCGTAACATTTTATACAAGAAAAGCTGCTCTTGAGGCACAGAATGCACTGCACAATATTAAAACTTTACCTGGGGTGAGTACATTTGCTTTTTGATCCTAATTATTTTATCGCCAGAAAACTAGCCCTTTTGCTCAAGATGCTGCTCGGTGCCCCAAATGACCTTGATCTCTTCAAGGCAGGGGGGCTAACCTGATGGTCTGTCCTGTAACGGTGCCAGTCCTGTAGCAATGGCATCGTCTCAAAAGGCAGTTGCTCTTCTGTAGAAAGTCCTTTGGCTGGAAACAGTGCTGATTCCTGCTGACTAGAGGCAGTTACTGAAGTGCAAGGTAGATTCAATTTTTTTTTTTTGAAGCAGGAGGGAGGGAGGAGAAATAAACATATGGCAGAAAACCACTGCACCACCAGGGTTTCTAGTTTGAAAAAGGAGAGAAAAGGAAAAGACAAAATGCAGCCAGCTTTGTTAAATGCAGCCTTTATCCACATGGTTTCTAACCAGCCTGACTGCCTTGGCGCGGTGGCTGCAGATCAGGGTATCGTAAAGCCTGGTACTATGTAGTGGCTTGAACAGTCTTACCCTGTTCCCTGCCACTGCCTCTCCTTAGCAATCTCTTCTCACCGATGGATCACACGGGTGGGCAAAACAATTGTGTGGTTGTGTTGTACAAACTGTAGCTTGCGTTACCCTATGGCAGTTCCGATAAAAAGAAGTGTGTCACTGGTAATTGCATGACTTAAATCTGCAGTCGTTGTGTTCTAATGTTTTCATTTCTTCTGCTGAACGTAGCCAAATACTTTGGGGATGGGAAAAGAAAAATATAAAGGATGGAGGTATATTCACTCTTGATGTAGGGGAAGTGTTGAAGTATGTGGTTGGAATGTATGGTTACAGATGCAAAAATAAATAAATGTATACAACGCTGTATAAATAAATAGAACACTGGTTGGACTGACAGTTATATGGCCAATATCTCCTTTAGTTCCTTTGTGCTGTACATGAAATTGGACAAGATGTGTTTGAAAAATTCACATCTGGCCAGCTCACTTTATGCAACTCCTGTTAGGAAAACCACCTCATCTGTCATGGAGATGACCAACGTAGAGAAGTATGTCAGATAGTTACCCATGAGTCCTGGGAATTCACCGAGGTAAAAAGGGAGTACTCTGTCATTTGCAAGTGAAAATGCAGGAAGGGGTGGTACAAAATCTGCAGAAATAGGCCAGCTACAGGAAAATAAAAATTGTGCCACTTCAGATTCAAGTGATTTTGCTATCAACTGGACCTTGCAACTGGCCCTTACAAACCTCCCAGTGGCAGACTTAGTTTTTGAGGATGTAGAGGACAGCTGTGCCATCCTCAGAGAGAAAGGAAGGCTCTGAGGGAAGATTCACAGCATCCTCTAGCTCTACAACCCCAGCTGTGTGTTCCCATCCCCACTGCCAGAAAATGCCGAGTCCTTGGATGACTGGCTCTAACCCAATTCAGCTAATGTTGCAGGTAACCCAACTCGTTGTGTACTTGCTTTCCAACGTGCTTTGAGTCAAGTGGCTGTGCTGACTGGCTGGGTAGGATGGACACTCCAGCGGAGGTGGTCCCGAGCTGCTGGAGCAGCACCCTGCCCAGCCAGCATCCCTGGGTCCAGGTAGGGTCTGGGACCCTACCCTGAAGGTCTACCATGAGATCTAGACATTGCTCCCCTTAGAAGCAGAGACGGTCCTTTCCTTTGCTCCTCTGATCTTCCCTGAGCCCCATGAGCTGGCTGCTGTGTTTGAGAGATCTAAGTTATCCCAGCGGGTGACTCGGAGGAGCAGACTCCTTCCCTGACCTCCCCATGTACAGGTGGCAAAGCTGGCTCAGCTCTGCATTGCGTCTTATTTGAGCAGGACATCATTTTCTCCTCCACTTTTGCACAGCTAACAAGCATGCAGCAGTTAAAGAGACTACTGTACCTTTTGATTATTTTTTAAAAAATAAAGCTGAGAAATATAATATTTTTTTTTAATACTACCTCTAGCTTGTTGTCGTTTAAAACTTAGCTTTTCAAGCTGTGTTTTTCTGTCCTGAGGGTGAGGTTACAAACTTTTCTTTTAAGGAAATGTGAAAATTACATTCCCATGACTCTAGGGCCTGGGCTTTAAAAATATTCCTGATACTGCCAGAGATGTTAAGATTTTACTTTGAGATAAGTTGTTATACGTACTTCTTAAAGGGACACCTCTAATAAAGAGAAGCGTCTCAGATTCGTTACTTCTCTTTGAAAACAATTAAGCATATATTATAGAACAGATTCTGTATTTTGCACGTGCTGTATGCTGACATTCAGCATATATGGTGATACTGTTATGCTGCATCTGTGTATTCCAAAAATAAATTCATTTCAGCACACTTTAAAGTTGTAGCACACGTGCTGAAAACACTTCACATTAGCAGGATTCTCCTCATATGAATTTTAGCAATTTTCATGTTGTGAGCTCTGGCCCACTAAGCAGCTTTCACCGAAGAAGCAGGAATCGGTAGTGGATAGGTTCATGTGCGAAGCAGTCTCAGAGCAAATGGAAGCAATCGTCTGGCAGAATTACAACAGGGGATGAATTTGGATCAGGTTCATTTGGGCATCAAGTGTCAGCTTGCTTCCAGTAAACGAGATATGGTATGTAGGAGGTTCAGTAAGAAGGTGTCTCCTAGAAACAAAAGAATCCGTGCCTCCCACTTTTACTGTAATACCACCATGCGTCAGGTAAGAGGCATCCTTAAATAGCCCAGGAAGAAAATCTGAGGCAAAGGCAAGTGATTTATTAGTGTAAGGTGAGGAGCGATGGCAGATGCAGGAGTAGGGGGCTGCAGGGGTGCTGCGGCGGTTGGAACTCGCCTGCATTTTACCTGCACACAGGTATAACCCACACTGCTGCAGAAGCGTGGAAGGGAATACCTCCGTGTTCATTAAATGCTAGAGGCCAGATTATTTCTGGGCTTAGTCTCTTCATTTCCTAAATCCAGACCTGCTCCACGTGGCTCGGTGAGCAGGTTTTGGATCAGCACTGGTGAAGCCAAAAAAATGGGGGGGTTGTCTGAAATTTATCCCCCTTCTGAGACTGCATGTCCAGTTTAATTTAGGTAGGTATTTGAGCAAAGCCTGCAGTGCTGCTTCTATATCTACTTTTTGCGTGGACCTCATCCTTAACAGAGATAGGAAAACATGAGCGCTTTATCTGCTCCTTTGAGCTGCACCCTTTTAGTGGACATGAAGAAAATAAGACCAGACATAAATGATTAATGCAGAATCTTGGAAGAAAATATTGCAGGGTGCCTTGCTGTTTGATTACAAGCCTTGGAATTAGTCAACATTTCCATAATTCTAAACCAATATACACCTGTTTTCCCACTGTGATGTGAAGGCACAACTTAATTTAACAGAAACCCCACTGTGCTAAATCTCTCATTAAATACCAAGCTAGTTCTGTAATTTAAAGTTGCAGCACCACTATTTTAACCGAATTGCCTTTGTATTATAAAATTAATAAGAAGTTAATGATGCACTTTGCTGTATTCTCTCAGATTTTTTTTTTTCACAGCAACAACAACAAAAAAGAAAGATAAAGAAGAAAAACATGTCACCAGCTGACATCTCAAGGCTTTTCTGGTTTTAATCATTTTCCTAAGGATAAAATTCATTTAAAAGATTTTTTTAAATTTTTAAAAACTTTCAGCATAAGTAGGATCAAACATCGTCTTTTTACTCATGATTAGTGTAATCTCTCTGTTAGTCATAATATTCCTTGTCATATAATGGAGCTTTTATCTTTCGCCCAAAATGTATTTAGATATCACTTGTTATGGTAGGATTGCTACTAGGCAGAGAAGAAGATATAGAGTGTTTGAGAAGTACAGGCATATTGATATATGTGATACATACCAACAAAATAGGGACAGTTCTATTTACTTGGTGCTGGCATCATGAGTAGCTTTTATGTCTTGTAAATGAACAGCTTTAATTTCCAGATGTGTCTTTTCAAATATAACATGCAAGTGCATAGCTCATATCCTAGCTCATAGGGATGCAGTTTGTATTACTCAGTTTACAGTCAGGTTTTCTTGGAACACTGGTCTGGATTTTGTTTTAAAAGGCAGAAGGGAGGAAAGGGAAAACCTCCATTTGAATGTAATAACGATCTTAGAAATGTGCTTCTTTGGGATGAGATGTAGAACTGAGGCCTTAACTAGTCTCATCTTCATTAAGAATCTCACGGCTTTGTTAAGAGGTGTTTAACTTCTATTCCCTAAACAAAATAATCCAATAAATTCCTCCCATCTAAATTTATTCTGTACCTTCAGTTAGATGTAATAATCTTAGTCCCCCCGTGCTCTAAATTGCTGCTTAGTGAAAATTGGCTTCTGTATAGAGAGCAAACCTAGAAGAGCTGTATGCAGGGACTGCTTTAGCTGCCTTTGTGGCACTGACATTTTTTGCTTGTTTTACTTTTGAAGTGCCTTAGTTTTAAAAGAGAATGTGCTCTGTTTTGCTGACTAGTGAATCTGGTAGGATTCCCTGGCAAGAGCTAAGTGCAGATAGGTAACACAAGAGCACTGTATATTGGTCAGATTCTTGGAGCTCAGTTGCTGAATAAACGCGCCTTTAATCTCATGCAGAAGCTATTTGAAGTCAGGAATCGGTGGGAATACATTTGTAAAATCTACACCTAAAACTCTTTGGAGTCTCTGTTTTGTACGTGAGGTTAGACTTAGATTGGTTTAGTGGTGGACTTGGCAGTGTTAGGTTTACGGTTCCACTCGATGATCTTAAAGGTCTTTTCCAGCCTAAATGGTTCTGTGATTCATCTGACATGGCAATGGTTAGTTGTTGCCTATATGTATATTTTTGCATATATCCTCATAGCTAAGGTTATCACAGAAATAATTAACAGCCTGCACTGGTTTGGGCCTCAGCACTCCTGTGCGTTCAACAGACTAATGGTTTATGTGGTTCTTATTGCAAGTGGGATACACATATTCCAAGTAGCAGCAAACCCTTTGTATTGAAGTTCTGGCATGAAATTAGGACGTTAGCTGTATGAATCAATTTAATTAAGGGTTTAACAATGGAGAAATACGGTTTTGAGAAAGCTTTTAAAATTTTAAAAGCAAGGTGGAGTTTGTAGGATCTAACTGTCTTGTAAAATATTAATGGCTTCCTTTTTTGCCAGATGTTGTCAAGGGAAAGATTTTTCAGTTTTTACGTTATCGGAATCACTACTGGTTTTATTAAATGCCGTTTACGTGATAGGGAAACAGACTTGCCTTAGACAGAACTTTTCCCTAAGTATTCTGCGCTGGCTGTAAGGAAGCCTCAGGGTCCATTTAGGGCTGTAGAATATGAAAAACTGATTTTTAAAGAGAAACTTAGATCATTCTTCTCTTTTGGTGCCCATTCGCTGCAGGATTCATTCTGCCCGACGATCGTCAGCACGCTGCCAGTGCGCTTTGGGGCTTCCCCTCGCCCCCGCAGACCAGCTCAGGTTTCAGGTTGAGTGTCCAACACACTTGGTCTTGCTCCGTGCCACGGCGGGGGTATCGCGTGTCTTGGCAAGGCAGCGCCACAGCCCCGCCGGGGACGTGGGGCTTAAGGGGTTGTAACGTGGGAGAGAAATCTCAGCACTGTGCTGAATCGGTTTAGCAGGTTATTTAACCTTCACAATAATCTGTTTCAAAATGCAGGCATCCGTGACGACGTACTGTGAATCCACATTCACCTTCTGCTAAAGTACCATTTGTCCAACAAGAAGCAAAAAAACCAAATATATTTCTGATTTTCACTTTACATCATGAGCTCATTTCTAATGAATATCCTGGCACGCTCCTTTCTGGAGCAGCATTTTAATATCCAGTTCCCTTCTCTGCTTTAGGCCTTGTAAGTTGTCAGTACTGTGTGAACATTATGTAAAAATTACCTGTAATAAAAAGGTAATCATCCAATATGACTTGAATAATAGCCTGAATACGAGATATCAGTGACTCTGAGAGATTTTGACAAACAGAAAGGGAATTCAAGGAGCAATTAAGTTAGTTAAGGGATTGGAGTGATTGATTTATGATGACAAATTAAACTAATTCAGTACCCATATAGCATGGCCAAATGCTATTTAATGAAGGATCCAAAAAGTCTAGAACTGTTTAAATGATAAAAATAACCAGATGGGAAAGCGGAGAATTCCCAGGGAGTGCCTGTTCCTAGGAACTGAGCTATAGGACATTGAATGATGTTGAGAAAGTGAATCTGGCCCATTTCTTCCTTTAAGATGCTATGCAAATGGAACCACTTAACGGCACGTTTTGTCTAGCTCAGAAGAAGTGATTTTTTTATTATGCAAATACACCACTTCCACCTCTGCCCTCAAAAAAAGTTACACTGACTTTGCCACCTAAATGAAAAATCAATATTTACACTAAATTCAGGTACCTTAGTTGAAAGGTTGGGTTTGCATCTACCGTTACTGTGAAAGACAGAATGGATCACCAGCCCTGAATTCCTAAAATGGTAAAAAGTTACTTAGCAGCCCAATGAAATCCCTGTAAGCAGATGAACGTGCAGCTTAATGGCAGAACGATGGGTGTTGTCAGGCGTAGGGAGAGGGAAATATTGACTAAGTGAAAATAAACTTCTCTAAATTGAGGAAAAAATTTAATTCATAATTATATTGTCCCTTTTTCTCAATGAAGGATGGGGGGCAGATTCACCTTCCCGTACAGCCTGATCATTAGGATAGCTTTCTGGCCTGCAGCAGAATGCAGTTCATATCCTCTCTGACTTGTTTGTTGTAAGGATTTAACTTGAATTGACCTAACAGAGCTTTCACCACAGGACTTAGTTGAGATTGGAGGTCACCGTTTCTCCTCTCGAAGCTGTGTATGAAAATATTAAACTCTCGTGGAGTTGAGAGAAAGCAAGTAAAAGCACTTGGTTGCCTAGTACTTATGGCAGTAACTCAAAAATTGTGATATCTGGTTATGAGTCCATGCTCTAATAAGTATTTTTATTAATTGGAAAAGCTTCAGACGCTTGGAAGATACTCTCCAAGAATAGGGAAGTGCAGGAAGATCCGTTGACCTGAAGCACTGGGAGAAGGAGGGTAAACCTTGATCTGCTGTACTTGGGGCGGGTGGGCACGTGGTGGCAATGCCCCAGCCTAACCCCTGGGGTATGTCAGGAGGCGCGAGGCTGCTGGGTGTGGGCATCAGTGAGCTGTTGCAGGTCCTAGACGTTCGTGTCAGACCGTTGCTTTTCCCTGGCGTAGCAGATCTGCTGAGAAGTAAGAGCACATGAGCCCAGCTGCAAATGCAGTTAGATGCATGCTAGCTTTTTTAGATAGCTTTCTTGGAGGAGTTCAGGATGTTTTGGGGTTTTTTTGTGCAGCTTTGGAGTATAATAATATTGGGATGGAAACTAAGTAACGCAAAATACTGGCTTAACCTCAGAAGAATTCCCTAATGTGAAGCCCATCCCCAAAAGGCCAAGCTGTTCTGGCGCGTGACACTGGGCTTTACCTCTGATTTCCGTAACTCCAGACAGTTGAGGTCATCACTTTGCAAAATGCCTCCAGAATTTAACGTCCTACTTAGAACATCTTAGTCAGGATCTGTTCACAGGATAGCACTTTCAAGCTGGGTACCTAAAAACCACCGACTGGAGAACCTTTTGCTGTGCACTTCAGAATGGAAAACTCCAAACAAAATTGAGAGGCCATCACTGGAGTACTCTAGGGTATTGCGAAGCTCACCAAGGTTTAGGTGGGATGCTTAGCTAAGGGTAATAGCCTAGGCACTCTCTTAAACAGCTATTTATCCTCCTGCTGGTGTTAGCTGTTTTCGGTTATCCGGAACAGAAAGTACAGGTGCTTCAGTCAGCCTCATTAGCACCATGACACAAGCTATTAAAATTGTCTTCGTAATGAAAAACTAGTTCAGGGAGCCTTCCTAGCTGTCTGACTGCTCCTACAGCGGTGAAATTAGAAAGGCAAATCATAAACAACGTTGCAGGCATCAGGAAGTAACATCATTAGAGGTGCCCTTGGATGCCATTTCCCTGCCTCGATAGCAACGTTTGGCGCCCATGGATCTGAGTTATGTTGTGACTACAGAGCCTGGGCTTCATGGCATGTTTATAACAGAGAGATTGTTTGTTCAGCATCCTTCTGCCATTGTGTCCAACCAACCCTGTGAGCTGTGCTGCTTCTTTCAGAGACCTCTGCTGCGTGGTCGGTGGCTCCGTGCGTTGCTATCGGAGGGAAGCAGTGTTGGCACATTCAGTGTTTGTACTCCCGTGGTGGGGTGGGAAGCTGAGGCATCCCTAGCTAGCTTTCTCCCTTCTCAATCAGGTAATGAACCACACTGTTTAGATACACCGTGCTGTTGTAGGTGCCACTATACATGATGAGAGAGAAAACATAAGTTTAGTCTCCTCTGCGGTCTTTAGAAAGCCCATAATACGTCCGGGAAAACCAGGTGAAGCTGGGTGGCTTGATTGAGCCTCCTGCTCTAATAACACACTTTGGGCAATTATATTCTGCCTAATTAAAAATACTCTTTGCAGACTCAGAGAGGTAATTGATTTTTTGCTTGTTCTCCGGAAGAAATGATCATCTTCGGCAGCTTAGTTGGAAGAGCCACTTCTTTGTCTGCTCTTCCCTTGGGGTGTGCAGGGCAAGCCTTTCTCCTCTTGCCAGCAGGGTCACTGGGGCTGCTAGAAATACTCAGGGATTCGTTTGGGTGCAAGCACCTCTTTGGGGTGCAGATGTGTTCATCTCATTGTCATGGTAGACATCCGAAACCTTTAGAGACACTAAAATGGGCTGTGAATTCCCACCCTGAAAAGTTACGGAAGACCCCTAGTCGCAGAGCTTATACTTCAGGCTGTCAGTGTATGGAGCAAGTGACCAGCACCCTCTAAAACAGAGAGAAAATACCATTAAAGGTTTAAATACCTGTAATGGGAAAAGCGGTGCCAGAGTGGGCAAGGCTAATTTTTGTCTTACTTTTGGAACAGTCCATCTTTTCACTCTCAGCTTTGCTGAAATCAGTAATGGCTTTGCTCCCAGAATGTAGCCTGAGTATCTCCAGGAGCAGAGAGCAGCAGTCATTGAAAAACACACTGCCATAACTCCATTTATTAATCGAAGCCTATCTCTATTGCCTTGTGCCGGGGAAGTTAAAAAAGCAAAAACTGCAAAAGAGAAAAAGCATTGAACTAAACAGAGTCTTAAGCAGTGGTAAACAAAATGTAGCTTCCTTTGTGGTTGATTTTTATCCAGCTGCAGACAAATATCAAAGCGATATCAAAGGAAAGCTACCCATTAATTAATTCAGACCGACTTCACAAAGCAAGCTGGAGCTTTTGCTGATATCTGATTCTGACAACTTCCTAATCTTCACAAGTTGTCATTAAGAGTGGCATTAAAGCAGTCCGCAGTCAGTCCCAGCTCTTGCCCTATTGTAACTCAGAGATGGGCTATCTCCCATCGCAGGAGGGGGGACGCACAAGCAGGGGTTAGAATAAGCAACTTTGCTTCTTTGCAAAAGGAATTTGCAATGTATCAGGGAATCTCATGAATACATTGCCTCTGTCATTCATTCTAGGAGCGCTCACCCAATCCCACTTGCAGGCATTACAGGTTGCAGCGAGTGGAAATTTTCTCTTCTGAAGGAGAAACACAGGGAAAAAAAAACAGAAAGAAAGAAAAAAAAAAAAAGCAGCTCATGTCTGAAAGGAATAATTGGAAGTCTGTAACGATCTTTAAGAAAGTATGAATAGAGCCTTATCATTGATTTCAAGATAGAGAACATAGGATTCTGGGTTGAAGAAAATAAGATTGTGGAAAATAAGATGCTAATCAGAGGATAAGATGAGTTTTAAACTAAGAACTGAAAGTCAGGTACCTCCATAAGTGAAGCTTGTAATTCCACCATGAAAATAAACAAAACACTCTAGTGTTCCTTACCACTGCCAGGATCTCTCGATGGGATTACAGCCTCCTGCCGAGATGCGACGTACGTGATACCTTTATATTTCCATTCAACTGTGAATGGCTCAAACGGTTGGAGTTTGTGTTCTAGACCATCACTTGAGCCAGTATCCGCCAGACAGCGACTAATACTATTTTGTGGCCAATTCATAACAGTCCCTTAGAGGAAAATGTGCTGTGTTATTATACAGTATGTTCATTTCAGATATTGCGAGGAATACAGAGAGGATAAATGCTGTTGTGGGAGTACCTCACCAAGCATCCACAGCAGCATGGATGTAGATGGTGCATTTATTTCCTCCAGGGCCAAGTACTGCTCAAATGCCAATGACAAATGGGAATTATTTTTGATTGTACACAGAATTGAGGATTTACCATCATAAGAGGTGAAATAAAACTTAGATCAAGTATCAGGAAAAAACGATATCTGTACAATTAGAATAATCTTCTGAAAGAAACAAACTTAAATCCCCATCCTTAGGGGCAGTTGGGGTAGGAAAGAATTAGAAAATATATGATAGGCAGTAATCCTGTATTGGCATTAAGTCATTCGGGATGAGCTACTGGATTTTTTCATCTCTCATTTCTGCAGTTGCTAAGAAGTGGAAGAAATTGCTATGCTTGTGTGAATATAGAATCCTCCTATTTGTACAAAAATATATGATTAACCAAAAAGAAAGATGTTGGTAAGTAAGAGCTACAGTCAGCTTAAATGCTCTGCTTATACGCTTGTGTCTGGAGGGCTCTGAGGGTTGCTCAGGCAGGAGTGTCCCTTGCCTCTTGTGACCCTATTCATTTTGCAAAGAATGACATGAATTTATCCCAGTTTAAAAGTAGCCTGATAGCTAACAGCTCTCATGTCTGGCACTTGTCTTCCTCCCTGTTGACATGAGAGCCAAAAATAGAGGGTGTGACTTGGTGAAAATTTCTTTTCTGCGCCCATGCCGTCTTCCCCTGTGCTTTCATCGCCCTCCGCTAGCTTCACCGAAGCTGCAACAGCCCTCAGGCTGCATTAGCCTGCTCAGAAAAAAATAACGTACACTGAGAAAGCGGGAGTTCAAGACTTTCCAGTAGCTCCAAATGCTACCTTTGGAGCAGGTAGGATGAGTGATGTAAGAGCTTTGAGCTCAGTTGGTTTTATCAGAGGACCTTCCTGATAGCTCTCTGTGGCCTCCAGCTGCTCCACCTGAAGGCATCTCTGCAAAGAGATTTCTTTGACCTTTAGGCGAGTCATGCGTAAAGATGTTACTTGTGGGGCACAACGCAAAGAAAACTTCTAATTGAGTAGAATAGCAATATAAAGAATAAGTAAGAGAAGACAGCCTTTCACATACTGGCATTTATAGTCACTAAATGAAGCATGTTGGTGCTTTTTTCAAGGAAATCAAGGGGCCCAGTCTCGGAAAAAATGCATTAAGCTTCGTATTTGGGGTCAGATGCTAGTTCAGAGCTTTGCAGATGGGTGGAGGTTGATTTTGGCCTTACTGTTCCTGATACTGTCCCTTTTACTCATGAAAGCTTAATCACAGCTCGGTCCAAATATCACAGCCAGCTGGAACTGACTCATTCTTCAAAAATATATGTTTCTGCTAATGTTGTCCATTTATTTTTTTGTTTGTTTAACTTCCCAAGCACCTATTGAGGGAAATATTTAAATACATTAGAATTCCTTAAGATTCGTATTATAAATGTATACCGCATGTTTAGTATGAATAAAATATACTTTCCTTATCCCAAAGAAAGCACTGGCAAAATATGCTAAAAAATTAAAGAGAATGAGTTCATACAAAGGGTGGTTAAAAATTACGTGGTTACTTAATGTGATTCTTACTGCTGCTTGCAATCGCATGTAGACACAACTAGATGTTCACATTTCCATGTGGACAGCGTGTGTTTGTGTATGCTTGTGGCTGGAGACTGCAGTAACGTTCTGTTTTCATAGATGGATCAAATATCGAGCTATCTTTTTTCATTCTCTCTCCACAGCCAGATTATTTCGCCACTGCAGAGTATTGGCATAACACCGAGAGCTTTTATTTGGATGCTGATACTGGATAGTTGTGGAAAATTCCTGTAACTTCAGCTCATGGAGAGCTTAAATAGAATTTATGAGCCATATCCTCATTTGGCGTAAAATATTATGGCTCTGCTGGTTAAACAATAAAACTGTACTACTTACCCCAGCTGATCTCAGTCAGGAGAGCAGGATTTTTGACATCTTCATTCGAAACCCCTTTTCTACCTGAGCGCTTTGGCTATTGCCTGCAATATTTAAAGAGGCCTGCATGTTGACAAGTAGTTTGGGGCTCATATCTGAGCTTTGAAAAAATCTGGATTAGTCTGTGTTTGGTAACAGGGAGGAATTTGACTGCCTGACTGCCGGAGAGGTGGGAATTGTCAATCAAGACGTGTTGTGGACTCAGAACTACTCTGCACCTTTGCTAAGTGAAAATGGCAGCAGCCCCACATTGGTGTCAACTCTTTCTATAAATTGTACGCTTTGCTCTAATTTAAAAGGTAGAATTTCAATAGAAGTTATAATTTGGATGCTTTTGGGGCTTATTTGAGACTTACCTCAATCACAGTTTTTTAGCTAGAAGATGTTCTTGCTGGTACGTTGTAACGCAAGCGTGAAAGCTTTCCAACAAGAACTTTAAGAAAGCTTTACATAAAAAAAAAATAAAACTCCCACAACCTAGAATTTGAGGTTTGTACCAAATAATAGACTCTAGTTTCTGTCAGAAGAGGAGACCAAGTGCCTTACTGGATCAAGATGACCTTCCATGCTGCAGAAAGAGTCAGGCAGAAGATCCGCTTAGTAAATGAACAGAAAAATCTGTGATGTGAAACTGAGGGAGTGGTTGAGGCTGTTTTCCCTCTTATTGAATGAAAGCCAAAAATGGAGAACATAGAGGTAGATGAGATAACGTTGTGAAAGAAATGGAGGACCCCGACTATGCTTTCTTGCCTTTCTGAAGTCTTGCTGTCGCTGGCCATTCCCTTTAAAGGGTTATTTCCTGAATTTCAGCTTGGCAAAGGTAGAGGATATTGCTGAGCATAATCACATGGTGTTTTCCCAGAGCATAGTTCACAGAGGAGACAGTACATGCAAGCACAGAACATCATAAATCTTAAAATAAAACTTCTGCAAAACAAGTATTTAATATCCTGGTAGTCATGCCCTCAGTCACAGCCGAGTTTGTGTTTGCATTACAAAAAACATTGCATGTTTTTAAAAACCTTTCATTTAAACTGAATTTCTTCACGGTCATCGTTAGCCTAAAAGAGAATTTCTTTTGGTTTTGTTTGGGATTGTGTTTTGGGGGGAGGAGGAGAAAAGGGTAGAGGATTGCTTTGTTTTCTTGATAAAAAAGTCATCCTAGATATTTATGTGGAATTGGAGGGATTTATGTGGAAAGAGAGGAGTTTCGTGTGGACCAGGCTCAAACATTAGCATCCTAAAGTGGTACCCACAGCGTGAGCTACTTGAAGATTTCCATTTGGCAGCAGGAGAAAGTGTTTGGGTTTTTTTTTTTTTTAAGATGGGAACATCATCTTGAGTCTTCAAAGATCCTGAAGTCATAAATAAGAAGGGCAAACTTCCCTAAGCATGTCGTCAGGAGTCAGTACTTCCTAAGCTGGGGATTTGACTTTTGCCAGGAGAAGAAATGTGCAATATGCCTCTGCAGACCACTCAAGTAAGCACAGGCGTCTGCTGTGCTGCCTTCCCTTTCTGGGATGGTTAAGGGACATCTGTTTCATTCCCATGGGAGGTGGGAAGACTTTTCATAGAAGATGAGATAATATGTAGCGTGTTTTGGCTTTGGTTTGATTCTGTTTTCCAAATATTAATATGGGGAAGCGGAGAGGGATGGTGCTTTTAGATTTGAAGGAAAAGTAATTCTTTTTAAGACTCAACCTCCTGTTGACTTCTGGAAGCCAACACCCGACTAGGAAGATGGAAGAAAGTACGGCTTCAGAACGCTTGAGTCATGTCCAGCGAGACATTGACTGTAAGGCTTGTGTCATGCTGGGAATTGAGTCCTGGCATCTTAGGTCATGCTGGGCAAATCCACACGGTGCAGCGCAAGGCTGTGATAGTTATTAACTGAGGTCCCAAACAGCTTGGCTGGCATTTGGTTCCTCCAGCTAGCCTGGATCGCTGCTTCAGGTTCTTCCGTTACCTCTTCAGAAGAGTATCTAGGGAGTAGTATTGTAAAAAAAAAATAAAAAAAAAGCTTGTGTGGAGTACAACCGCTCATTATTGCCTTACCTATACCTGGTGATAAAGCTACAAGATTTCGGCTTGGGAGACTTAGCTTTGGTTGTGGAATAACTCCAGATGAATCAGTTATAGCCTCTGTGCTTTTTTTCCCCCATCATCTTCCTTTCTGCTAAAAAGAGATAGCAGCAGTAAGCACCTCGCAGTGGTCTTAGGAGGAGAAATCAATTAGAGCGTGAGGAGCCCAGGCTCTGCTGCGGTGCGGACAGCTTGGCTACCTCCCTTCGGATAGTCATTCTGGGCCATGCAGGGCCTCCCTGCGTGACGCTGGGCAAACGCCGCTTCACCGCACTTCGGTTTCTGCTCAGAAACGTGGGCAGTAATTTTTGCTTCTCACAGTTACCTTGAATGGGTGTTAAAACTCATTCAATTAATGTCACAGAGAGACTTTTGTTATCTTTCTGTGACTTACCGTTTTAATGCAAAGGGGGGAAAAAAAACCCCACGTTGGCATGCAAACTTCAATTGGCAAAATGTCAACAAAAGTTATTGCCGCTGCAGACGAGATGGATAACTCTTGCTGTTAAAATAATATCTGGTGTTTTGCTCAGATGTCTAATGGGTTTGCTTTTTAAGCATGGATGATACAAAATATCCCCAAGGCATTATTCCCAACAAGATATAGAATCCCACTTAATGTCTATTTTTAGGATTGAATAGGTTCTGTAAAGGCTCATTTGTTTGAAGAAAAGATAGTTAATCACTTTGGTTTCCATGTAATTTTGAAGAGAGAATTTTGGTCGTACTTCCCCTTCCTTATCTCCACTCTGGCTCGCATGTGTCCTGGAGTTGTTGCCATTTGTGTGGGTGGTAAGAAATGAAGGAATTAAATAAATGGAGTAGAACTGCTAACAGAGCAACAGTAGTTATTTGTACATTAGCAAGTGAAGTTGTCAGTTCTAAGACCACCAACTTTTTCATTTCTATATGAGGGTACAACTTTTAAAAGAGATCAAGTGTTATAGCCTAATTAGTAAACGTACAGGAGGAACAGCAGGATGTGGGGATGACTGCGGAAGGGATCACTAGAATATTATTACTATTTTAAAGCGCAGCATTGTATTTAGTCACTCGAGCTAATGTTCAATTTAACTTGAATTTAAAACACGGAGTGTAGTGGATTGCAAATGACTGAGTTGGAAAGCTTCCAAAAGGCATTGAATTTCAGCAGTTTTAGTGTTCTCCGGTAAAAGAAACAACTTGTTTTAAGCAAGCTATATGCTTGTTTCTGTGCTCTAAATAGAAAATAATGATGTTATGCATTACTGCATGAACTATATTTGGCACCCACCAGCAATATTCATTTTCTCCTGCTTCTCTCCCTTCCTTCTTCCCTCCCTCCCTCTCTCCCTCGCTCTCTCCCCAAAATATGCATATATATATATATGTGTGTCTGACAGTAATCTAGGAGGCCAAGTAATAGACCACATTCTTCTACTACTAAAATTGTATGAATATCTAACAGTTTAAATCCCTTAAATTGGGATTTATGAAAGGATGACAGCAAACAATCTTCTGGCTATGCCGTCGCTCAGGCAGTTACAGCTACTGCTTTGCATTTATTTGTGAAGGTCTGTGTGACCGATGCGCATTTCTGTTCTTTTTACCTGTGAATAAACTAAGGTAAATGACTTAAACCAATACTCAGAATCCAAAGCTCTGCCGGTGCCAGTAAAACAAGCAGGACCACAGCATTGGTCTCAATGACGGTTAGCACTTTCCTACCCGGTGAGTGGGCATATTTGGGGGAATAACATGGGCTAGGCGCTCTTCCCACTGGGCAGTATGGACAAGGACATCCTGTTTTGAGAGGAAGGAGAAGTAGAGCGGTGTAAATACAAGCTGTGCCATGCCAGTTCTCTTCAGCGCCAGAGAGCGGTCCCTTGCCTCTTTTTTTCACTAGTATTTATTTGGCCTCAGAGACTGTCCTCGGTTCCCGGAGAAGTTCCCTGAAGCTATAGCCAGATATTGACTGTGTAATTCAAGTTAGTTTGACCCTAGAGAAGTCGTTCTAAACAGTTCTCTTCGGTAGGAAAATACACCTCTTTCACTTCTGGGAAACTTGTATTACTTGTAAGTCACAAGGGTTTAAAAAAGCAAACCCAGTTGGCATTGAAGTGATGTGAGAAATATGTTCAAGAGCTCCTCCAAAAGGATCCTACTGAAAAACTTGGGAGCTAAGAGCTGAAACAAGGGGCTGGGAGGGGGGCGCTGTGTAGAGGCGTCTGCACATAATCCAGAAAAACAATGATCTCTGAAGACACTGAAAATCATTTAATTCTCTGGTGCTAGTGGACCATTTTCTCTTCTTCCCATCATCTTTTGGTAGGTCAATACATTCCTTCCTGATGACCAGATGCAGTGAAGGTGTTCAGGAACCTCTCAGGTAGAGATTTGGGTTTTTCTTTTCCTTGGACTACTGGCCTAATTAAGCTGCACTCACTAATTGGATCAGGAGCTTGGAAAAAAGTTTAAATTCATTCCCAGTACAGAGTTAGGCAAAGAATGTAAATTTTTCCCACCGATTTTCATGCTGGTGCCTCTTTAGGTGCTTTTCTTCTCTCGTGTCCTTAGCCTGTCCCTGCTGCTCCGTAATATTTTCTTCCTCTTTAGTTTTCCTATTGGTTCTAAAAAGTCTATGGGTTTATAATCCTTCTGCCAAGAATGATATTACGGTTTTATTGAGGTCTGATATCTCTTCTTCTCTCTCCCACATTCTCTCCTGCGATTTTACAATTCTGAGATGTACAAAATGTGAAGGAAGTCCCCTTTGGCTTCAACAATGATTGATGCTAGCAAGAAGCAAGTCCCAAAGTGCTAGAAATGACAAGATACACGCAAGCTGTCATCATTTAATCTTATTGCAGTTTGTTTGGTTTGGATGTTACCTGAGTAACTCAAGTTCTTCAAATTTACCCTTTGCTTGGGGGAAGGTTTAGCTCAATTTAGAGTTGTGTTTCCTTGCGATGTGGTCTGCAAGGGTGACAGGTAAGGGACAAACTGAGCTGGGGCATAGCTAGAAACTTATAGCCATGAGAGATGACAGGGAAGAGAGGAAGGGGAGAGGTCTAAAGAGGTCTAAGAGCGCTAGAAATCTGCTGATGGCTTTAAAGGGTTGTAGAAAGATGATGAGAGGAATGGTAAGGAGTGAGGAGTCATGGATAACGTCCTCCACACACACACCCTAAATTCCTGTGGTGTAAAGGCACACTGTGCTTCACTTCAGAGGACTTTCAGGAGGTGGTCTTTGACATACTGAGCTGGGTGAAGGCACGGGCAGGTTTATGTGCGTTCGTGGTCCTTTCTTGATGAGTGGTTTTCTTTCCTCAAGGCATGAGGAATGACAGGAGCGAGGCACGTGCAGTCTGTGGTGGCAGGAATGGAGAATAAAAGCTGCTAATAGATGTACTAATCACGTATGAAGGTGTTTTTTGCAATGGACCATAAAATAATGATTTTTCGTAGTCTAATTACATGGCCAGAGTTTCGGAGGTGCTGAGGGCACCTGAATTTCACAGACTCAACACAGCTGCAGCAAATTGAGCCCATCAGCTCCTTCATCTTCACTGAAAGGCATTTCCTGCTTTTTAATCACCAAAGTCCTCTGTAAGACAAACATACCCACATATGTAACAAAATTCCTTTATTAAACCAGCCGATACAGATCATTTAGCGTTGACTGCCTCAGCCTACAAACCTTGCTTCATTCACAGAAATTACTGCTCATGGGAAGTGTTTAGCCTACCTAGAACATCTGAGTGCCCATTTCTCTTCAGAAAATGGATGAAAGGCAGGTGCCCAAAAGCCTTTCCACCAAATATGCTGACAACTCTGAAATGAGATTTAAGCAATAGCTGGTGACGCGGCGGTGACTCAGACCGTGCCAATCCCGTGCTTGGCCATGCCTGGAGACAGTTCTTCCCCATTCACCCCTAGCGCTCCAGGCTTAAGATTACACCTGATTGGAAGCATCCCCTGACTAAATAAAACAAGCCGTAAGCTGATGGAGTCGTGCAATGTGCAAGCACACAATAGTAATCACAGCTAATGACTCTGCTAAATGCTAGGCTGCACACCCCTCCTTGTTTGGTGTTTGTTTTGTATACAGAAGGTAACATCGACTGAATAACGAGGATGCCAAGTTACAGATGGGGTTGTGGAATCGTATTTGACAGCCGATTAGAGTAATCTGACAGAAATGATGACTTAATCACCACGACAGACTCCAAATTCCCAGATAGAATTCCACCCAGGTTAATCTAATTTCCTTGCAATATTTTTGCCAGAAATAGACTCTTAGCCGGCTTGTTTTCTCCCATGCAGATGTCACATGGCTTTGACAAGAATGTAAATAGGTAGCGTTATTATTGTCAAAAAGATGACTTTGAGGCTCTGAAGCTGGAGAGGATGCGTGCATGTGAGAGGTGTTTGGGTTTCTTGACTGTGGTTTTTTTCTCTAATGAAGTTATATTTACATACAGTGGGATGTACTCAGGAAAAAAAAGGGAGAATAAAATATGTAAGTAGTCAATTGTAATTCCAGGCCATGGCTCGGTCCTGCTGTTGCCCTCGACATAGCCAGCGGCCAGATTCCCATTGATTTCAGGCGGGTTTTCAGGATTGCATGTTTGACAACTGTTTCTTTTCCTTTTTGATTCCCGTGGACCACATCAGCACCCCTGCTTGGGATGTGCCCAAGGAGGAGCGGTGACACGCTTGGCCTCAGGCTTTGCATGGCCTCTGTGGCAGTGCAGGCAGGGGATGGAGCCCCCGCGTTGCTGCCAGCGCTGCCGCAAGGCACGGGGCAGCCTTGGGCAACAGCCATTTCCCTGCTCTTGGCAGTAAAACATTGGCGATGGTGTGTTCTGAGACCTATGGATAGAGAGCGTGTATAGGAAAGGGAGGTCGTGCTGTGAGTGGCTGCACAACTACATCCCGTAGAGCTCTCTAAAATATTGCCAAGGAGAGGTTATTCCTTACAGCCCGTTCTCCAGTCTGGGTTCGGTATCCCCATGCACGGTGCTTGCCAGGGGAAGCTGCCCACACTCAGAAAAAACTTGCCCGAGAGCCGCCTTGTTCTCTTCTGCTTTAGGGTCTGAGCACAGGATGATGTTAATGTCTATAAATTATTTACTGCAGTTACTTTTCTCACTCTTGCCTATTTATTAATTGCAATGGTGCATACATAAATACTGTATTTTTATAAGCAAAGCTTTCTTCAAGCACAGAAGAAAATGTTTCCTGTTTGTCTGTGTGACAACATGACATACTGAGAAATCACTTACCTTGAGATCCGTAAGTGTATGGCTTTGTGATGTATAGCTACAATAACAGCTTTCTGATAAGACATGAAATCCTTCATTTCGGTAGATGACATGATTCTAGTGGGTGGCATCTAATTTGAAACAGGTTTATATCATCTATAATCTTTTGGAGGGCCTCGGAAAGCACAGCTATTTTATTATTTTATAGCCTGCAGTTATACAAGCAAGATATAAACCGCACAGATTATTTTCTCTTTTGCTTGTTGTAGAGTGAAAGGATAGTACCTATTTAGCCTTTGTCTCTGCCCCTTTAATTTTCTTATTCACTGCACACTTCTTTGAGATTCATTCTTTTCTTTTCTTTTTTACACTTACTTTTAAATATTTTATGGGTAGAGAGCTTATAATATGTATTGTCACGGCAGTTGTCTCTAGAGGTCAGCAATGAGTTTAATAATGAGATGCGAACCAGTGACTCTGTAAAACCCATTTCAGGTTATAAATGGCATGTTTTATTGAATCTGGAGTTAAAGGTTGTTAACGTATCAATTGGTGATGGTCAGGGTTAAACAAGCTTCAACACGAGCCCTCTCATGTTAGGAAACTGTCAGTAACGTATTTTTCCACCTTCCTCTTCGCCAAAGCCATGTTTGTGTATCGCATCCATTTTACCATGGGTATTCTGTGGTTTAAACCCTCCAGGCCTGATCTGAATCTTTTATTAGTTTTGCACCGATACCATTTTGTTAAGCATAACAGCATCACTCCTGACTTCAGCTTGCTGGTGTGAAGAGAATTTGGACCATGGGTTTTTTAGCAGGAACCTTTGAAATCAAGTCAAAACCCAGTGGAAGCGTCTTGCCTCTTGCTTTGCCAACATTACAGATTACTGACTTAATGAACTTGGGGTAATTATGCATAACAGAAGAGGGTGATTTCTGATGTGGTAACTGTATTTGACGGGTAGCACTGATCTTTCTATTGTGACCGTGAGGCTGCAAAAATAACTTCTTCACATGAATTTGATCTACAGTTGCCTTCTCTGGTTCAGGCAGTTTGAAAAGGAAAGGGTTTTAACATTGTTAGAATTTCCTTTCTTCAAAATATCTCCACTTAGGGACATGTAAATGCAGTAGATAGAGCGATAGGTGAGTCCCTTCCAACGTGAGATACTCTATGATTCTATGATTCTCTGTCTGCATAAGGTCTGAATTTGCGTTGGGTTTTTCTTCTATAACCTGCGTATTCCCAAATTTACGATACTTAATTTTCTTTCCTCTATTTCCTCACCACTCCATTGCTCCGCAAAGACGTCGATACCTGCAACGGGGTCATGGAGCAAGTTACACCTTTTTTATTCTTTCACTTTTTGGTTGCCGAGTGGACGTGCTGCATCACATTCCCATGAGTCTAAAGTCTCCTACGGTGCCCAATGTATTGTTGATGCCAGGATAAATGTTAAGCACTAGTTAAAGAAGACAGACTACAATAGAAGTTCCCTTTTTTCTATAAATTAGATCGAGTAAGAGTGGTAGCAGACAAGTGCTGGGCCATTAAAGTCCATTTGGGAAACAAATGATTCAAAGAGAACAGAATTGTTAAAATTGAAGCCAATTTATGCATCCTGGTGACTACATCTACCTTGTGGCTTTGCCTTTTCCTTAGGGCACAGTGGGGAGTTTTGCAATCAGTACGAGGAATGCATTGATTTACAGGGCCAGGGAGCGTTCTGGACTTTGAGTAAATCTTACGGAAACATTCACAGCACTATTTTATATTTTCTAAAGAATCTAGCAACTGTGTCCCTGGAGGTTAAGTGACTCCACCAAAAGTAATGCAGATTTGGTTTTCTGTGCTGCTTTGAAAGCATGTTTGATATGAGCACATGGATGTTCTCTCCTGCTCAGCTGTTCTTGTTTCCCAAAGTTTGCCATATAGTCTTTTATAAAAGAAATGGAATTGCCTCTGACATTTTCGGGCAATACTCGGCTCTGCTGCACTGAAAAATGATACAAAAGCAAAAAGAGCATAGATTTTTTTTTCCACGCTCACGTGAAATGGTGAGGAATTGCTGAGGAGAGAAAAGGCAGTGGCCCTGCTGCTGCCGGAGGGTTTGTGCAGTCAAATCCTAGCAATTCTGCAGCGCCCTATGAAAGAAAATAAAAGTGGGATTTTTTGCAAGCTTAAACATCTCCCGCATTGAAACTCAGTGTAAGGTCAGTTCTGAAGGCCTTTGAGAAGCTGTAACAGAATTTCCCTGAATCCATCACAGTGGACACCAATGTCCAGTGGAAATGCCAGAGACTGTGATCAGAAGGAGCTCAACTGTGAAACTGTGAAACAGCAGAAAACACTGTTTGTAAAAGTTTTGTTGGAGTTATTAAGAATTCAGTGGAGGGGGAGCAGCATTTAGTAACGGAAGCTGAGGACACACCATACCGAGCGTGCCGAGGTGAGATGCCACGTGCGTGCTGCACGCGGGCGTTGGGTTTGTTTGCAGTAAGGGGCGGATGAATGGAGGAAGAGGTTGGAAAGGAAAAAGCATTAGGAGTTTTTGTGGAAGCCAGAATTGTGCCGTGTTGTGATGGAAGCTTTATGAATGAATGTATAATGTAGTCTAAAAAAAAAAAAAGAAGATGAGATACGAAACAGTTACAGGAAGCTATTATAGGAAGCACAAGTCTCTTCTTCAGTCCTGAAAGAAACAGCACATGTTTTTTTAATTACAAGCAAAGTTCATTTGTCAAATTCAACTCCTCTGAGTATGTTTGAAATGCTTGCTAGCTCTTAAATTACTTGAAAATTCCATCTCGGTTTTGGCAGTGGTTGCGCTGAAGGAAAAAAAGTTGGTAAAACAGAAACCAAGCATGCCATAAACTAATGAGGGCTGTAACTTTAGAGGTCTTCTGAAACTAGATACAGCAAATTAAAGTTTTATATGAGTCCTGTGGGCCCAATGATCTATTTTTTTTAATCTTCCTGGTTATAAAATGCTCCTTTACCATTTTATCTTTTCTTAAAAGCCTATAATGTAGTGTTATTTTGAATTTATATCATTTCAACATGTTTAATATTAATCATGTATGTTTTTAGCCCTTCATTAAAAACAGGAGTCTTGATTTTTTTTGACTATCCAACCTGCCTTACTGTTTTTCCTTTTTGTTTTTAGATGCATCATCCTATTCAGATGAAACCCGCAGATAGTGAAAAGTCAAATGGTACGTGTTTAACCTATTTTTACTTAACTGTGACTCTCTCTAAACTAAAGCAAACACAACCTTGCAAGAGTTTTTGCTTTACTCCTTGTGTGGTGAAAATGATATGAGGCAGTTTCCCTACACCTGACATGTTGGGGAAGATGTTGACCTGTTCTGAACTCCCATTTTTCCTCAGCTGTAAAGAAGGAAGGAAATGTTCTGAAAAATGGTCTTCCTTGTACCTGCTGTATGTCATGGCCTACCTCGCTACGTACGCCTTTCCCGTGTGTTCTCCTAGCAGCAAGGTGATGCAGGAGCATCTCATATTGATAAGATGAAAATTTAATGGTGAAAAGAAAAAAAGAAAAGAAGCGAAAAACATTCCCGTGTTAAGAAACCGTGTAAGCAGCTGATGGGCTTTAAACATGGGCCTAAACTTCCTTTTTATAGAATGATGCTGTTCTGAATCTGAGCCAAATTTAGGTTTTAATCATACGCTTGGTTCTGAATGGGGAAACCCACCTTGCAGCTCTCTGTATACATATTCCTCTCAACGATTGTAAAATGAATGCTATAATGACAGTAATACCCATTCAGAATACTAGGGTACTGCCTAAGTGGATGTATATGACATGCAAAATAGACAGCATGCTAAATCTATTAAAAATGCCAGGTTTGTATATTCAAGGAAATAAGATAATCGGATGGTAAAGCAACCTGGCTGCGTGTGATTCTTTAAAAATATATACATGTGTATATTTTGCCCCTTGATTTGTTCCTGTAATTTTCTAAAATATATGTTAAAGATATCATCTGCCTTCTTAGATTGCAAGAGCTTCATTTTCCCACAAGGCCCACATAATCAGAGCTGGTTCCTCCAACAGGCATCTTTGCACCTCATTAATTAGTAATCAGGGCAGAAGCCGTGCACTTAGAGATCTACATACCTGCAAATGTAAATTATGATTGGGCTCTAAATCTCTCCGCAAGGCTTTTTTAAGGCTTCTTTTTTGCTAATTGTAGTGCATCCCATTTTCAGGCTTCTCCAAGGATTATAAAGTTTAGAAGGAAATTAAAACTTCACATTGTGCTAGGTTTCCTATTATGACAACTTTCAAAACAAAACTGGCCACAAGCACAGGAAATTTGAGCTGTCACCCATTTGTAAGGGAGTGGTGTCCTCTCTCTGGGGTTGGGTTTTAGCTGTGATTTGTTGCTGTCTTTGAATGCTCAGAAGAGAGGCCAGGTCGCCTACATGGGCGGGAGGACCAAACTTTTCAAGTGCCACTGTAGTGAAGGAGAGCTTTGCTGTTGGAATCGAAACTCTGCTCCCTAGTATTTATTGTGCTTGCAGTGGGCAAAATTTTCCCTTACAGGAACACTGGCCTGGACCCTCTGAACTAAGTATAGCCTCTATGGTTTCTTCTTTCAAAGATAAATTACATCTCAAGTTCCTTGGCAAATGAGAAAAATAAGAGGCAGCGGCCCAAAGTAGGCTCCCAATGAGTTGGTTGTACATTGCCTGAAGTTTTTCTTCCTAAAGGAGATTGAACATATTGGCAAAGCACTATGGGGAATTGTGCAAATTCTGTCTTGCTCTGCAAATAGCACCTGCTTAAAAAGCAGAGTAGGTTAGCTCCTCGCTGCTGCTATTAGACCGTGGTTATCTGCATGATACTCGTCTGCACTGTGGGAACGCTCTCTTATTTTCTTGCACCTATCCCTACCATGAAAATCATGAGGGATTGGCTTTTTTTGCTTTTTTTCCTTGCCTTTCTTAGTATTTTGGGGAAAACACATTGACAGATCAGAGGTTGCAATTGTCAAATTAAATACCTTTTTAAATTTAGACTCCTGGAGGGTACTTCTGGTAGGCATGTTCTGGGCGTGGTGAACTCTTCTTTTTTAATGGCTGGGGAACAGAAGGCAAACTAATCCACGATGATAGTAACAATGGTACAACTCCTTGGAAAGATGGGGCATAGGCGTAGGATCCATGGAGGAGGTGAAAGTTTGCAAGCCACTTGGAGAACCAAAAAGAGAAAGAACGGCAACGTGGGGGATGCAGAGGCCTGTTTGGCACGTGTTTCTCATATGCTTCAGGCTATCCATCTGAGGAGGTATATTATCTGTGCCAACAGCAAATTATAGAATACCTCTTCAACCAGATTGGTAAGTTCAAAGGGGAAAAGAAAGAAGGCATGACAAAGCGTCTTGGTTTTCATGTTTGAGCTTTTGAGGAATAATTGAAACCCTTTGATTTCTGAGTAGTGGGAGGATGCCACTCTATTTTATAGGTAAAGCGGTGTTTCTCAAGTTTCAAAGAGGTTAAAGAAATTCTCTTGGTCAAAATGTCCAGATAGCTTGGGGAAAGATACATAGGAGAGGTTGAATGCTCACTACAATTCTTCTGAGCTTGCACGTGTTTGTGAAGGCTTGAGAGACCTGTTGAAGTTCCACAGGGAGGAAGGAGAGGTCCCCTTAGTCATCTTACAGAGGTTTTTAAACAGTATTTGCCATGTGGTAAGATGTCCCCTCCCCATCTTCAGTCTTTTTTAAAAAGGTTTGAACGAGCATCAAGCCCAGGAGTACCAGGATGAAATGCTCCTCCTTCTCGATCACTGTTTCTGTCTTTAGATGT
This sequence comes from Burhinus bistriatus, assembly GCA_013397275.1. Lineage (NCBI taxonomy): Eukaryota > Metazoa > Chordata > Aves > Charadriiformes > Burhinidae > Burhinus > Burhinus bistriatus. The sequence goes on along the minus strand of VYXH01004010.1, from coordinate 517,540 downwards.
AGCATCACTTCAAAAACCTACCCCTTAGCACAAAAGGCCAAGCTCACCTCCTGAAAACTGGGAGATGGGTATGGAAGAGGCACCTCCTGCACACATTTGACTGAGTGCCTGGGCACTTCTGCAGGATGAGGACTTCATTAGCAACCTGAAGACCTGTTTTCTTCTGGGTGGAAACTGGGTGTCTGATAGATCTCTGCAATCATCTCCATCCCTTCCCTGCGTACAATAGCTCATGTGTCTGAGTCATCTCTCTGTTCGTGCAGATGAAGCAAAGCTTAATTTCTTCCACAGAACTTTTAGCAGCTAGAGTTGATGGGGAAAGACTTGCCTTGAGATCTAATTAATTTGTCTACCCGGGAGGATTCTGAAAAGGCTTTTATTGTTGAGAAATGTAACATCCCTGAAAGATTTTCAGATGATGAATTTTGTAGTGTGTCCTGTTCTGATCACCTAGTAGGTCCAGTCTGACCACCTTTATATTGCTAGGTGGTTATTTTAACCTGATTTTAACAAAGTTTTGGTTAAGGATTACCTGCCAGAAAAGCATGGTTTGAAGACTTTCAGGGCTCCACCATTGCTAGATTCATCTCAACTGTTAATCACTCACAGTATTTCTCCATTTAAGGATATTTTCCCTTTTTCAAAAAAAGGTGGTTCCTGTGCTCTAATGCCAAAACGCATGTAAACACATGCTTGACCCTAAGTTGTCTGTGGCCACAAACATGCTACAATTTAGCAAATACTTATATGTTTCTCAGACCAGGATTTGGATATAGTCAATACTTTCAGGCACATATCCTGAGGACAGTATGCTCTCAAATGGATCAAAGCATCGCCACTTCAGGGAAAGTGACAAAATTCTCTATTAAAAAAATGGGGAGGGCCCTGGAGAGTGTAGCTGAGTGATCTTATAATTTATTTTTACTTATTTTATTAGTGAAAACTTGAAGAAATAATTTTGAAATTCTAACTGGCACAACTTTGCCGATTTGGAGGGAATAATTAAATGCCATATGTTACCACTAACACATAGAAAAGTTGATAATTAATGCAGGCAGCTCCGGATCCAGGTGTGACTTCAACAGATTGTATGCAAGGGTTTTTCACAGGCTTACAAATAAGGAAAAAAATGTCTGTTTTCCCCCCTTCCCTTCTGGATGAAAAAAAAAAAAAAAACAAAACCCCACAACAAAAAAAACCACAAAAGCATCTATACATAATTAACTATTTCTTGATTTGCTCAAAAGAGAAGGCAACTCCTGGACAGACAATGCACTCTTTAACTGACTTGACTCCTCAAAAATGTATAATAGAGGGATATAGCTGATATTTCAGGATAGAATTTTGGGGGTTTAGAAGAGAGAAAAGGAAAGTTTGGTGAGTCTTCAGGGAGATTTCCCATGATTATTACAGGGTTTAATTTTTTTGTAGTGTACAGAAAATAATCTCTACTCCTTTATTCTCCTGGGTTAGCACAAGCAATCTAATACAGCCTGCAAGAAATGCTCATTACTGAAGCAAATGGAGTAAAGCTAAAAAATTAGACCCTTCAGGTTTTTATTCTGCAAGTTGGATGTAGGGCTGTCAGAAGGCAGAAGGGTCTGGTTTGGAAGAAGGTCCCCAGCAGAGGCAGACTTCATCTCAGGTAACTTCTGATGGCTAACGCAGCTCTCTGGCTTCAAACACGGTACCTAGGCACCCATAAGCTAGTCTTGCAGAGCTAGTCTTAATGGATTACAAGAACAACGCATCCCATCTTAAAACAGGTACCTCCACTTCATCACACAGCGTTCCTGCACTCAGTTAAAAGATTCCCACCCCAAATCCAACAGGCTTAGCACTGGGTTTTTTGCACTTACTGCCTGGGCAACATAGCTGACTTGTGTTTGTAATATGTTTGGATGGATTAGAGGTGAAACCCATCATTATTTAATCAAGATGCTGTGCGGTTTCATGCCTTTATGTAACTAGAGCTTCAGGCCTTGTTCACTGTGACCTTCTGGCTGCTTCTGCTCCATCGATGAAGGGTACTTAATCACCCCATTGTCCTAGGTGCTTACAGATGGTTGTATCTACTTCATGTCCCCAGAGTGGTGCAAAACAGTCAGAAAGTACAACTAGGCCTATAGGCAAAGTCCAGAAGTAATGATATCAAACACCGACCAAAAAATTTTCATTAATTTTCTGGATTCTGAATTATTGAATCCTACCCCGGGTGGGGGAGAGAGAATTACCAAGCAGCAGTCAATTGCTTATGAGATATGCGCACACAAGTGTGACCCTTGTGCCCTGTTATCCTTCCCCCAGCCTTCTCCTTTGCCTGCTCTTATTGCCCAAAGCACTCGCAGGTCCCAAGTTTTGTCCAGTCCCTCAGAGCTCACTTATTCCTCCTGTCCCTGCAGCTGGAGCTCAGGGCATCTGCATGTTACCATGATGACTAAGTGTTGGGAGTTAGCTGGAAAGTAACGGACCCATCTATTGTGACTAGTGGGGGGAGAGACGCCCATAAAACAGGCCATCCTGTCTTTCTGGGAGGGGTGAGATCACTCTTTGGAGGAGGTGATCTCTTGGCATTGACAACAGCCAATCGATCTGAGACTAAGACTGGACGTGTAAACTGTAGATGGCTAAAGTTAGGTGAGATGGCTTTAGGCTACCATCCTTTCTCCAAAGAGCAGCGGGTAGTGCCTCTCCCCATCTCAATGCTTTGTTGGGTCGCATGTGTGGCTCCTCATTTTACAATCTATGGGAGCAACCCAACAGGCCAGCAGGCTTGGCTGATCAAAAAGGAAGTGTGCTAACCTCTAAATACGTTTGACCCATACTTCTTGCAGTCAGTTGTCTCTTTGATTCTCAAACCATGCCTGCATGGCAGGTAAATATTCATTCTAGAAAGAAAGGAGAGAAGTGGCTGACCAAAAATGCAGAAACAATTCCAGCCAGCCGGTCTTAAGGAGGCGAAAAAGCATTCCTTTCTCTGCATGAGAATATACAGTTAAAAACTCTTTCAGCCTAGTAATATCAGATGTTCTATCAGATGGAGTGTAAACATGTCATTTTGATCCTGACAATTGTCCCTTTAAATGATTTTTATGCTGGGCCCCTAGCCAAAAAAAGAATAGCAATTTTCTTAAGCTTCAACACTGATCAGCACTGACTAATAGCACTGAATGCAGAGCACGTCATCATATCAATATGTTTTCTGTACTCTGAGCATTCTTTGTGAAATCTACATTTTTAAGATGTACAGTACACGGGAACTGGATGTTTAATTTACTATAAAATCACCCTCAAGCTGAAAACCTGCAAATCATGTTAGTTAAATGGCATATTTATAGGTTTACTAGTGAAACTGAAGGAGGCCGGTGGGGAGTTTGTCATCTGCTACTCTTGGAGAATTAAAACAAAGCCTTCCTGTTTGCATCTCATTTCTTTTGAATCTCCATGTGAAGGTCTTTGGTCTGAGTCTTTGTCCTTGCACCTAAGCAGGACCCAAGGGACCTCCTTTGGGATGGCGTGGCAGGCATTTGTCCCAACTCAGCCAGCAGCTATTTTTAAGAGAGGGTTGGGATCTAGTCACCCTTAGGGTAGACCTACACTGTATTTCAAGCCTAAAATCAACCTGAATTTAAACTGACTGGTACTAACTGACACAGAAATTCCAACGCCAGGTTGGATGGGCTTTTGAGCAACCTGGTCTAGTGGAAGGTGTCCCTGCCCGTGGCAGGGAGGTTGGAACTAGATGATCTTTAAGGTCCCTTCCAACCCAAACCATTCTATGGTTCTGTGAAGTTAAGAGGTTCATAACACAGAGCAGAAGGCGATGCTTGCACCCAGGCTTGGCCCTGGGGCTTCCCCAAGCCTGACTTCATTTTGCGGTATGGAGAAATCCATGCCTGGCAGCCCAGCTTGGTCCCTTGCCTCGTAGCCTTTCCTGCACCCTGGGCATGGTGTGTGGCGGTTGTCAAGGGTACAGGCTGGCCAGGGACCTTCCTCAAAGAGGTTAGTCAAGGCAATATAGGAATTTTAAGCAGCCAGGTTACAGGCATCCTTTCCCCAGCAAAGGTGAGTACCCAGACTCTCCTCGTGGCTGTGCGCAAGGCCATTTAGTTTCACCATCCTTAAAATAGCTATTAGCAGCATCAAGGCCAATTATACGTTATGAATCAGATGTCAAGTTTCACTGTAAGACATAAATAAATAAATAAACAAACAAACAAATAAATATCCCAACTTGCAGGTCTTAATTGCAATCCCACATATTCAGCTCCTGATCTGTATGAAACTGGCTCATCCCATGGGTTCACCATTTGTTAACCCTTTCTGGAGGGTTAACCTGCATGTGGAACCTTAATATAGAGTGTCAATGAAAATGTTGAGTCTTGAGGAAAGCATCTCCTGGGTGTTAAATTTACACCAAATTTCTTGCAGGCTTGTAGAGTGAGAAGCAGGGATTGTAGGGGCTGGTCTCTGTTTTGGATTCTGAAAAATGCACAGTCTTGGTGCTTGCTTGTATAAAAGGTACAAATACTTTTTAAAGTCAGTGATTCTAAGGAAAAAAATACTTCAGACACCTCTTGTGATCAATAAACATGAACCTCTTCTTTTTATTGTTGAAATTATTAAATGCACTTCAAGTGTTGAAGTATAACACAAATAAAATCCTGTGAAAATAGAAGCAGTTTCTTCTTCCTCAGCTGCAATTTATTCCATTTGACAAACTCGTACTAATACAGGAGAGAGAGTTGGGGAGCAAGGGAGGATTCATTATTTCTTTTTGTAAGCCCAGAAATGAAAATACTTCGTTACAAAAATAATTTGCACAATAATAGAAATAAGTAAGTGCGCTGTAGAACTCTCTGGAGTAAAGCTTTGCTTCTCTCTTTCCTTCCCCACAAACTCTGACAGTCTGCTCATTAACAGTGAATTGGATTTACATGCCATTTCAAGAGAAGGAAGCACTGGTGTATATACTGTATAATAACCGCTTAGATTTTTGGTTTAATATAGATGGGAGGATGCATTAACATTTTTAAGTCTTTCCAGGGTGAATTAAGTTTGATGACCTATTTCATTTTTGACAAGAGTCCACAGCTTTAGTCCGGTAAATTTGAGTTTGCTTAACAGGACTGTGTGCATCCTGCTGCAGCAGTCCAGCTTTTGCTGATTTTGGTGACAATGCAGGCAGGAAATATTCTACCAATAATTCAGGTAAAACACCTTTTTCACATTTTTTTTTGCAAACTCAGCATCATTACGAATCAAAGGGTTTGGCTCTGGGAAAGCATTGTGCAGCCCCCTTGTTAAAGTGATGCACTAGAATATGCCTTGTGTCCTCCTGGAGGGGAGAGGGCTGTGTCAGTCTGAAAAAAAGCAGGAAAATTTAATGCATTCTTTTTCCAGAGCAGTTGTTACACATCTGCCTTTCGAGTGCCATGCATTGAGTTGCCTGAAATTGAAAGCTCAGATAGGAGCCGCTCTCTCAAAACATTTCTCAGGAATATTTTTCATTAGCTCATATCATTACGCGCACAATCCCTTCTTCACCCTCACCCCCGTCATGATTTCTTTCATACATGAGGGAGGTGAGGGAATTTATCTGAATTAAAATCTGTGCTAAGATATCTTCAAAATCTCTCTAACAGAGGATGCTTTTTTTCTTAGAAGCCGTGATGGGGAGACATATGCAGAATGACTAAGGCAGCCAATTAATACATTATATAAACAGCAAGCACCACTAGAAAAAGGCGAGAGAGAAAGAAAAATGAGAGATTTGGGGTGGGGGAAGAAGGGGGGAAGGGAGGTTGTAAGTATAAAGTGTTTGCCTTAGGACTTGTCTTCAGTTACAGAGCCAGACTCACATGACTGGAGCTTGGTTTGATGTGGTAATGAAGCATTGATCACAGGAAAAAGATGAAATGGCCTTTGCTCATTCATTATTTTTATCTTCTAGCTGTGGAAGACAGAAAATTGTTCATAGGAATGGTTTCGAAGAAGTGTAATGAGAATGATATCAGGGTGATGTTTTCTCCGTTCGGCCAGATAGAAGAATGCCGAATCCTTCGGGGACCGGATGGGCTGAGCAGAGGTGAGTGTGCAGTCTGTAAAGTCTCCTTCCTTAAGTGCTAATTGGGAGCTATATGTCACAGCCAGGGTAGGCATAGCCGCTGTCTGCAGCTAGAGGTTACGCTGTAATACGTCCCACGTGATGAAGGTATCCACATGAACTTTTCACAGTGACTGAAATTATCACCTTTTATTTCCAGTGTCAGAAAGGTCTCGGTGCCAACATATTAACTTCTGTTATCGCCCTGTTTGTCAGCTGGAAAGGTTCCTTTGCACCCTGAGAAAACACCCTCAGTTTTCTGCTCTCACAAAATCAAAGATCCTTCCCTGACCCCTTTCTGCTTTGTAGCATAAGGCAAAAAAAAAAAAAATAAAAAAAAAAGGACTGTAAATGACTGCTTGAAGGCATACAGGGTCATGGGAACTGGCCCACGTTGTAGCACTATCTCCTCCATTCCTGTGTTTTCTATAACTATATGCAAAACATAGGTCTGCTGTAACTCAGAAACAAAGAGGTTAGCTTGAACCTGAGAGCTTTGCCTGCACAAAACTTTATAAAAAGAGCTTTTAAATCTTGTGCCTCTATCACAACCCAAAAAAGAGGGCAGAGGTGTTAAACAGCACCACCGAGAGCGGTCAAGCAGCTGACCTGAACTTTGGAAATGAAGTGCAGCACAGACTTCAGTAGCCGGTGATCCCTTTTGAGTGCAAAAGTGCCTATTGGGGAAAGGCCCTCTGAAAACATATCGAAAAGGAAAATAAATGTATATTGATGACCCAGGCTGCATATTAACTCCTTGGTATATGGACCTGAAATTATTCTTGGAGCGTGAACCTTCTCAAAAAGTCAGTACCAGGTGGTGCTGAGTGGCAAAGAAAATAGTGATAGTCCCATCTGTCAGTGGGGAAGGATGCTGTGGTACTAACCATGGCCATTTAACGGCATGGGAGTAAATTAATTTTAAGTGTGGAGCTGTGAAAACATCACTTCTCTTTCTACAGAAAAAAAAAAAAATACATAGAAAGCACAGTTTATGCATTTTATTACATTTTCAAAAGGCACAGAAAAAATAATAGTATGCATTTTGCATGTAGGGATAGGTATGGATATAGACATTTTTCTTTATTTTTGGATCTACTTGTTTCCACTAGGCTATAGGATCTGCAGTATTTTCTGCAACAGTTTGTGCATGGGGTTTTTTGTTTTGCGTGCAGCCCAGCTTCTTTAAAATGCCTATAAGTTGCAGCAGGGGAAGCTGCAGGTTTTCCTATATTTTATGGCGCTGCTTGAAAGCACTTACTATACTACTTCTGAATAATAAGGACTTGTTGAAAAGACACTCTGACAATACATAGGGAGCCCCACGAAAATTACACACTTACATTTATGCATACTTAGTCTGCGATCCCAAAACTTTTGGGGCTGGGATGCAGCAGTCCCTTCAGGCAAGGAGAGCCTCAGCATCATGGCTTTTGCCTTTGGGAAGACTAGGGGGAAGGAATGAGGTTGGTTCCTGTAGCTCAGTAATGAATATTCACTGATGGAGTCGAGTACTGTCATTGTCTGTCTAGACCCAAAATTGAGGCAAAACAAATATTTCTGATTTTCACTGATTTCACTTTGTAAGTAGCACAGGGAAGGGGTGATGCAAGACACAAATGGGAAAGGAGCTAAGCAACTGCTGAAATAACAAGATCTGGGCATCAGATGCTTTGAGCCCCACAAAGATTTAAATGACTCCTCAGCATCACCAAACAAAGAAATGGCTCTTTCCCGGGATCCATAGAAAGCCCACTGCGTACTTGCTTTTATTCAACAGACATTGGGCAAAGTACGAATACAGAAAAGCTAATTACGAAATCCAACAGGGTAAGTAAGGGTGGTGGGGTAGTTTTGTTCTGCCGTAAATAGCAATGTCACGATAATCAGAAGCTGAGATTTTTAAGGCGTGTTACCAACGTAGCAGGCAGGGCAATGTCATCTGCTGGGCAGCAGAGCCGTAGAGTTAATGTGCTGCTCTCTCCTGCTGGTGGCTGAAGATCTCAGTCCAGGTAGGTCACACACCAGTAGTCATAGAAGAGCTGTATCCTCTGCCACTCGGGTTTATTTCGGTCACAATCACGACTGATATTCTATCATGCCCTCATGCATCATGCCTTGTTAAACTTGAATTGCTTTCTACACACCCATGTTCACACTTGAAAATGAGTTCAGCTGTGCCAGCCAGGGTTTCAGGCAGATGTTTATCAGCTTCACAAAACCACCACTCCATGAGAGAAGGCAAAGTGTTGAGAAAATGGTTGGTATTGCAGTCAAACTGAAAAGTGCGAAGGGAGATTTGCAGTGGAGGGAGCTTGGCTGAAAAAGCACAGGGTGAAAAGCTGCTTCACTAAAGCAAGAGGGAGAATTTTGCCACAAACAGTATTTGTTTTCCCAGCACCCGTCCGGATGTGCTTCCCTCCCAGCCGGAGTGGTGAATGGCAAATAGATACTGTCTTAGGAAAACACTGCCCTCACCATGCCGGGGCCTTCGGGGACTCGCAGCGCTCAGGGCAGTGAGATGGAAACATGGTCCAGGAAACTCCGTTTGGCATCATTTTCAATTGTATAACAAGTGCGCATCATGGTGTCTCGGAAGAAAAGAGCTTGAAAAGTATATTCATCAGTATTTATGCCAACTTTCGAGCTTTGTTAAAGAGTTCAGGCAAATAATCTTTATTACCAGCAGATAGTTGCGAAGAATAGCTCCAGGTTAGACTGCGCAGTAGAACAGTTTTGGTTTGTGCTGCTTATTTTTTCTTAGTAAAAAGCTTTCACTTGACTTTTAGGCCACGTCTACACTACAACAGCAACCTCACCGTTAGTACAGCAACAGTCTGCTGCCCGCCTGTAGGCAGGATGTAAGGTTGTAGTGTCCCACATGACTCCAGTAGCAAGGAGAAATCCCATCCCGTGGCATCAAGGGAAAATGTAACACTTTGTGATGAATGTGATATAAGTGTTAAGATAAAGAGAGAGAGGGCGAGAGATTGAACTGGTTGTTTCTATTGTAGTTTCTAACCAAGAGCTGACAGAACTTTAATAAAGTCACACCCATAGCTGTCACTACTGATAATGGACCATCAGCATTTCTACTCCAAATTCCTATTGTCGGCTGTTTGAAACTCATCTGTAAAACAAGACTAAAATAGCGATACAAAGCTCCAGTGATGGAGCAGTATATTTTAAAGAAACTGAGATTTTTTTTTTTTTTTATGAGACTTTTTTTTTCCCCCACTCTTGTTCACTCCTGCATCTAAGAAATAATTGTTGTTTATATCTGTAACTTGTTATATTCCAGCCAGCTACAAGAAATAGGCAGCAACCAAAAGGCATTGCCTTCCGAAGACTGTGGGATAGTCCCTGTGAAATTAGTTGGCTGGCAGAGAGTAATTCCTAGCTGTGGAAAGTATTAAAAAATAAAAATACCCTGTTGGCTGTAGAGATAAAGAAACTAGGGACTCAACAGACATGGAGTCGGCCTTCGCTTTAGCAGGGTTCATGGGACTATCTAAAGAAGCTTGCTACTGCCTGCACTATATTCATTATTCAAAGAGAAGGATTCAGCCTGCAGGGTTGTTTAATCCAGCACTTTTTCTGAAGAGCTAAGTATGCTTTACAAAAATTCATGATTGTGATATCATGTGCTAAGCTTCATTATCATGAAAAAGCAGAAGTGAACTGCCTCAGATGATTAAGATTTTAAATCACTTATTGTAAACGGCTTAAGGAAACTTTCAGACCTCCTGACTCCTAGCACTGTGTAATGTCTACGTGACCACAGATGCCAATACAGACAGGCATGCGATGATAGCTGGAGTGTGCAAAAATAGCCAGAAATACCCCAGTTTGATTTGTAGCTGTGCCACTGATGTGCTGTATTGACAGTAGGTGAGTTGGTCTCTCATCATCTCTCCGTTATCCCATTCCTTAAAATAGGGATGGCGATGCTCGCCTGCTTTTGTAAAATGCTTTTTTTAGATCAGTGGATCAATATCGCTGTATCGCTCTAGGAATTATTACCGTCCATAATGACGATAAAAAAAAAGCCTCTTATCCTTATCACAGGAGCACCACACAGCAAATTATTCTGCTGTATTGCTAAGTGCAGATTTATATAACAGATATCAGAAAGAAGTCAACTGGGTTAATAGCACCCACTGAAAAAACCTGCTAATAAGTGTCCTGGTAACATGTACAGACAGTTGGATATACCATGAAAATTGTGGAAAAGCTCCAAATGCATATTCCTACACCTAGATTCCTAATTATATGATTTTTTTAACGAAACATCACCAGGCACATGGGACAAGTGAACATTTCTGCAGACATTGATTACAGGGAATTTTTTTTCTTGCTTTGCTTTAAGAGCAGGTTAGAAATGGCATGGAGACTTATACCATGGCCAGGCAATTTCATGAAAATCCATTCATAACTTTCAGATTCAGGGGTTTCCTTGATTTAGTAAAAGAAAATTAGTATTTGCATCATAATTAATTGCAGTAAAGGGTAGGTGAGGACATTTTATGCCTGTTTGTTTTTCCTTAGGGATATTTACTGCCCCTTCATCAGCTAAAGTAACATGAAGTGCCAGGCATGGGAACAGCCTGGATTAGGGGCCACCTTCTGACTTGCGTAGCAGTGATGGGAGATAAGCGTAGTGGAAGTGCTATATTTTTAGTTGCTCTTCAGAAGCACTTCCATGCCTTCTTTCTTTTGCTGTTATATGGTAACATTTTAATTTTTCCAATCATTATGGCACATATAATTTTCTTTTTTCCCCTGGTGAAACTCTTTCAAAGCTGGGAAGGAACGAACACAGCCAGGTCACTAGTGCCTCTGCTGGCCTTTAGCCAGTAACTCTGCATCTCAGATCTTCTTTACTGCATCTTCACAGCAGTCCCTCCCCAGAGGGAAGTCTGAAATGAAATAATTTACAAGAGTTTTTATTCCAACAAGAGGGTCACCAAGGCACTGTTAGAGAATGTGGTCTTTGGCACCCGTTTGAGGATTCTGGTTTTGCGTAAATTCCAGTTACTGAAGTCTGTACTTTGCAGGGTGGTTAATTGACCGTCCAATTAGAAACGCTTCCAGGGAACCATGAAGTTCAGGAAAGTTAAAACCTAGAATCTGTCATGTGGTCAATAGTCAAGAGAAGTCAGTAAAGCCAAAGAGATGAGGCATGTTTCCATGATGTGCCTGTTGTTACCTTTATGTGCTGACGTGCATAAGCTAAAGAGCTTCACTGTGACTTTTTCAAAACGCTTTACTTCGGGCTGAGTTGTTGCACTTGGTCTCAGACCTGTCGTTGTGTGTCTTAAGCAATACCTAATGAGCAATGTCTGTACAGTAAACAATTCAATGTCTTAATTTGTAGCTGAAATGTATATTAACCACTAAGATTTTTGTGTGATGTCTTCATTAGAAGGCTGTTTCCCAGGCTGGTCCTTCTTCCTTCAGACTGTGCTATATGAGCACAGGGTAGAAAAGGGAAACTACTTTGCAATCTCAGCTAGAAATATTTTAACACAACTAAAGCTTATTTTTATCAGGCTTCGATTTCCATAGCTTTTCGCTTGAGCCTTATCTTTTCTTTAAATAGAAGCTTTCATCTCAGAGGATCCCAAATACTTCTTGCGGGAGTATTCTGGCAGCTTTTCACTATTGTTTCTTCACAGAAAGTGAAGAAAAACTTTGTTTACAGTGAAGGAGGAAGCTCTAGCGCAACCATTACACCACCAGCTGTGCAGCCAGCATACGTAGGACTGCGATTGCTCGGATGACTTTGAAAATCTCTTCAGCCTTCTTCTGTGTCAGAGGGGTCACTATGTATTTTTTCAAAAAATTGATTACATCTGCCGTTCTTTCATCTCCAGAACTTTAGAAGCCATGGGTTTTAAACTTCCATTTTTAACTCTAGGCCTGATTCAAAATTGTCTAGGGGTTTTGCGTCTCCCTTTGGGTTCATTGAGGGTGTGGGGCTTGAAAACCTTTGGTAGACTACAGTAGTTTTATGTGGGAGGTTTCTTGTGTTAGGTACGAAATCAGACCGCTTACCTTGAGGCCTCCAAACTTAAAAATGTTCTACGGCACTTGCAGCTCACAAGTATTGATGTTATGTTAGACTGTGCGTGAACTGCTGACTGAACGTTTCAAAACAGTCTATGAAAGCCTGAGATGAGAAGTGAGTGAAGCGGGAGCTGAAACAGGGCAGAGCTGAGCATTTTTAAATATTTCAAATAATTGAATCGCTCAAGTGGCGAGCCCTAGGTTTGGGATGGCACAGGTTGAGGCGGAAGCTTTTCTAATTTTGCAGCCTCTTCAAAATTCTTTTTCGTTTTAGGGTGGGAGGGCAGTAAGGACCAACCCTATGAGTTTCGAAGTTCTGTCAGCCGAGATGGCAAATGTGATAAGGTGCTCCAAAATCTCTGTGGCAGGGCTGGGTGCTTCCCTCTGATTCTGCCCGCGGGAGGAAATTCCTTTGAGAAGCCTTTCCCCAGTCAATCATTTATCTGGTGTATGGGGTTAGAAGGCAGCCTTGGAGAAGCAACTAAAACTCTTAGACCTCCTTTCTCCCTCCCCTTTTGTTTCTCTTAGTGATCCCTGACATCTTGAAACCAGAGGTGATAAATAATTGCAAGGTGACTTGCAGGTTGGCCGTATTTACAAAAGGATTTTTCTTTTTTTTGAGCTTAGGTGGCTGGTGGTACAAAACGAAGTAATTTCAAGGCATTAGCTTTAGAAATATCCCTCTCTCCACATTTTCTCTCCCAGAAAGCTCCATAGCTCCAGTAAGAAGGGAGTAATTGAAGTATCAGGACTCAGTACGGTAGAACAGAAGTAGTTTGCTTGTAGCTGTTGGTCGGGAAGACCTCAGCCCACGGCTCGACAATCGATGTAGTGTTTCACAGGATGAGGTAAGAGGTCACGGAAAACTTTCTTGTTTCCTTGCACCACGAGGCATGAAATCTGATTAGTCTTGTCCTCTTATAATTGTGATTTATGGTCCTAAAGCTGGCAGTATGTTCCCAAAAGACCACCTGTATCCATGAGATATAGTGAGTGAGAGTATGCTGAAAAGGGTTTTCCCAGCCCCTCAGAAACTGCCGCGGCAAGAGTACAGGATGGTTCAGGCAGAGCTCATCTGGCTTAAACAAGTGAAATCCAGCGTCCTTGAACAAGAACTTCTGATTAAATTCTAGGTGCCCAACAAAACCATCCTCCTGAAGTGCGTATGTACCCCATATAGGAAAATAAAGGTACTGCCATTGACTGTGGCAGAGAATACAAGCATCTCAGAAGAACAGCTTTTTTGAATACCTAAATCATATATGCAAGCTCAGTGATTGAGTGAAGTGGACTGAATCCTATGATGGAGGCTTAGCTCCCCTCCAGTGTGGCAGTCTGGTCGTGAGGGAAAGGATCCCATGGTTCACACATGATAAAATACATAGCATGCCATGTTTCACACATAATACAATATATGTGCACTCATAATAAATACACAAATTTTGTGTGTGAGTGTCCAGGTTTGGTAGCTGAAAAAAATAACCCTTGAATGTGAGTTCATGTAGCAATGTCTGGAAAGATGATTAAATTAGCTAGCATTTAATTGGGGTGCTTGATGGTAACAACTGAAGGTCTAGGTTTTCAAATAATTTAGAAATAAGGTTGTTTACTGAATTTTTACCACGGTTATTGAGGCATATTGGGTATTTACTGTGCAAATGACCACTGTCCATTGGTGGGAAAGGGCCTGCCGACTGGAGATAAGGAGGGGACCTAACCTTGTAGCCTCTGGCTGGCAAACCGTAATTAAAATGCAGTCCCGTCTTCTCTGTGGAATGCTGTTTCCAAATGCTCATATTCAAGCTGCATAACCTCATTCATCAGGCATTCCCCTTGCCCAGAGAACAAGTTTCTTTTAAATTGGTAGGTCGCTATATGGCACTTTACAGAGATCTGCTACGAAGGTCTTTTCACTCCACGACAAAGGCAACGGGGTCCAAGCAAATGGATTTGAGCTGAGGAGTGAGGAGGGAGGTTTTGGGGTAGCGTTGGGCGCTGAAAGTCCCCAACAGCTGAGTTTTGTGGTTAAAGAGAAAAAAAGCTTGAGGGAGGGAAGAAAGAGTCTGCTTTATCTTGAGAGGAGCGCAGCTTTATTTCTCTGCTGATTCTCATTTCTTTTGAGACCTGCTAATTGCAACATCTCTCAGTAAGTTACTTACAGCAGTACTGCTGGGTAGAAATTGTGATAAATGCATAAACTGTGTCTTATTGATTTTTATTGACATTTTACATGCTTCTTATGCATTCTAAACCTCCATTCAGTAATTGTCACTATGGTACGCACTCCTGGATAATGAGAGCGGAAGAAGTGAGTGAAGCAGTTTCTTGACCATTATAAACAGTATTATTCAAGGCTCTGTATGGGGTTTCTCGCTGCCCTCCAGTATGTCTCTATTTGTGCTCATCCCCCATTGAATTTGCAAGACGATAAATGAAAACCCTTGGTGGTATTTCCTCTGTTAATGATAATAACAGAAATGTTTTTGAGAGAGATTACTTTGAGACTGATGGTAAATTCGGGCCTCTTTAATTTTAGTGCACAGCAGCAATGTGGAGTCTAGGGGAGGTACTGTAGTTTATTTACCCTTCTACTGCACATTTTGTCTAGATTGCTGTACAGAAAGCTGGTTTGTTACATCATTTTCTTTGACAGAAATTTGTTGCTGAATAAGGATAGTATAACCACACGTAGTGTGGCTGAACAGCAGTAAGACATCGTCAGCTGTTATGTTACCTGAGATATATGTAGAGTCACAACACTGCCATGAAGTTTGCACAAAAGAATTCTGACTTCTGATTTTATCGTGTCACTTATCAGTACATAAGCCAACTTAGGTTCTCTTTACATTAAAGAGAGAAAAAAATACCGCATGATGCAAAAATGCATTGACTTTATTTTCATGACTAGATGTAGTGCTTTTGGGTAATGATCAGGCATTGCTTTCTCTTACTGTTGTTTGATTAAAATGTGAATACAGTCTTGACTTGATAATCTTACCAGGTACTCACAGAGCAAAAAAGAAAAGGTATTTTATGCCTCAAATTGATTTGCATAAACCAAACAATCTGTTGCTTGTTGGATTGCAAAGTGGTTTATTTTGCCCATTGGCCACAGGGGCAACAATGTTGTATTTTTGATGCCAGAATGTAGCTTTCATGCATTAGCTCTAAAATGACAATATGCTTTAGCCTCTCAGTGCTTAGATTTGCTTCATTTGGAAATCTTTTAAGTAGTAATAATAATAATGTTTTGAGGAAATTGAGTGGAACACTAAATTATTCTCTGAAACCTAAGTTCAAACTGTGCAAGGCTAAGGGAGCTGAAAATCAATGCACTTTTAAAGTCATTAGAGATCACAAGTGAAATAAGTCTGTGTTGCTTTAGCTAAGCTTTTAGTGTGCCATGGTATTATTACAAAATCAGCCTGAATCTGCATTAATTTCACAGTCTTTTTCTTTAAGATGCCCAAGGGTGCATGAAGAATAAAATGTAAATCTCAGAAGGCAATGTTTTTATTAGTCAAAAGGGCAGTGAGTCCTGTACTAAAAAAGTTGACCCGTACCATGCCCAGTGTAGGTGTGACTGACGATAGTAAAAGGGTGGAACAATAGCCCAGCATTAGCCTACTGGCTTTTCATTATGATTTAAAAGGCTGAGGAGGGAGAAAAGTGATTTTTTAGTTATTCATGCACATAGCTTCAGAATCGTTCAGGTTGGTGGCAGCTTTCATAGACCAGAGCATTACCCTTGTACCTAGGACTCGGGGAAACAAAAACCGTAAAGATTTTTAGTTTTAATATGTTATTTTCTTAAATGTTGAGATTCCACCTACATTACTGAATTTTGTCTGAGTCTTTTCACGCTTAGTTGCAGGCTACACAGTGGAGTTTTTCTCATCCTTATTTGTATGGTTGTTCTTGGTGCATCACGGGAATATGTGACATTATGGACACCTTTATTAAATCTTTATTAAACTCCCAGTTCAGCTGCCAGTGATGCCAGTCATTTATTCACTACCCACAATTTACCTGCACAAAAGCCATAGCAAGCAATTGTTAATGCATGGCCTGAATAGACTAAACTGTGCAATCCAAACTCTACATAAAAGTCTTACTTATGTCAAACCCTGTGGCTAAAGAACAAAACAAAACAAACAAAAAAAAATTAAAAGAAAAACCCCTTTCTCCTTACCCGTCCCTACCTAGTTTTTTTTCTTTCATCTATGGTCAGATTAGCAAGTCAGCACTGTCAATAAATAAACTAGAGAAGTTGTTTATTTTTATGTACTACTGAGAACAGTGTCGTCTTGTGGCCGTTCTCGTAGACTGTGTTGGTTTAACAAGCGTCCAACCCTTTTGTCTTGTTGTTTTTTGTCTTTCCTGCTCCCTGTCCCCTTGTTCCCACAGGCTGTGCGTTTGTCACATTTTCTACAAGGGCAATGGCACAGAATGCAATCAAAGCCATGCACCAGTCTCAGACCATGGAGGTACAGTACTGTATCATTTGCCCTTTCTTTGTTTTCTTTGTGCAAATGATTGCGAATGGTAAAGCCATGCTCTCCTGGACCAGATCAGACACATGACAATCACAGATTTAAACTTTTTACCGACTCACTCCGCCGCTCTTTGTGAAGCTGATTTTTCTTAATGACCTGAAAGCGCAGACTAAGGTTGCTGTGTGGTATCCAAACACGGCTCTTGATCCTGTTCTCAGTGGCATTCACCAGAAAATAAAAATGCTGTGAATACCACTCCTCAGTCATAGTCGGAGTATATCTGATGAGTAAATTACCTTTAATATTAACACACACCCCCCCAAAGAAAAATCTTAGTTTCCTTTAAATAGATTTTTAAGTGTTGTGGTTTGCGCTGCTCTGAGAAAAAGCTCAAGAGATTTAACCTGGCCACGCTGAGTTACTAGTGCATGTGTTTTTCTGCAAATAGAATCTCTTTTTAAGTTAATATAATTTCTCCTTCATGTAGCCAATAAAAATGCTAATGCTGACAGAGCATATCGAAGTGTGGCACTTCCTGCAGAGCACCGTCGTGGCTAGCCCCTCGCAAGCAACGCTCTCTGTTTCCTCCCAAACTGCCTCTACGGCCTCGTGTTTTATCATGATGAGCAACACAAAACTTTAAACCTGTTCGCTTAATGTGAATATAGCTGCAGGCTAACGATCCGTTCATTGGAGTGGTTATCGAATGCCACAGCTTGTCTGGCAATCTCAAAACTTTTTTCAGTCTGTGATTTTTGTCATGGTCTTTCAGAATTTTGCACAAAAAACCGCACAAGTATGAAGTCTTTACTTACTCTGGATCTTCTAGCTTATCATTGGAGAGTGCATGTTATACTGTATTATGTATACTGTATCTTCGTGTAGTGATGATTTTTCTCAGAGGTGGCATTGATGTTATGTGCACTTGTTTCTTTTTTTTATTTCTTTTTTTCACCAGGACCTTTCAGTTTATTTTTTTTTTTTTCCTCAGTGATTTTTCTTTGCAATGCTCTAGTCTCCCAAAGCATGCTGGGTGCTAAACAATCATTATTGCGTCATGTCCTTGAGCTGCTTTGTGTAACAAGCTGAGGGGGGAGACCAGGGGTGGGAGGGTGGAGAGAGAAGGAGGACGAGAAGATAAAAATCAAGCCACTGCATGAAAATGTCACTAACTGTTTCCTGTATACTACAAGTAATGATATCGGCATTGCAAAGCTATTGTCTTTCCAAACATCACCTTTGAATTTGGTTGAGCTTCTTTTATAATCGATGTGTTTTCTTTTCAGTGCAATGCATTTTTAGACCCTGAGTATACAGTTTTAGATGAGAATCTGCCAATGACATGAAAATAATTGAAATGATCTTTACTAGGAAGCTGGTGTTATACAATCTATGCAGTCTGACAGTATATTGTGAAAAAAATGCCACTTTGAGTCTCTGAAATAATACTCGTAGTAATTTGTCTGCCGTGCACTGCTCCATTAATTCAGATCTGTATGTTTTGCTGCGTTTGATTCCAAGTAAAAAGGAAATGTTTATTGGTAATACTGTGTTTTACCTATATTTTCCATGTGTTTTAATGTATTTTTCTGTCTAGCAAAACAAATTTTACACAGCTCTACTTCAGAAGATGGTAAAATTAAAGAGATAATACCTCCCAGACAAATTCTCCCATTCTTCTGTTGTGTGCAGTACTCCACAAGAGGCTGCGTTTTGATGTGCTACTCCTGTTGACTCTAGTTCTGTAGAATAGTTACTCTTGGATCAACATACTTCTCAACACCTTTAGAGAGGTCATCAATGAGATCCTCCAATTGGCAAGGCAATTCCAAATATTTTTTTCATTTTGAATGTCTGGGTCAGTTGAGCTGAGGCTGAGAGTCCCTTCTTGAAGAGAAGCAGTACACCCTCCAGCTCTGTGGGTGAGGGACTCACCAGGGTCTCTGTGTCCTGTCTTGCCAACACAAAGGAAAATATGAAGGCACCACCAGCTGTTGGGAAGAAAATGGCACTAAACAGAGCGCAGATACCATGCCATTGAATGAGGGAGCTTCACCGTATGTATGTGCTGGGAGCTTCCTCTCAAGATAGAAAATGGAAGAGCGTAAAACAGAAATCATTCTTTAAGCTAAAAAACTTGGCTCACTTTTGCCCGTACTCTTGTAGTAAAAAGTGAACTTGGGTTAGCTGGTGTTAAATCTCAACCCCCAGCCTGAAAAAGTGGTCCTTGGACACTTTTGTTTCATGGTTTTTGCAAATAAAAGTGGGCCAGGAGGACAATATGTAGTACACAATTACATTTCAACGCAATTACTGCAGATTTTTTTTTCTGGTTTCATTATTTTCAGTTCTTTGACGCACATCATTGACCAAGATGAATTTTCAAAGTGGGCTAAGAAAGAACAATGGGGATGTTAATGTCCAGATGGACACATCTCCTAGAATAATGAATTCTCTTACTACTCTTTCCACTTGACTTTCTGATCTGGTTAAATCAACTGATTTTAAAAACATAATTGCTGCTCCAAGTTTTTGCTGCTCAATCTCATTTCTGTGGAGTTTTTGTTTGTTTGTTTAAGGCATTCAAATGCAGCACCAGTAGAAAACGCTAATTTGTTATCATGGAGTAAATTTCATGCAACAATAACAACCCTTTTCTCATATACAGCCACTTGCTACATATAATTTCAGTCTTCAGAATGTTTGCTCTCTTGAAAATGATGAAGTAATGAAATATAGAGCAGACAGTGAAAAAATGAATTATAGATTCATAAATTGCAGAGATATTGTTTTTTATATGATTTACTGACATTTAAGCATTCATAAATTTGATGTCAGTGGTAGTGTTGAGTGCTGAGCTGCTGGGCTGATAACTGAAATAGCCATATAGTATTTCTTCCTTTGAAATTAATTTCTGTTTCTTTGGAAATAGACTTGATTCTCCTGCACATCTAGGTAGAAGGCAGTAAGTTCTGGTTGTTCTTAGCCCAGTGCTACCAAGCCTCATATTAAACAGAAACAGCTTTCTTTTTTTATTAGTGAAACCAGAAAAATCTCTCTCACACCTTCCACTCCCCAGCTCCTTTTTCTTTCTTTTTTTTTAAAGGGTCTTGTTTTTAATATTAGTATAAAAATCACTGGAGAGAGGTAATTGTGTGACAAGCTGACTCCTTCATAATCTTTATTTGATTGCTGGAGTGGTACGTATCTCCTTTCTTCCTCACTGAAACACTGAAAGGCATTTTTACAATGAAACATACAGAAAAGGAGTTGGAGGTGGCATAATAAATCACAAGTGATGATTTTCTAAGGTAATTCTAAAGGAACGGTATTGATGGGAGATCTTCATACAAGAAATTTTATTATTGTGGTTTATTTCATCATTTCGTCTGTTGATTGTGAATATTCTTATCATTTGTCCTGGTGTGAGGTTCTTCAGAGAAAAGGTACATGTCTGCTTTTTGTAAATAATAGAGGGCAGGGACTTTTCTGAAGATGTTCACAGTGCTGTGAGAGCAGCCATGGGAAGAGTTAGGTTAAGTATAACCCCACTCCCCATCCCACACTATACACTTTGGCTAAAGTGCTGCTGTGTTTTTTGGACTTGAGTCACCTTTCACTTCAAATTGAAGTTAGACAAGAAATTTTAGATAAAGTATGGCGGGTGGAGGGAAGTTATTCATTGGACCCTATGAAGTTGGAAAACAGTATGAAATGGATTGACAGTTTCTGTGACTCACAAAATGCTTGAATTAATTTGAAGAACTGAATCATTGCAGTATATAGTTTGCTCCCTTGATTTGAAAAAATGAAAACTTGAAAGATTAAAATATGAAAACATATTTTTATATCTTAGCGGGTGGGGGGAAATAGAGTGAGAGCAACAGAGACGTCTTTCATATTCAGATGTCTCGTTCTCCCAGTGACTTTGCCCAGGAATACCCAACCTAAAGTCCAAGGGAAATAACCAGCTTACTTCAAAAGTTCATCTTGTCCATGACCTCCTACTTCTTCTCAGGCGTCCCTCAGACATGGATGAGGAGTAGGCTGCAGACCAGATCTCTAGTTCTTTCTTACAGCCTTCCTATTTCCTAAAGTGTCTTACAGCCCTCCCATATCATGTAACAAGAGGCTTATAGAAGCAATAGAAGAAATGGTGGCGATCAGGAATGGGCTGCTATCACCAGAACTAGTCACTTTGGGTCTGCATCCTGCCCTTTGTTCATATCTCAAGGGTGCTTGATACAAAGCGTGCCTGGGAGCAGACTGCAGGTGGGTGAATTGTCCTAGCAGCATCGCCCATTTGTGCTCACTTGAGACTGAGGGTCCTTGATGTGCAAAGGACCGGTGACCCACTGGTGACGGGCACTTCAGTAAATCGGTTCCTCACAGTCTATTTACGTAGGGTACACAAGCCAGCTGCACCGAGCATGACTGCACAGCCAGACCACGGTGGCAGGGTGGTGTTGGCTGTGTGGTCCCTGGCAGCAGGGAGGTTGGACACCTCTCCCTTTGGCGATGCCTTGAAAACAGACTGCAGACAAAGCATCACGTCCATCTCATCAGCTGTGAAGCTTAATTAAAGAGGACTGGTACACTTCGCTGTCTCTGGCAGCAATTTTGATAGCTGGAAGGAAAAGAGAGCCTGAGGAAAGGTGCTTTATAAAAAGAACTGGGGAATCAATAATGTCTCCATAGCCTCTTTTCCTAAGAAGCTGAAAACCTTAGTCCTTGTGGTCCTACGTGTGCCAGTCACAAAGAGAGGGTGAGCAATCAAGTCATGCCATTGCCAGTGGCCCTATGGGACATGGCTGAGCTCACGATGGAAGGGTGACTCGGTGTGACTTAACGCTTCTGTCTTTCCCGGTCTGTCTAACCACAGGGCTGCTCTTCGCCAATCGTGGTGAAGTTTGCCGATACCCAAAAGGACAAGGAGCAGCGGCGTTTGCAGCAGCAGTTGGCACAGCAGATGCAACAGCTCAATACTGCCACTTGGGGAAACCTCACAGGTCTTGGAGGACTTACACCACAATACCTAGCTGTAAGTTCATTTCGGAGGCGGTGGCTATGTTACGCTGTATTTATTTTAGAACCGTGGTAAATCAGCTATAGTAAGCTCCCTGCAATAAATTGTTTGGTCCTCCGGGATACGTAGCATGGCTTCTTCTATATAAAAAATGCTGTATGTGTATCACATGGTCTAAAAATAAATAACAAGGAACAGAATTTGAATGAACATTTCAAGATGTGTCAGTGCTGTCCAAGGCAAGCATTTAAAGTTTACTCATGCTGCAAAATAAGATTTTATTCCATTAGTTTTATTGTTCTTTTGAATGTGAGAGTCTGTTTTTCATAGCTGAAATAAAATTTAAGCTCAGATAGGCAGCTGAACACTGTAGGGGCCATATGTATATGGTGCAGCCTCTAAAACAGAATGTTGGGGTTCAGTCCTCTAATTTTCCACATTTTCATTGGGAAATGGCTTTCACTTTAGTGCATGGTCCTGTCAGTGTTAACCATTGGTGGTTCATTCTACATTGTACAGAAAGCGAAGATGGCAGCGGAAAGCCAGTTGTTTCTCATGAATTTAAAATGGTATTTTCCTTGGTCCATTTGTAAGATGAGAAACAGACGTTAGCTGCTGCCCCTGTTGGAGAAATCTGAAATCCACAGCCGCGTGTCTTAGGTTCTGGGTGGCCAAGAGAGACTCCCCGGCAGCAGAGCTGAGAGGGAGCCTCTGCCTTTTGTGGCTCTGGACTTGAGATGTCTGGTTGAGCAGCTTTTGGATGACTTGGAGAGTTTCTCATGGTTCTGAGCTAGACAAATAGATGCATGCATATATATGTACTGTCTATGCATAAGTACACGATGGTATGCATACAATGCTTTGGTATAGTGATATAATTATAAGCAACAATTTACCTGGCAATTAAAAATATATATTAGTACTGAGGTATGCTAATTATTACTAAGGTAGGCTAAATTGTTTTATACAAATAGCAGTCTAATG
Source organism: Burhinus bistriatus (assembly GCA_013397275.1). Lineage (NCBI taxonomy): Eukaryota > Metazoa > Chordata > Aves > Charadriiformes > Burhinidae > Burhinus > Burhinus bistriatus. Next base: position 494,859 of record VYXH01004010.1, on the reverse strand, counting down.
AGTATCTGTGTGCTTGATTCATAAAGATAATAAAGAAAAAACTGAATTCAAGAGGGTGGGAGAGAATGGACTGTGATTGACAGAGATGAGTTATGGTAACTACTAGACTACAGAGGGTTGTAATTAGTCACGCTATGTTGGTTTAAATAGATTTAACACCTGGTTGTTAAAAAGAATAAATTGATTAATTGTTTTAAAGCAGCAATGTTATTGAGTTTCCCTTGTGTCTCTGTGTTTCTTAATAGAGATTAGACATTAATATGGATTTACAGCATTGACTCTAGGGATGTTCATTCCAACAACAGACAGAAGCAAGAAACTATATAAATGTAAAGGAAAGCATAAATACTCCAAATGTGAAACGATAGCTCATTTTAGTTTTATCTTCATTTGTTATATTAATGTCAGATAGATTGCTGTGTTGTGTTGTTAATTTGCAGCTTCTGCAGCAAGCAACTTCCTCCAGTAACTTGGGTGCCTTCAGCGGCATTCAGCAAATGGCCGGTAAGTTAAAAGCCATTTCATTTTGCTCCAGCTATGTTTTGTATTCTTAAGCTATTGAATTCCGTACCTCTAATAATCACGTTGTCGGGGGTGGGGGGGCGTGTTGTGTATTAAATGTGGCAGATATACTGGCAAGGGACAGCTCGCAGTTCAACGTCAATAGAAACACTTTCTCCCCTCTTTCAGAAAGTGAAATTAAACCCAGTGCTCCCAGGTTGTGCAAACAGTTTGTCTTGCATTAGTCACCTGCCATTTGTCCAGAGTAACCGATTGTAAATTGCAGGAGAGCTCTTAGTCCCTGCAGCCGTATCCTGCCCTATGAAAAGTGGCAGTAAAGCAACAGCAGGATTACATTCTAATTTCCAGTGAGATTTCTGTGTCCTGAAAAATCAAATTAATGGCAGCCCTCAAACATTTTAATAATAGGTGGTGAGTAAAAATGTTCTGACCTTTTTAATGAAACCCAAGATTACAGGCCTACCTTCAGTATGAATTTTCAGGCTCCTTTTGTAGTCATGAAAATTAACTGGGTGCCTTTTTGACTTTGGAACCCTAGTTGACAAAATTACACAACAGAAGCTTTTATGTAAAAGTATAATCTTTAGTCTGGGGGAAAAAAGAAAGAAAGAAAAGGGAAATAAAATCAAAGTGTGAGCGGATTTGAAAGCCAGCTAGTTGGAGGGTTTCTTAGTAATGAGCTGTGTGCCAGTAGTAACTGATGTGTAGTGATTAGCAAAAGGTCACTCCCACTGTGTGACCTACCATGCTGATACCCTAACTTAACATGATGCTAGAGAAGGCAGCATGTGCAGTAAATCAGAGCACAGATGCACATTATGCCTGCCGCGAGAAACTGTTAAAAAGCTTTTTTTCTTGTTAGAGGGAGGAAAAAAAAAAGGAAGCACAAAACCCCTAAATTGCTACATTAGTTTATTTTAATCATGAACCCACTGAATCGATGAAATACAACATTGTGCCTGCTTCATCATCACAAAACAAGGGCTAAAATATTCAGAAGTCTTTATGAACACCATTTTCTCACTCTTCTTTTAATCCTGGTCTTCTGCTTCTGCTTCTGCTTTGAATGAATCCTGAAAGACTTTAACAAGTATAGATATACCGCACCATATAGCTATACCCCACAGGTATTCTTTGCTCAATCGTTATATTATGCCATTATTGCAGTGACATCAGAGACTAATGTGAACCTGCTGTCTGACAATATAAATTGGCCTACAGATGACAATATCTCTGAATTATTCTCTTTTCCTCAGACCTGCTGGCAGTACTTGCTGGTTCTATTATGTTACACTTGCAATCTAGCATTTTTTCATCAAAAAAATGTATCTTAATATGATAAACAGAACAGAGCAGTTCAGTAACAGTTTTATACTTGGCAGTTTTGGAAGTGGCTTTGAGCTCAGAGATTGTGTTTAATGTTTTCGGATTTGGTTAAGTCTATAAAATGAAAGAATTGAGACACTGAGGAAAAATAATGTGATACCCATTGCATTATGTGCACCTTAGAAGTTTTCTGTTGCCTGTTTCTCACTGTTAGTGTAGATTCAGCTTTGTCTCCAAGAACTGTGTTGAAACTAAGAATTTTAGTCCTGTAATTTCAGGATGGGCTCTCAATCCACAGTGTGATTTGTTCTCTGAAAATCGTTCGGTTTTTAGTCTAGTAGAAAATCATCTTAAGAAATCGTAGTGGCTCGTCGTTGTTACTTGAGGGATATGCCTTCTTGACTACAGAAGCTAATGCTCTCATCTATGAGATAATTTAATGACTGACTGCCTCTGCTAGAAAAATATGTATTTTTTATCTTAGATTCATGTTATCACAATAGCTTGAAGTTTGCTCCTTTCTTTCCCCAAAACATGTAAGTCTTAAACGTTGATGTTCAAGGTCAAATTAGTGATACTCAATTTCTCTCCAAGCTGCAGCTCTACATAAAAGTGCCAAAGACTATGCACTATTTCATCATTGGGACCGAGAGTTCATGTCCTCTGCTCAGAAATCATGTGATACTATGTTATCCTGTGCATCTAGTATTAAAGATTCATTCATTGTCTTTTGTGAAAGGAATAGAAAATACTTGTGTGTCTGCAGCAAGATCTTGCTTTACCTGCTGAAGCCATCCTTGAATGCCTGGAGGTTTTTAACTTAAGCTATATATGTTCATTTTACAAAAATGAATCTAATATGTATTTCCATATCGTGTATAGCTATAGCTTGCCAATCAATAAAGTATTTCAAGGTGCGGAAAAAAATCTAGACACAATTGAGTAAGGTGCTAAAGAACATCCATCATTGCAGCTTGCAAGTTCTTTGAACTTTGAGTTTGAGGGGTCCTACTTTTATCTTTGAAGTTAATGGGTGGGCTTACCACTGAATTCAGACACTAGAAGTTTGATCAAAAGCCCCATGAACCATTGAAATTTCACTCTTGCTTACATGTCAGGGCTTTAGCACTTCTTCTGTGCTTAAGTCTCAATGGAGTCACAGTTCACTAAATTAGGACTTCTAATACAGCCACTCCCTTGTCCAAAATTTAGGGACCTTTGGCTCTGCAAGTATGTATTTGTACCGCTAAAGCCCATGTTATCTCTGTACTGAGCAGAAAGGACACAGCACACACTCTGCCACACATGTGAAGAAATGTTTGCCATGCAGCCCTCAGCGATATTATTTTGTAAATCAAAGCAATTTTCTTTCCTAGCAGAGCAAAGACACTGATCTTGAGTGTGAAGTTTTAAATTCCCTTTCCTTGATAACATGCCTCAGTCTGGTTAAAGTAGTTTCTATGTGGTTTTCTTGAAAGGAGTGGGTTTTTTAGGCATTTCCAGTTGATGACAATTGGAGTTTGTTTGTTTGTTTGTTATCTGGGGATCCAGTCCAAAGAAAAATGGGGATTTTTCTCAAGAACTCACTAAAATACAGACATTAAACACACAGAGCACCAGCTCCAGCAGTGAATGCTGTTCTTGCTGTAGCAGCCCACTGGCCCTACTGTGTGTTCAGTATTGCCTTTGCCCTATGCTCATAAACCATGTGTGAAGCCCAAGCAAGTCATGAAACTGATTTAACTAAAATTTCTGAGATATTAAAATTTGAGAGACAAAAAGTAGTAGTTTGCCATCTAGCTTTCCAAGCTTTAAGGTTCCACATTTGGTTCCCCAGTTTACATTTTCTCATTTCTAGTGAAAAATGAGTTTTTTATGAAATTGTTTTAATTCAGGAGCCAAGCCAAAGAAAAGTGTAGTATGTTGAGACTGGTAATAAAGTTGGGAGACTTGGCAATAATGCCTTTGGTATTACAGTAATCCCCTGGTCTTGATTACAGGAGCTAACTCTACCTTGCCAAACTGCTTTGCTGTCCTTTCTAAAACATGCAAGCACATACCATCATCAAGTGTATGTTTTATCGTGAGCACTTCCTCACTTTTCCTCCCCTTCTCTGATATCTGCTAATGCTAATTTAACGGCAACGTTTTCTCTCGCATGCCTCTCAAGCCTCAGCGTCTAGCCTGTGCTTCGTCTTTGGGGAAGGCTAATAATGTAGATGAATTACATTATGTGATTTGATTGTCTTTAAAAAGACAACGCAAGCTACATTAAGCACTAGCAACCTTTCAAGCAAAAAAGATTCCTCCTTCAAATATATACAAATTGCATGGAAAGCTTAGTTCAAAGGAGATTGATGTCGTTTGAACGTTTGCATTGAATTTGGCTGGCGCTGGATCAGGTCCTAAAAGCTGCAGTTATTTAAGCCAACCTGTCTGTTTAAGAAGAACCTGGAAAGTACTATACAGAGAGTATAAACAGGCAGAGTTTCTATTACATAGGGTGATTGTAGAAAATTGAAATGGTCAAAAGTATACCTATGAAGATTTTCTATTGACTATTAATGCAAAATGTTTTGGCAGGAATAAATATTTGCTTATACAGAAACATTTGCTTATATGTGGCACCATTCAGGACATATAAACATGTACAGTACTCATAAAAGACACAAAGGGACTCTCTTAATTCCATTGAACAGACAACGCATTTTGCTTTCTAGAGTCAGGCAGGAAAAGAAACCAGGCTTTTGGCTTTTCGGGCTTTGGCTTTCAGATCCCTAAACCCTCTCCAGCTGGGACTTTTTATATTTTTCCACTGTATGGTTGTTTTCCAGTCCCTTCCAAACTCTCTCACAGTTTGGTTGCACTTTGGGTTGAACTTCTGGCCCTTTCTGAGCCGTGTTCAATCCATTTCACTCTTCTTCTGTTACCCAAGCCAGATTTCCTCCTGTTGCAGAGTCTGTAGGAGCAGATGGGTGAGAGAAACTCTGCGAGGTTCTGCTTTCTGAATATTTTCCTCTAATTGTTGGATTGGCTCAGTGGATCTGGAGGGACCGGTTGGAAGCCAGGACCATCTGCACAAAAGCTCTATACTTTTGCATTGGCCCAAGGATCCTTTATATCCTCTGACTCTTTGGTGGCTTCATTCCAGCAAAGCTGTACTAAAGGAGGGCTTCTCCTGCTATGACCTCTTTAGGGATATCATATTAAAAGTAAAGGTCACTGAGAAACTGTTTCCAGCTCAAGGGAGATAGCTGTTTCTTAAAGATAACTACCAGTTTTGAAGATGTTGACCCCAGGGACTAAAAATATTGAGCTTTTGTAACACTAATTCCATTGAAAGTCCTATTTAAATTAACCCATACAATTAGCTTTTCTTTTTTTTTTAGCTAATAAATTAAACAACTCCATTTAGCATTTTTTGGAGAGGCAGAATCTGAAGCAAGTGAGCCTTTTCTCAATCCAGGTGTCGCTACTGCTCACAGAAGGAGAGGCACCTTGAGAGGAAAACCAACGCTCAGCAGTTTACAAGACGTGCTTATTCAGGTGGTAAAAGTGCATGATGTGGAAGTTTGGCCAAGTCTGGGCACAAGATCTGTAGCTCTGGCTGGGCTTTCCATAAATGGCGAAAGGAGGGAGAGGGGCTTTTTATTGCCTCCGTCCCTCTGTGGGTAGAATTCATCCCACTGAACCTCAGCAGTTTGGAAATAAGGCATCCGATCTCCCTGCCATGTCAGTGAAGTCACTCCCAGGCTGTAATTCATCCATCCAAGGGCTGGCCTTAATCTATCTATTTTAGGATTGGATGAATCATCCACTCTCTCTCCTTTGACTATAGCAAGAGCCTGGGCGAGTAACTTTTAGTCGGATAAAGCTAGATCCGATGAATCTTTCCCACAAGTTTCAATTGAGAAAAGCGTATTTCTTGCCCGGAGTGTGTTTAGAGCATGCATAACTTGAAAATGTGCTGAAATCCTACGCGAGTCAACTAGTAACTCTAACTTTCAGTTGGATTTAAGCATTTACTCTTAAAAAAACAGGGCAGAATCAAGTGTGCACTTAAAAGTTGTTTTAAGGCTTTGCTAAATCAAACATTAAATGGTCAGGGTACCTTAAGCACTGTGTCGATAAGCAGCTTTTCTAAAGGTAGGCGCAGAGTGTGTATGGTTTGATGGAGGTAGCACTCAGGTCTCCCGTCTATTTTAATTCTTAGAATATTGCTGGCATAACATCACGCTCTTTCAGACACAGGCGGCGAAGCCTTTACCCCCATTTTTAACATCAGCATCCAGAATGGCTGATGTCAGTGTTAGCAAATAGTTGCTTTTTGGCCTGGAGGTGATAAATTTTACCTTAAACCAAAATTTTTAAGGTGCGATCAGGATTTAATTCGGAAGGAATAAATCCTCATAATTGGGAAGGATAAAATGCCCAAAGAAAAGGAAGTCGAGTTAGTGGGAACTGCTTATGAGCTATCCAGATTTGGCTCTGATAATCACCACTGACTTTGAAATTCTCCGTGCAGATATCGTCACTAAAATGTAGCCAGTGCCTTGCTTTATTAGGAAGTTGTTCAGCAAGTGAATCTCAACTATTTCCTAATACGATTTTATTATGGTTTTGGAAACCCAAGAGCTGATGAGGCCTAAGAGGTCTTCAGGAATGGCTCGTGACTCTGTTGCCTCCTCTACAAATACCCGGTAATTCCGAATTTACAGTTATCACAGGAGAAAAGCTGTGTGACTGAAATGAGGCAAATTGCTTCATTGTATGGAAGTTTGCATCGGAGGCAGCACAAGAAGTTGTAAAATGTAAATCTCGTGCTCTCAAATTTCCCCGTGTTTTCACAGAACTGCATCTGTGACTGTGCAGCACTACAAAAATTTCCTGCGAATGTGCTAATAGGCCTTATGAGAATGTTCTATCACCACCCATCTGTCACTTTTTAACAGGCCTGATTGGCAAGCACTTGTAACAACTGACATCTGTTCTCGCTTATTGATATGTAGATTTATGGTAATTGCTGTGAACAATAAGACACAAAATTACCTAAGGTGAACATTAAATTAAATTTTCATGCCCCTATCCTTATAAATAATTTTTTTTAAATCTTAAGTTTCAAGCAAGGCATACTGTGCATCTGTTTTGTACATAATTTAATTGTTTTTTTAATCTGCCAAATAACAAAATGAAAGTTGAATTTCCCTGCAATCTTGAATATTTGCCAAGCTGATAGCACATTGGTAAATACATGTTATTAAAAATGGAATCAAACTGTATTGTGATTCTGGTTTTTTTAATCATTTCCCTTTAATTCCCAACATCGTCTCCATCATGAAGATCAAGAGTTATTCCTTACCCAGAAGTTGGGTTTTTTTCCCCTACAGGGGGATTTTATTTTTCATGTGCAGCTCTGCCTATGAGGCTGTTCTGCAGCGTTAAGCAATTTGCATTTCTTCAGAGAGAGGTGCGTTTGCTGAGTGAGCAGCACTTTCAAATAAAAACGATCTCCTCATTTGCGGTCCAGCTCTGTTGCGGGATTTGGGACTGTTTTGAAAAAGCTGTAGAACGTGAAATGTGTGAAGAGAGTGTGTGAAAGGGGAGAGAATGAGAGAGCAGATTAGTCCCACAGAACTATGCCTTGGCTGAAGTTCCATTGAACCAAAAATCCCCATTTGAAAGTAAAGTACTTTCTGGGTCTGGGAGTTGAGAGCATTTGGTGTCCTCCTCCAAGTTTGTCCTAGCAAGTGAGATGTTGATGCACTTGACACGGTGATGGGAGAAACCAGCAAAGAGAGTGCAGAGATGGTAAAATGTCTGGGGCATGTGAGACAGCGACTTGTTTTTTATATGTTTAAACAGACAGAAGATCCTAAAGAGGATGCATATTAAGTGATAAACCTGTTGACACAATCAGCTCTAGACCGTGCTGCATGGTGGTGTGTGCCACAAGCCCGGTTCGACGGGGCTCTTAGCTGTCCTTCTTTTACGCATGTGTGACAACAGCAAGCAGTCTTTTTTCCTGACGGCGCTGAAGCTGACACCCTTTAACATCTGCAGAGCTGGTTTGTGGCCAGTGTCTTTTAGTCACCGCGACAGTAAAATGAACTGGGTGGGGAGACGACTTTGTCACTGCCTAGCTCTTGTTTCTTAATCTTTTTTTGGCATTGAAACTCTGTCGTCAAGTTGATGGGTTCCTCTCGTGCTTCCACAGGAAATGGCCCACTATTAAAAAAATGTTTTTGTGGGATGAGGCAATGCTGGTGGTTTTTTTGCATCCACGCAGGCGCAACGGTGGTTCCTGAACCCAGAGAGAGCAGTTGTTTGTTCTGCTGCCTGTTGACCTCGTCTCGCCTGCCGTACTTCTCCTTGAGCGCTGTACAGTGCACGTATGCCGCCTTCCAGCTTCACAGCCCTCTGTGCTCACACTCTTCTGCAGCCTTGCATGCATGGGCAAAGCCAGGCACATAAAGTGCAATAGAAAAAGCGGTATTAAATTGCTTCAAAATCCATTTGTGTCTAAACTGAGGTTTGGAGAAAAGTCCACGCATTTTCCAGAAACATGTGGGATTTCATCTAGGTGACGCTCTGTTGCAGTCTCTCCTCTAGTACCGTTCTGTATTTGTTCGCTGTTAGTTAATCCTGCCATGCGTGGTGTTTAAAAGTCTGAAGTGGAAACCTCCCCACAGAAGAAATATAAGCTGATTATGACTGATCCTTCTGATGAATAACTAACCAGTGGGTGACAGGAAACCATGCTGCCATGGTGGAGAGCAACCCACTGCTTTCCCAAATCTCTGCTACAGAACGGCGTGAAATACGGCCTCAGTGAAGACCAGCAATGTTTGCTGGACATCCTTTGCTGAATGACTTATACTTCTTATGAAAGAGGAGGGTAAATGATATTTGAGGACCAAATACCAATCCAGGTTGAAGATAGATTCTGTATCTCGTTTTGAGAACCACTGTCTGCTTTGTTTGCAAAGAGCTGGACCCCAGCTTAAGGCTTCTCCATCCCTAAAATCTTGTTTGAAATAATATGCAGAATCTTGCTATCAAAGAAAGAGGATTTTTTTATGAAAAAAACGTTCACACCTGAGGCAAGCAAGTAGGTCAACTGAGTAATTAAAAAAAATAAATTAAAATTATGCTTGCATATCTGAATTTCTATCTGAATTGTACTTTTTGACTGAAAAGTTCTCAAGCTAAACCAGAGATAGGATTTGAAAGCTGTTATGCCATTTGCTGTTTCTTAATCATATTTTTTTCCATTTCACATTAAATTCTATTTATTGTTTGTCCTTTTTTACTTGCCATCTAAATTAAAGGCTTTGCTATTTAAATGCATCCATTTCTTGAAGGTCCTCATTGAAATGCAGGTATATCTCCCCCACTTCTTCGAAAATAATGAAGTGACAGATGACTGAGTAAACTTGATACCACAGTCCAGAGCTCATGGCCTGAAAGTCCCTGCCTCGGTGATGGCTCTGTCATCAGACAGATACTAATTTGATGTTCCTATGTGTTTTTTGAAATGAACCATCAAAAGGAAAATCAGTACAATTATTGGCTACTGCATAGTGTAGCCTTAGTAGATATATTCAGAGGAGACACGGGCAACAAATTGTATTCATGCCAATTATATGACCCTGTCTTGAATGTGTTTTAAATGTTAGTTATCTTCTTTACACCCCCTGTTGTGTCAGGAAATAGTATTGCGCCTGGGCTTCACACAGAGTTTAAATGACTTTTAATTCTACACTTCCCTTATAGAAGAGGCACAAACCAGGTTTAATTTTGCTGAACTATAGGCTGGTGCCTTTGCTGTATGCTCTCAACCCCAAGGCAGAGAGGTGAGAGGTGCTATTCAGGGACTGTAAGAGGTGGTTCCCAGATTATAGATGTCTTGGGAGTGAAAAGAAGAATTGAATCTCTTGGCAAGGTACATCCCAAGCTCCATGTCCACTGAAAATAGCTTCTTTTTTTTTTTTTTTTAATTACATGTTTTAATTAACCCTCTTGCTTCTCCCCACAGGCATGAACGCTTTACAGTTACAGAATTTGGCAACTTTAGCAGCCGCAGCAGCCGCCGCCCAGACCTCAGCTACCACCACCAATGCAAATCCTCTCTCCACAACGACTGGTGCTCTGGGAGCCCTCACAAGTCCCGGTAAGAGCAGGGTGCTTGCTTTTAAAATACAAGCATGAGAATAAATGGGAAGATGATAGTTAAAATAGTGATTCCAGGTTGTGTCCAAGTTCTGCGCTCATATGAAATCTGAAGACCTTTTTAATGGCTGAATACATTTTTGTGCTTATTATTTTTAAGCAAATAACTAGTTTTTTCAAGTGGCCCAATGTGGGCGCGTTCACCTTTCCAGATTAGTTTCAGGGGCCATTAAAGCCTAACGGACCCGTCTTACAAAACTACCTGAAAATGACAGTTGCATGGGAAACTTAAGCTAAATTATACTTTTCAGAAAGAATTCAGCACACGAGCCAATCCTTCCCATCCTACAGGACGATCAACTGAGGTAGTTATTTTAATCTCAGAGAGACCAATCTTTGATTCCCAGCACATCGTGCACGTATTGCCTTCACCCATCATGAATTTTTGTGAAGTCCTCTCTTTTTATCCTTCTCTTTTTTTTGCTGTAGCCTCAGTTGAGCTTTCTTCTGGTCTTAATTGAGAATACAGTTACAGAAGTGATATCAGATGCACAAGGAATACACAGCCTGATTCTGACTTCATTACACTAAGCAGAAGGCAGATTTATAGGGGAATAAGGGACAGGCGGTGGTGCCCCCCATGACTACCACGTAGACTTTCAGCCATGCATGTCCGATGTCTGCAAAACCCTAGAGAGAAATCAGGGCAAATCCAGAGTTCAGTAACACTTCAGCATCTCCAGAATCCACAGAGGGAGATGTTGATTCAGTGTAGTTACTCTGGATTTACAGTGATGTAGCTGAGTCAAGAATCCAGCCACTTATCTTTACATAAAGGCTGCAGGGTGTAATTATTTGCATCATGAAGTGTGTTTATTGCTGTTCTAAAAAACATTCATATTATTTTAGACACCACTAAAGAACATTTGTGTTTAATCTTGTTTAAGTGTGTATTTATTTCCCATGAAAAAGTAATTCATGGCAGACGGTTTGAGCTCATCAGTAAGGCAAACAGTCTTCACTGCACAATAGAACTGGGACCGAGCATGGTGCCGGGTGTTAAAGCTGGCCGACGCTTCCCGTTATATTACAGTTTTATTGTTTGTTTAGGGGAGAGGTTAAATGGAAGGCAGCTTGGCTAATACTAAGTTTGTGCAGCATTTTCTTGTTTCTGGTGTGAGCCTCATCTCAACCTAAAAAAAATATTCATTCACACCATCTCCGAGAAGCAGGCTGGGTGAAAATAATTTTGGTTTGCTGATGTATTTTTTTAAAACCTGAGCAATCTCTTCCCTCTATCCTGGAGCTGGGGCTTAATGCTTTGCAAGAGGCTAGTCTCAGCGTCAGTGCTTCTGCGCTACTCCTGTCTAAATGTCACCCGTTTATAGAAGCGGAAATGTTGCATTTCACGCACGCTCTGTAATATCTCTGCAGTTTAGATGCTAAATGTCTGAAGAGCCTGTCCTCCCAAAGCATGCTCAGCATTTCTTGAGCTGTACTGACAAGGTTTCTCAGGACAACTCAACGTACTGCACTGCAGTGTAGAGGAGCTGGAAATGAACTTTCCTTATCGTTCCTGCTCTGCAGCAAAGCGGCACCAGAACCTCAGGCAGCAACGTGTTTCTGTTGTGCTCTTTGTCTTGCCATGTTAGCACAGGACGCAGATTCATCCTTAAGGTCCACGTTTTCCTCTCTCCCTCTCCGACACAATCTTATCCAGCCTGACTGACTTGATGTTCCCTCTTTTAACCTGGTCTTGAGGCTCCTTGAGTACCTGGAATGTGGTTTCATCTGATGTCCAAGTCTGCAGGGGCACATGGTTAGAAAGGTGCTTCAGCTGGGCTGGGCAGATACTTCTTTGGGATAACTAGAGCTTAGTATTGCTCAGGATGGTATTGTAGAGCAGATACCAAGGTTTTTCCAAAGAGATTAATGATTTTGGCTAACATATTGAAGATGTGTTACTTTCAAAAAATTCTGGACATTTAGCCTTTGAAATAGTGTATTCAGAATGACAATTGCTTTTGAAAGTCTTCTAGGTCATGCCTGTACACAAGTATTTCTAATATTAGACAGCTTGGTGTGTCAAAGAGAAAGTCTATATCTAATAGATCCATTGACCTATTTATGTTGCACAACCAACCTAAAATCAAGCCTTGTTAAAGCGTCCTTCGATTTAACCTTTCTTATCTGGTTCCACATTCTCCACCCTATTAAATATTTTGTAAACCTGAATAATATCTTCAGTGATTCTTCTCTGCTCTATGGAAAATGAATTTAGTTTGATAAAGCTTTTCATAGTAGCTCAAAGTATTTCCATTAAAACTTGAAATACGTTGGCAGAAAACATTTAAATCTGCCTTTCAATGTGTGGATATTTGGAGGCCTTGAGGGTGTTTTTTTGGTCTAGTTTTCTTTTAATAGAACACTTCAGTTTGTTGTGTTTCATAAGTGTAAATCATTTTGTCTGATTTCAAAGCCTGCACTAAGCCCAGGAAGAAATGTTTGTGTCTCTCCAGATAATGCATTAAATTAATATTTCTCAGTGCAGAAAACTGCCCAAATTTAGGAGAGTGCAAAGGTACACGTTTAAATTTAATCCTTTTCTCAATGCTGTTAAAGCAAAAATAATGCATGGAACAGGGATGGGCATGAGCATGTACTGCTAATATGCCTTAAACCATGGCAGCCACATAAATCATATCCATGTTTCTACCCATATGTAACTATATCTCTCCTGAAGATCTCTTCTGAATCAATCTTTGACCAAGACCTCTTGTTCTGTCCTTTGTAGACATGTGGCATAAGAGCCCCTAAAGGTGGTTACTTCAGTTAAAATTCATCTTGCAACTTAATTTTACATAGATAAGATTTAGCAACCTTCAGTGCATCAAACTATTACGGGGGGGATGGTGGTCAGACCGACTCTGATGCATCGGCAACACAGAAAAACAGGCCGGGAAGTGAGGAATCAACAGGGCATGCGATATTTGAGGATGTCAAGTTCTGCTGCTGGCTTGTAGTTGCAATGTATTCAAAAAGAAGAGAAAAATATTCAGCATCTAATAGTGACTGTTCAATCTGTATGAAACTCCTTCTTCAAGGTTCATACAATCACGTATTTCCAAACAAATTAAACTCCAATGATCTTTCTCTCATACATTCTTACTAAATAGCTTTGACCGCAAGAGAGTCTAAGGACACTCATTCGCCTCCATGTGCTAAATACTTTCTCTTAAGCTTGAAACAGTATTCATTCAGAAAGAACAGAGACAATGCAATCCCCCAAACTATTAATTTTTTTATAATTGTAAATTTATAATTTCAATTTTGCATACCCATGGAAGTCTCTCCCTACAGCATTGTTAGAAATGATTTTTTAAAAGCCTTTGCTTAAAAAAACATGAAAGATTAAGCTTTCATTTTAGTAAAAATCCCCTCAGGCAATAAATAGGTTCTTTTGTCTCTTGGCCCTGGAAAAAAAATTAAAATGGTTTAAATTGCCCATGGTTAAAGTAACTGTTTCTTGCAATTATCAGATGGTAGTGAATAAAAATGAAAATGAAATCATGAAAGAATAAAAACCAGGTAAATGCATATTATGTCTTTCATGAGTTTCTCACGGGTCTTTTGAAGACTCATTTAATCATCTTTCTTGTCTTTTATTTTGATATGATAATTGTTTCCTTTATTTACTTTAATCACCTCTATTTAGTTAATTAATTCTTCACTTTCTTTTCGTTTCACTCTCTTAGAATACTTTCCTGTTTTAAAGGCAGGTACCCGTGGTATTTCATAACATAAGGATTTGGGCTGGGGTAGCTTTTACCTGACTGCAGGTTGTCTGAGACAAACTTCCTTTTGGTCGGGCCCTGGAAGTTGGCATTTCCCATTAACTGGGAAGGGATTTTGGAGGCGCTACCTCAGGTGTAGGTATCGACACTGTAAATTTCTCAATTTAGGCAGGATGAATCTCAGCTGAGCATCAGGAACCTTGTCCTCTCCTCCAGAGATTGCCCTTGACACGTCCTGCAAATGGATCGACTAGCAAAGAGCTCGCAGGGAGGCTGCTATTTCAGTGCCTGCAGAGATTTATGGTTAATTCAGTGGGTGGTTGGAAGACCTGGAGGTGGATGTGAAGGAGGGACATACAAGCTCAGGATCAGAGTATCTGCCTCTAACACTGTCTTGACATTTAATTTGCCTCAGTTGACCCACTACGCTAATTTTCAAAAGGAAAATAACGTTTATTCTGATTGTCCTGGGTGATACGAGGCTGATACAGCACTGTAAAATATTTCCTAATATCAGGAGCTGTGAAGGTCCTGATTTTTTTTGCAAACTGATATTAAGCAACAACAGAAAAATGTTTTGTACCCACAGGAAGAGTATGGAAGTTGGGTTTCAGACACCAGCTTACTTTTTCATCTTGCCCTTCTCCATCACTGCACAGATTTTTATTGTTTAATGCCGTAACGTTAGAGTCACAGAGTCACATAGGTTGGTAGACACTTCCCAAGGTCTCTACTCCAGGCTCCAGCTCGCAGCAGGACCACTCAGAGCAGGTTGGTGAAGGCCATGTCCAGTCAAGGTTTGAGTATCTCCAAGGAAGGAGATTTCGCAGCCTCTGTGAGCTCATTTCAATTTTGTTTCTTGAAATTCATGCATAAATGTTTTTTTCAATAGCCAGTAGGAAAGCCCTTCTGTGTGCAAATGAAGAGACGACACATCTAATTATACATCCAAATTTATCTGCATAAACATACACAATATAACTTCTGAGCTTTAGGGGGATAGAATTGCTAAACCAGAGGCTAATTCAGTTTCAGACATTGGAGCCTTGATTTTCCGTGACATTTTCATGATTATTTGATTCTCTAAACTATTATTTATTCACACAGTTGAACTAGCTATTCATGCTTCAGTAAAAAAAGCTCTTCAGGTTTATCTGCTGTGTAAACCTAGGAAGATATCTTTCTGCAAAAAAATACTGTCAGTGTAGAAAGTAAGACTTTCTTCTTTAACAACCTCTTAAAATCCAGCCCAGCTTTTGCCATATTATATCAGAATTCAGCCATTAACTCTTCTGTTGAAAAAAAAACTCTCCTAAGCACAAAAGTCTAAAAATACTCATTTTCAGACAGATGCTGACACTGAAGAATAGCAACCCCAAAAAAGGAAGCCTGTTAAGTATAGAATAAACTGAAAAATAGAAAAAAAAAATGCTTACAGTGCTTGTCCTGTAAGAATTAATTCATCCTTTACCCCTGCTAAAAGCAGAGAATTATAACTTAGAGTTAGTGTCTGTGGTTCATTATTTTCTCTACCCCCTAATATAGCATGAAGATTGTCTTTGTTAGTTGAAGGTATTCATGTTGTGAACACAATTGTTGAAATGTTGGAGATTTTATAGAATATACAAGATGCTTCAGCTGTCAAGCAGTGAAGAATGTTCAAATAATCATTCTTAGAAGATTCTCTTTTTGTTCCCTTCAGTACAATACGTTTTTCTCCAATCAGCGGTGCAAGTCTGCCACCGTGACATTTTGTTAGAGGCCAGTACACCCACTGAGATAGCTGCGATTTGCTTCCAGGATGATCCAAAAATAACCCTACCAGTAGGTGTGTAGGAAGGTCTGGCAGTTTGCTAAAGAATGAATTGAGGTAGATGTTTCACATTGGAAAAGATCGGTTTAAAATGCAGAATGGCACTCTTCATACTGTAGTACAAATTGATTATTTTTGTACCATTTCCTGTGGAATTAATGCAGGTTCTGTTATTATAAAATCATTTAAAATTAGGTACCATTATAAAATCATGTAAAATAAGCTTTATTAGTTTTGCAGTACATAGGAAGCTTGCCTAGCATAGCGTTCATTATTTTTAGGATAAAGACACAGTTGATAAATATAACACATCTCTTAAATAAAGGTTTATAAATACAGTATGCGTACAGTACACATACCCTGGATGGATGCTTAAACAACCCAAGTGTATGGTTTTCAATTTTATATTTAAATCTGCTTACATTATTAGCACCATTATCTTAGTGCTCTGAGCACAGAGCAGTCCAATGCCTTAACCCTGGTCTGAGCACCAATTTTTTAAAAGTATGTGTTTGCAAGGAAGCCGTGGAAGAAGCTCTTGCCTTAGCGTGCCCACCAGCCAGCGCCTGTCCCTTGGCTGCCCAGTTCAAGGAGATTTGTGATGGGAGAAGTGTATTTCTGAACTGTTGTGTGTCAGCTGGGCTTACCCACATAGTGTTAAGTTTCTGAGTCTTTGGTTGGGCTCCTAAATAAGTGAATTGATTTTGACTGCTCTAAGTGCCCAGAGATTAAGCTACTTCTTGGAGAGATATATTGGTACTCATACCATGTGATAATTAGGTCACCTGTAAGCAGATATTCAAACACAAGTTGAAGCCAAAAACAGGAAAATAGGCACGCATTTTTGACCTATATTTGTATTTTTCATAATGCTTCAAAATGTCTTAAATGACTAAAGAAGAAAAGAGTAGGAATTGTGGCTACAAATCTCCCAGAGTCCCAGTACAGTAAAAGGAGAGGTGAAGGGTGATGAATTCCGACGGGGCCTCCCTGTCTCTCCCTAGTCTCCTCATTTGGAAAAACGAGCCAGTGATAACCTGAAGGATGCCGATGGCAGCAGACAGGCCATCAGTTAACTGGAATGACTTGTTTGCAGATTTGTCCCTTAAAACATAACAGGTCTTTGTATATTCTCCCAGCAAATTGTGTAGCAATTCAGCCTGAAGGGTCCTAGGGAGGTTCAGTTGCTGAATGACTGGGCAGAACCTGTCAGTGAAGAAGTGTGAGGCTGCCCAACAACTGCAGAAAGAGACGTTTTGCAAAAGGTCCTTGCCTCTTTTTTAGGATCAACATTAGCAGTTTACGAATTTTGGGCACAGAAATCTCCGACTGTTCCCTCAGAATTGCATAAATACCGAAGTTGTATGTGGAAGGACAGAAACACATGCATATTTTTCAGTGAAGCACTATGCTAGTTAATTCTTTGGGTTTTGTGTTGTTTTTGGTTTTTTTTTAGGGAACAGTGTACAGTACTAAACCATGGATTAGTAGGATCTAATTCAACAGGAGACATGTTTGTTTTTTAAACATTAGTACATTATCATCTTCCTAAAGTATTAAATCCATTGCCTTAGCACATTTCAGGATTTACTTTGCTTGCGGTATACAAATAACGCTTTGTAATACATTGTATTTTGAAAGTGTCTCTCTACCCCACTCAATCTCTATTTCAAGCCACAAGAATCCCAGTTTGTAAAAAAAGCTGTTTTTCTTTCTGTTGGAAGTATGAATTCAAGTTGGTTGAGGGTTGTTTTCTGCTAAAGAAACATACTATCAGCTTGATAACAGGTAGATGTTTAGATATGTGAGCTTATATGCTATATATCTTACAAGAAGTTCCAAGCCCAGAAAATGCTGGAGTTTGTAATAGTCAAGAAATAATCTAAATCTTAACAAAACTTGTGGACTTGAAGGAGCTTTCAACCATTTAAGGTTCACTACTGCCAGCACTGCTCCTTCAGCCCTAGTGAATTGTGCACGTGTCCGTGGATACTCATAGTCTGTTTTCCTAAGGCAGGATCAATTGTGGAACATAATGGGAATTAGCGTTTATGAATCTCTAACCTAATTGTTTCAGCATTGTCTGGAAAGAGCTGATTGTTTGAAGATGGGGCCGCTGATTTATTTTATGACTTGGCCAAGCAAAAATATCTCCAACAACGGCATGAGCTTAAAACCAAGTAAAGTAAACCCTTGACTGCCTTTGTTGTTCGCAGAACAAAAATGTGCAATATGAACGAAAAGAACCAGTGCCACATTGAACTACGTATGATTGTACAAATGGTCTGCAAAGGACCTGGCTGAGTAATTTTACATGAGACAGGATAATCCTCGAGCTCTGCGGCTTACAGAGGTGATTGACCGTATCACGTGCTGTGCTATTACGGTGAGGTTGTGCTTGCACACCCCACTAAAAATCCCTTCTTCCGTGGAAATTATTATTCATGCACTTTCTGGATTCATAGCTCCTTTACCTACAGACTCAAATTTTGAAGGTATAGTTTATCTCATCTCTCTTCTAAAATGCCATGGGTAGGACTCCTCTAAGTGTCTGAAGTAAACAAATCTTCTAGGCACATCTTGCAGCAACGGAAAGACAAACACCTCCTAAGGACTGTTTACCTGACCTTAAGACAGATGTGTTAGAGAGGTGAAAATGAAGATGAATCAGGCCATCCTCTCCCATGTACCAGAATTGCCATATATGCGTGCGATTAGCACTCTTGCAACAAAAACATTGCTTGCCTTGAACTCTACTGACACTCTTTTAATGGAGAGATGCTACTGCTTGTTGTTTGTTACTGCTTAGTGGTGAAAGTATGTCAAAGATGTTGCAGGCACACGGAGGGTATTGTGAAGGAACCTGTACTTCAGGCAGGAGACCCTGGCCTCAAGTAGAGCCTTATTGATTCTAGATCAGAAATTCTTTGGAAAGTGATTTAGAAGTGGTTGTATGCTGAAGTGGCTCCACATGGAGGTCATTTCAGCATCGGGGCACGAGTCCCTGAACAATAACTCACTCCAAATAGTGTGAGATAGCAATAATAAACATGGGAGCACAGCTGGAAGTTCCCTGCAGAAATGCTAATGCTCTGATTTTGATGTGAACTCAGTGGTGTTTTGGTGAACACAGGCCACAGCCCTTGGCCCCACGAAGTAAAACAAAGTCATAAATGCTCAGTAATTATTCTTTGTTTTCTTCATATTGTGGGGTTTCAATTTGGTTTGATTTCAGTGCGAGTTACAGTTGGAAATATCTAATGGGCAGCTATGAAGTTTAACCCAAGCCAGTCCACTGTGCCCTCCTATTATTCTGTTCTCCAGCCTCTCTTTAAAGTACTTCCCACCCAAACCCAAAAGCGATTTATTGTCGTAGTCTGCTGGGGAGAACACATGGTATGTTGCAGGCACAGTGCTGAAACAGGATATATGACTTGTAGTTTACACTAGAGGTGGATGGTCTTCACTGAGCAAGACATTTCAACAAAACAGAAGCATCAGTGTGAAAATGGCCCAGCATATTAACTTGCTTTTTACTCTCTCTCTCCATCTTCATAATCTCACAGGAAAATGAACCCTTAAACACAATAGCCTAGCTTCACAAAGATACGCCCAATCAATAAATCTTTGTTTCCTAAAATACCTTCTCTTGGATAAATAGTTTTGGAGGAAACTTATGGAACAAAAGACAAGAAAACTACAAAAATAGCCAGCTGATAGGTTTGTCTGCCATACCTGTAGTACCTTCGTGTGCTCTGTTTTCTCCTCCTTCTTTGCGCTGCTGTGGAAGGTCCTTGGTGTAGACACTGTAGTTTCAAGACAATCGGAAATGTCAAGTTAGGCTTTAATATAAATGAGATAAGTGATTAAGGTAAGTGACCCTGATTTTCACTTGTCCCAAGCGCTCTCAAATACCCATGCGCTACTGAAGAGTATGGATTTATGAGTCTAAAGGTAGTCTCCAGTTTTTGAAGACCTTGGCTGCTTCTGAATTCGCAAAGAATTTGAATGAACTGGCTCACCTCTCTATGTTTTCTTTTTTCCCTGGTATAAGTGAATGTACTCAAAGGACTTTGTAAAATATAAAGCTACTTTCAGAAAGCCAGCTTCAGCCAACAGGATCGCCATGGGGAAAGACTATCCTCCTCTCCCTCTCTGTCTTGCGTAGTCTCATTTGCACGTGCGTGCACACAGACACACGGAAGCAACCAGATGTTGAGTGGACGCTGCTCTCCCTTCCTCCTTTCCTCACTGGTGCTTCTCTTTTCCTGTACCCTGAGAAGACATGGACAATCTTTCGCAGGAATTGTTCACCTGTGAGTAATGAAGAAATAGAGGGACACCATCTTCTTTGAGAAAGGCTGTGATATTATATTAGTGTATGTCTTTCTGTATTGTCATTCTTGTTTCCTCCTGACTCTTTCTTGCTCTCTTGCTTTTCTGGTGCTCTTTCCCTGGAGTGTGTCTGTCACTTTTCTTTTATTCTATCCAAGCACAGGCAGAGCACTTACACTTACCAGAATCTTCCTGTTTGACATGTCAGACAGCACTTCCAAGATACCAGAAAATGAGCAAGTTTTTACTTCTCTCTCTCCCCAAATGGTGATGTGTTTGTCAGAGTGCCTTATGGAGAATTAACCTCCCCAGACTAGGAAAATCCACCTCTCCTTTGCCAAAAATTGCCCCAAGAAGCAGAACTGGTGCATGCTGGTGCTATGTTAGCGACAGGGAGACCACCGGTTTGTGCAAGGGTGAATACTTGGTTTGGCTGGAGATCACTGTAAAGGGCAGACAATTTAATGCCAATCACACGTGCTAGTTAGATTAGAATACTGATGAGCCCTTTTGAAAGGCCAACTGCATCTTTCAGCAAAAATATTAAAATGCCCCCCTTTCCCCCCCTCCCCCCCCAGATTCTCCACAAGAATAAATTAAAACTTGGAGGTGTGGTTATTATCACAGAATAATTAGACCCCATGGGATTAGAGACACTCAACGTTTGTTAATGCCCCTGGGTTGTGATTATCTAATAATGATGATGCCTCTGTCATCGCTTAATTATTCTTCCCCTTTAAAATGTTCCTTATGCAGTCAGAGCCCGTAGACTGTACTCATTTCAGACTGAAACGCAACTGCAAATTCCCGAGAGCAATATTACATGGGTGGTGTGATTGACTTACCCACTTCTCCCCCACGCCCATGTTTATAATCCTCATTCCGTAAACTCCATCATTACTATACTTGAATCGCCTCTCTTTTCCGTAGGAGACTTTTAATTTGCGTGTTTAGGAGAAAGGTTTTTGGCCTCCATCTCTTTAAAACAACCAGTTATCGTTAGTGCTACATGAAGAGAATACACCTTACTCAACTGACGTTAAACATATAAGATCAGATCTGGCCAGAATCCCAGATAACACCAGCTCGATGGTCCAGATTCCCTGCTACATAAGAACCTCCTACAGTTGGACGCCTTTGTCCTCTGTTTAAGAGAGTACCACAGCCAAAATATGATATTGTAAATCAGACCAAAGTTGGAAGCTTTGCATAGACTTTGTCCAGCAGAACTAAACTTTGTCCAGTTATCTTTAGACTTTCACTCAGGCCAGCAGGTGTTCATCTTGTTGAGATACAGTTTGCAACACATTGTCCCAAACTTCATTGGCTTTTGCAACTAAAGATTAGAAAGAAAACAGAGAACGCAGCCTTAATCTGATTATCCTTAAATCCAGTGTTGTCTCTTAGCTTTATTATCCCTCTTATACTAACAAAGGGACAAAGGAATTTTCTGTTTAACCAAGAGATTTTGGGTAGTAAACAAAGATTTTAAATTCAACTTGCTAAAATTAGAGATTTCTACTTTGGGTTTAATATTTCTTTTCCTTTTGTCTCCAACTCATAATATTTTTTCTACATCACTGACTGGAGACAGATAAGAGGTATTGAAATAATTTTTATTTTCTTTTCTTACTGCATTTACTCTCTTTGCATAATTTCTTTATATCCTTTCTTTCCATTCTTCTACTACAATTTTATTTTCTGTTGCACATTGCTAAAGCTAAAGGAAACTAAGAGGAATCTAAAATCCCAGGGAGTCATCCAAGGTAGGGACCTCCTTTTGTTAGATGTAGGTCTAGCCCTGGAAATTTTACACACAAAGTAGTTGCGGCAGACAAGAATCAGAAGCACAGCCAGAGTTAAGTGGCATATTTGGTGTCGACCTCTATTCCTGTAAACAGACCCAAGAACAGAAGCCAGATCTCCTGTTCAGTTTTCTGCCAACACATCTTCATTCTTCAACTTTCTCTCATTCTGCCTCGGTGTTACCTGACTTTTTCTGCTTTGCCACTACCCTGTTCTACTTTTCATGAGTTCATAGAACAATCAAGGTTGGAAGGTCCCTCAGGAGGTCTGTAGTCCAAGCCCCTGCTCAAAGCAGGGTCAGGTGTAAGATGAGATGAGGTTGCTCAAGGCTTGATGCAGTCAGGTCTTGAAAATCTTCAAAGACATGCACTGCGCAATCTGGGTAATCTGTTCCAGTGCTTGATAATCCTCACGGTACTTATATCTGGACTGAACCTCTCTTCTTTCAGTTTACCTCTCACCCACCCACCATGCACTACTACTCTATCTAGCTGATGACCTCTTCATAAGTACTCGGAGGCTGCTTTGTGTCCACCTGGAGCTATATCTCCTCCAGCCTGAACAAGCCCAGCTTGTTATAGAATGAGTGCTCCAGCCCCTGACTGTCTTGCTGGTCTTCCACTCAACTCCCTCCAGCTGATCAATGTTTTCCTTACAATGTGAAGCCCAAATCTGGATGTAGTATTTAGATGTGATCTAACAAGTGCTGAATAAAGAGGAAAAATCACCTGGGTCTCCTGGCTCTTCTGTTCCAACAGCCCAGGATGCTGTTGGCTTTCTTTGCTGCCAGGGCATGCTGCTGGCTCATGGTCACCTCACACCAGGACACCCCCCAGGTCCTTTTCAGCAGAGCTCTTCCCAAGCCCATCCATCCCCAGCCTGTGTTACTGAAAGGGATTATTCCTTCCCAGGTGCAGAACTTTGCATCTGTTCTCGTTAAATTTCATAAGGTTCCTGTTGGCCAACTCTGCCCATCTGCATCCCTCTGAATGGCAGCCATTTAGTCAGGAGCAGATTAAGTCAGATCTATTTTATCTAGTCCTTGGAGTCAGTGAGCTCAGGAAGGCAGTAGAAAATCAGAAATATACTCAAATTCAGTACAAGAAAGAGGATTCTGGACTGAGACAACCAGCAAAACAGATCTGACAGGAGTCTCTCCCAAAAGAGAACATGTTTTCTCTGCAAACTACTCATGCTTAAAGTCATAGAGATACTGAACCTTAAATTTGTGGGTAATATTGATCCCTGGTGCACTACTATATCGTCTGAACCTGAGCAAAATAAGTACTTTGAACACTGAGTTATTTAAACTCTCCATTAAGTAAAACAACAAGAACAAAGTTCTGGTTCACAGATGAGCGGTGTGGTTTGCTTTTTAACATATGCACGTCCTCTACAACTGACTAAGCAGGATGTGACCAGAACACAGATAAGGAGGTATCAAAGTAAACGTTGAGCTTCCCATCGCACCGTCTGTTAGGTAGTGACAGGCAATTGTGGAGTGTAACCAAGAGCGCCTAAACGAAAGCTGTCGGCAGGGCTGACACAGTTACCCTTGCGAATCTCTGTGTGGAAAGCCCCAGCGTAGTTAGGCCGCTCTTGGAGCTGCCCTGAAGCCCTGCAGCACCAGAAAGCTGGTTCTGCTCCAGAAACATTAGCTGCTGTCTTCACATGAATGGGGTGGGTGAAGGTCTACAGCAACCCTCCACGCAGGCAAAGAGCTAAAGCCGCCCTTGATTTTCTTTGCTCATTCCTTCCTTTAGTCCTGCCCTAAAACCAAAGTAATGTTTCCAAAAAGAAACTTGGCTTAAAATCTTTGAAATGCCTCTTTGATATTCTCACTACCTTAGTCCCAGGCCTGCAGTGTGACTGTGTGCCATCTCCAGACAGTGTGCCAGTGTTGGAAGAGGAGGAAGGGAACAGGACAAGGCAAAGAGGAGTGCAGAGAGTGCACAGTCTTTGTATCACCACCCATAAAATAGTGCCAAGTTAGCATATATAGTATGGGGTTTCCAAGAGATTCCTTTTTTCTGTGGTATATGACTTTGCTGAGAAGTCACTGGAGTTCATTATTACTTAGACTTTTACCAAAAAAAATTAAGGAAAGAATGGGGTCAACTACAGACTACAAACCATCTTCTGCTAAATCATAGCAGTACGTGTGTGATTTGAATAGGTCATTTTATTCAGAGCAACAGTGAGAGGGAGTGTTTATCTAGTACTTTGTTTCACCACCGAGCGCTCAGGCAGCCTCCCTGGGCCTTCCACTTGACCTCCTCTGTTGGGGAAGAGGATTTGGTTTATAAATTGGCCCTGAGACGTGAGAGGGGTGGGATTTGCCCAAGGCTGCACTGCATAGGTCTGTGGTTTTCTTAGTTCAGTATGCCTGGAAGCGCTGTCAAGGGCACTCCTTGGTCTTAGGTGTAGGAAGTAAATAGGCATGACAAGAATGTGCCTGTGCCTCCAAGACAGGGAGACAAGCCAGCAACTGGGAAGAAGAAGAATTAGCCTGTCTTGCAGAAAAAAAACATAGCAAGTGGTTTGTCCAGGGCAGCACAAGAAGTTTGAGGCAGAACTGGAAAAGGCATCAATAGCATCTAGTAGTTTAGGTCATCCTGCGTGCTTTTGTGCAAGGCCATCCTACTTTGTGTGACCTACACTGTGTAAGTCCCTGCTGTCTAGCTCCTTTCTCTCTCAGGGTGTGCTTTGCAGAATAGTGCACGTCCTCTGCAGATTTGCTCAGAATTGCCCAGCATCAGGCAATTCTCTGAGCCCGAGATTTGATTGCGGTGCTTACATTCAAACTCCTGAGTTTGCATGGTTTGGCATTGGTTCTGCGCGCAGGATGAAAGCAGATCCCTCGCTTTCAGATCACGGGCTTGTAAAACGACGTGTGGCTGACAGGAAGGGCAGGATCCATACTACAACACATTTCCTCTCTGAATGGTCTACATCTACTTTGAGTTCTGGAAACTACTGCCTGGAAACAGGGGCATTTCCAGAGGATGATTCAGCCCACCCTGAGATAGAAATCTAAAGGTAGGCTGTTTGAGTTGCAGGTCTCTTAACCTCAGAGACAGTCCAAAAGAATGGTTTTTACTAGACTAGCTTAAACTAACAATGAGGCTGCCAGAGGTGGGGAAATTAATCCCATCCACAGTGTGCACAGCAAAGCCAAAGAAATATTTACACATCGTTGCCTTTCCTAGATGCTGTTATCCTGAGTCGAGTTTTCCAGCTGATGTAAATCCAGATGATGTAAACCATCATGACTCTATGGACATAAGCTAGCCAAAAGAATGGCCAAAAGTTTCTATGCTAGTACCAGTTGTTTTTTCTAGGTTGGCAAAGTATTTAGGAATTGTGCTGAAACATTATTTAAATCTAAAAGGAAATGGCTTATTGCTAGTTTAGATTTCTATTAAAAAAATCTCTGACCTAAAGGTGCTGTAACCTTTTACAGGCAAAAATAAACGTGTTGAGGAGAAGAACTGAAAACGCCAGCTCCTTTCAGCCTTAAAAATCTCTATGAATGCAACATTACTAGTTAAACACAAATATCTGTACTGTGTAGAACAACTCCAAATGAAAATGTGTTCTGTACATCAAAGAGAGCTCTGTTAAAGAGTGTATTAACCAAAGGCCAAGTCTCTTTATTCATAATGAAGCTGACCGCAAAAATTTCATCAATTACATGAAGGAAGCACAAGATCAAATGGCTGTGGTGGGGAGTCATTTGGGGGGATGTTGGGGGAAGGCTGCAGCCATGCCATTTCACAGCTTCTTAATAATATTTTTTGTATTATTTGAAATTTTCTGGATGTTTATTAACCTGGAGTTGAGTTTGGAAGAAAGGAGGAAGGTCGTGAGACTGACAGAAGTGTGGGAATAGAGGGGTCAGTGAAGAAGAAACAGTAAGGTCTCTAATAGTAAAATAAACATTTTTAACCTTCTCACCTTTTGTGATTGGAGATACTAAAGTGTTCTGTAAAGTCTCTGTGTGTGGCCTGGATGGAGAAGGCAACAAGTGACCAGCATGCAGTGTGCCCACAGGAGACAGAGCAGATTGTTCTACAGGTTACAGGACAACTCTTCACTCTTACAAGTCTAAACTGACCTCTTTATCCAATGCTGTGGTATTATTTTCACATATTAATGGATTTTTTAAGGTCAGTGGGGAACATGATGAACATCTTGTCTGAACTCTTGCAACAACAGCCAAAGGATTCAACCCTGTAACATAGTCTTGCCAATAGTCTCTAATTGAGCAACAGGCTCTTTGAGAAAGTTGTCGACTGATGTTAGAGAGGGAGAAGTTCCTTTGAGTGGACAAAATCTTATCTATCACGTTCTGATGTTTATCCAGGGCTTAACATTGTGAGGGAATGATCAGTGCAGCTGGTAAAAAGCAGCTCTGTTCTTCACCAACTATTGTATATTCAGCCAGTATTCATCAGGCTGGAGCTCCAGCCCGCTGAATCTCTCCCCCTAGCTTCAGTATTAGCTAACTCGCTTAATGCTGCCCCAGAAATATATGGAGTCCCTGACATATATAGGTTTTAAGGAGGCAGGGATAAAATTCCCAGTATAAAGAGAAAAATAATACACCAAATGTTATGAATACAGGGTGTGCCATACAGAGTGACACCAGAAACCCAGGCCATTTGCACTTTTTTGTGTGTTTCAATTTTCCTCACTGGTGCACCAAATGCTAGTGCACCAGTAGCACAAGGAGGGCAGTTCCTAGCGGCCCTGCAGCTCCGTACATCAAGCTGTCCGAAGTACCTGGGGACAGATGCCTGCTGTTTATTAAGCAGCATGATGAAGTGATTCGATTCAGAGCAGCAATGTTCTGGTGTGGAGGATGGAGGGAGTTGTGAAATGTTTTCTGTTAATTTATTTGGTGGCAGGTGAACCTGGTAAAAAACAATTTATAAATTCTGTAGGTATACAATCTATTTTTGTCATCTGGACATCTCAAAGGCATAAATACAGAATAACACTATTCGGACAGTGAGTTATACTTCCTTTGCCATTACTCTGAGCAGCTGTGGAGCCCAAGAGCTTTGCTGACGTGAGAGAGTTATACAGGTTCCCCCAAAGTAGTGGAGTCATCTACCATTACCACAAAGCACGTGATTCTCTTTTTTCCCTTTGGTTCATTATATGTTACGATGTTTGGGTTGAAAGAAACTAGAAAAGGACAGAGGAGAGGAGAAGCATAGTCCTTGTCTTGAAGTGGGTTTCAAACATATTCTGGGAGCACATGAGGTTAAAACTTTCAGCTGGCCTAAGCCTCCATACATGTCTCCTAGGACCTTCTAACTTTTGTTTCGACTCTCTTTAAATTTTTTGGGAAAAGGAATACCATTGCTTCCTCTGTTGGTTTTATCCAGCATTTTGTGAGAATTTTTCACCTCTTTCAATATGTTGGACCTTTTATGGACCCTTTATGATAGTATTTTAGCTCATCACTCTCTTCATCTCCATTTCGTATGTGCAGGTCTCAGTCAAAGACAGGAGGTAACTAGTGTGGAGTTTCTCAGGAAACCTCACCCAGCAAGGTGCTGGGTCTGTCCTTTACAAGTGCCCTAACAAAAGGAGCTCCCTTATTTCTGTTCACCCCGTGTTCAATAAGATAATGGAAACCACACAATTTGTTCCATTTCTTTCTCCTCAAAGAAATAATAAGCCGAAGAGGAAAAAGCATTGTCCCAGTGGATCTGTGAGACAGATCACTGCTAAGCAGAAGAAATAGCTGCAACAACAAAACACTGATTTCTGAGGTGCTTCAGTGCTCCAACTAGTATTTTACATTGATTATATGCCAAGTCATTATTTAGGCAAACTGGATAATCCGCATTGCAACTTCAAATGGGAGAATCACTGAGGCACCTGCCCTATGTTTGTCTGATGGAATAGAGAAAATTGATAGGAATGAAAGAAGAAAAGAGATGTTGGCCTCAGATACTGGCCATCCCTGGAGCATGTGTTTGAGCAGTGAGACTATGATAAGAGCCACGACAACGCGCTCTGTGGGCTGCACAAGAGGGAAGGATTTAATCGGGTTTTTCTGCCTTCTCCAACAGATGTGTTGACAATCCATAAGCGTATGGCTCTCATTCGCAGGAGTTATTTGCCCCCAAGAGCTTTAATGTAATTTTCAGGCAGCTTCCTAGCCCCCATTTCTCTCATTTCTTAAATATATGTGTTTCCTCAAGAGAAACGGGTAATAATCCTCTGAAACAGAAATGGATGGAATTCAGCCCAGTCAAAACCAATCAGATTCTTCAGATCTGAGGTTTATATACTTCATTTAAATGACCTGCTAATGAACATGAGCAGAAACACGGAGCAGTGTTGGTCACAGGGAATTCACTGACACTCATTCACTTTGATTTTTTTTCTCTCTTCTCTGTTGGTGCCCACATTATCTGACAAAAGTGGGTTTTTACTTCGTTTTTTTTATTACTTCTTTTTTTAATCAAAGACATTATTGACTTCTTATTGCTTTGTGGAGAAAGACTGAATAATCAAAGCTGCTTCTATCTGCAACATATAAAATTATTCAAGTTAACATTGCAGATGCTGGGGAAGTGGGGACAAGGAATGCCTCACAGAGTCTGGAAATCTCTCCTCGCCCACACCAGGAGAGGCTTTTGTACTTTGAGGCCTCATGAGTGCAAAGGCTTGTGTTTCGTGGGTCTTAAGGTTGTAAAGGTGGGTTATTGGTAGCTTAGAGCTTTGAGGTTTAACCACAGAGTGAAAAAGTTGCCTCCTATTTTCCTTACTGGATCCTGCCAACTGTAGAGACTTCATTTTCTTGAGGGTTCACTGAGTAATCTGATGTGTTTGACAGCTCAAAAGAGCATCAAGATAAAAGTGATCTTAACCATTTCACAGCTAGGTAATGAATAGGAGCAAAAAAGCATGGTGTAGACATGATGTGCCTCTGGTAAATTATCAACAAAACTCTGACTTTAAATGCTCACTTGTCAGAAGATAATGCAACTTTTTGAAGGAAAAGAAAGAAAGTCTTTATGATTGATGCATTAAAGTAGGGCTCAGGAGACAAGCTAAAAACCTAATTGCTTCCGCGACATTTATGAGTGTGATTCATCTGGTATAACTTTACCTACCTGTAAGTTAAGTGTTTAATCTACACTGGTTATTCAAGACCCTTCTATGAGAGAGATACGTGTTTTGTGGTTCATCCAGCCTGTCCTAAATGATAGCTCTTTCTAAGGTGCTGTATCACGTTCCTACAAAAAGAGAATGAGTCTCTTTCTCTTCCTAAGCATGTAGTTTAGACGGATTCATCTCAATGCACCTCCATCATTCCCTTGGCATTGTGGCAGCAAGGACCTTTTCTCCACCTGATCCTCAGCTTCCCCTCTGGCAGAGCTTTTGAGGGTGCATATAGTATCATCTATGTGTGCACATACATGACTAGTTACATACAAAGGCCAGGCTAAAAGCCTGCAATAAAATGGATAGTAGTTACATTTTGTATTTGGCTGGTCATTCTTCTTTTTGTCAACTTCAAGGCTTTAAATGATGTTCATACAGTGTCCTAGAGCAGAGCCATAATGGCATAGTGTCTCACTTAGAATAATGAAAATTTCTTTTAGAAACCTTGGGGCCCAGAGCAGAAAGCTGTTGAAAAACAAAATTGCAATGAGTGTTTCTATTTCTTTTCAATGACAAAGTTTAAAATGTGGCAAAAATTCAATAGCCTGGTTAGCTGATCAGCCTGGGATGCTAGGGTGATTGACAAAATTTTGAGAAAGTGACTGATCCCATACTTACTGTTCCTGCATTATGTTTGCAATTAATAGCACAGTGCTGTGTTTTGGGATCCAGTCTTTGCAGTTCCAGGCTTATCAACACTTTCCATGAACAATCATACTATTAATATCTTGCAAGGTTGGTCTATTGGTCTCATTTTCTTTTTTTCTTTTTTCTTGCAAGTAGCCCAGCTGTTGTGCTTAGCATTATCATAAGCTGTTTTGTGATCAAAATAAAGCAAAATATGACCTTAATTTTGCCTTGGTTTTTTTTTTTTCCTTTCAGTGGCTGCATCAACTGCTAATTCCACAGCTGGTGCGGCCATGAATTCTTTGACTTCTCTGGGTACTCTCCAAGGATTGGCTGGAGCTACTGTTGGACTGAATAATATTAATGCACTAGCAGGTACCGTAAACAGTGAGTATTTATTGCTGTGGTGGACAGCCTTCCCCAATAATCATGCCACAAAAGCTATCAATTGTAAAGCAATGATATGATTATTTTTAATCTATATACGAAATAAGGGGGTCAAGTTGATCTAGTTCCATTCATGGTACATATGCAGTTCTGGAGCCTTTTAGTTTCACATCATTTCCTCTGCAAAGTGAAGTCCCTTGGGTCCCTGCACAAAGACTTCTTTTCTTTTGGAAGGTAAAAGAAATGTCACCAGGGATTTGGGTTATCTAGGTTAGAGGAGAGGCTCCTTTTTCATTTAGGGAGTCTGACAACAGGTACATCACCGCAATGTACAAAACCTCACTCAGAAATGTAGTGATAAGAAAGATGTTTGCCACGGAGGCAGTCCTTTTAAAATGCCTGTAGGAATTATCAAGTTGACTTGAGAACAACATACTTTAAAAATGAAGGCAAGTCTTCGGCTTTTAATTGGCAAGCATAAGAGAATGATGTAGTCAGTCACCTGTAGTACCAGAGCATGCACATCTGTCCTGTGACATCTTAAACCCTGGCATCTCCAGCTAAGTAGATGCTGGTAGTGTTAGAATATTCTTCCTTGTTCTTAGCCTTGATCAAGATTTTCCTGAAGAAGGAGGATTTTTTTTTTTATTGTTTCTGCTATGATGACTTCACCTTTGCCTGCAATGGAAGAGATTTGTCCAGCTGCATTTTCCCCCTTCCCTCTTTTTTTTAGCTGCTGTTGCTCCTTGCATTTCCTTTTGCAATGCAAGGAATCTATTTGGTCATTGCCAGTCCGTGACCCATCATAATGTACCCCCAGGAATGGATGTCCTCCTCAGTATCTCTTGCTCACTCTGGTGCTCTGCATGATGTCCTTTTTGTCACTGTTACTTGGCTGCTCACTCAATCTTTTTGTTCTGTGATCTCTGGTTGTCATTGTTGGGAGTTGGGAAGGAAGGGGCTAGTGGATGTCCATGTAGCAATGTTGAGTGGTTGCATGGGGTCTTGTGTAAAACAGGTCTTGCTTCTGGCAAGGACATGCATATTTCACACAACCAACCTCGTAGTAAATATGACTCAAGAACAACTTAAGAAAAGTAAGTATTAGGTCCCAAAATGGCAGATGTTATTTTCCTTTCTCATTATTACATTAGTATTAAAGCAAGCCACTGAAAATGGCATGCATGAAAAGCTAACATCTCCTCTCATGAGGTCTCGTAGTAAGAGAGCTATCCTGTCATAAGTAAGAAATCATTAAATGTCCTTTCCTGATAAACAGTCATTATGCTTTACTTGGTTTATAAGAAGTCACAATATCGAGAGCAGAGTATGGCATCCCACTCCTTCCCTCCCACAAGTACTAAGAATCCAGGCACACTGGAGCACTCCAAGATAATGTCCCCTTCATCAAGACCGAGGAAGAATGAATCACCTTGCTCTTGACTTTGCGTGGGAACCCATCTGTTGCACTCCTTTTAACACTTCTTGCTAGGCTACAAGCAAAGGGTTTACATTTTCTCAGCAAGTATTTTGAGGTGATGTACGCGCAAACGTATTTGCATGTGTCATTTGGAGTATTAATGACGTATTCACAACCTAGTACCAAATTTCAGCTTGTTTTAAGCCACCATTACTTCTATGGTCTTGTGCCAAGAGTGGCTTCAGGCCCAAATCTTCTTCATGGGTGGTTTTATGGACACAGAGAGTGTACATGCCTAGAATATCTGTATGTGTATAGCACTTACAAAATATATGTGTATATGTCAGTCTATGTATATACACGTATGAGAGAGATCTAAAGAGGGGAAACTGCTTCCCCAGCACAACAGTGTTGTGGCACTGTTTCTCTCAAAAGCGTGACACTGATTATCAGTTTCAGGTACTTGTGATGCTAAAGATAGCGAAGCGTTGTTCAAATTACAAACTCCCCTGTCTATTTTAATGACGAGCCAGTGCTTTTCCTAGTGACCATGTCTGATCCGGTTGTCCGCACTCAAACCAGCCTTGGCGTTTGCCTTCCGGAAACCTCACGTTCAATGACTCTGATGTTTCATATTATGCCATGGTCATAAGCACTCCAGTAAAAACATTCAAACATCATTTGGTCATGGAGGTTCCTGAAGTAATTCTGCAGAGAAGTTGGAATTGAGTGACATGGTTCTAATTGGGGAATTAACAAGAGCAATGCAAAGCACAAGTCAAGTAGAGCTTAACCCAAAAATTAAGCAGAAGGTGGCACTGGGCTTGAGCATTGATTTACACAGAGATGTTTGAAGAGGTACTCTTCTGTTGAAGCCATGTCATGGTCTGTATGTGGGAATCACAAGGAGAGTATCTTCCAAGCTGAGCTCGCTAGGAGACTTTTATCTGTTTTCTGGATCCTGACTGGGTCCGTGAAAAAGAAGCTGAGCTGTGGAGACTGATAGTGCTCTCATTGTAGAGAGAAGCATTGTAGGAAGATGTCTGGAAGCCTTAAAAATTAAAGAAAGTGGAGTATGGTAAGTTTAACTGTCTCCAAGGGTTTGGCAACAGTTGTATGTACATTTGGGGATTCACCCAGTCTTCCCTCAGTTGTGCTTAAAGATCTAAAACCTTAAATGACAAAACATTAGACTGTCTCCTTTGGGTACGTAAATTTAAATAATGTAACTAACAAAAAGAATTGTGAATAATGAGGAAAAATTAATAAAGAGAGAGGAAGAGATTCTTTGCAATTAAGAAAGAACACCGTGGATTCAGGATACTGGACAGCTATGACACACTATTTGTGTGTGAACCCAAGGCAATCACTTAGCCTTTCTGCCCCCATATTTACATCTGCAAAATGGAGATAAAACTATTCACGACAGATTTGAAGGTGCTTGGAAAGCACTTTAAGAGACCTTTGGACTTGCCAAGCATTGTCACTTCTGTCTTATGTAGAGTAACTCAAAAAAGTAGAAGGCCGTAGATGAGAGACTCCGAAAGGTTATTTCACAGAAGTGAGGAAGGGACCAGAGTTCAATATCAGACTGAGGTGCATTGGTAGAGATAATAAAGAGATGGCAGAGATGTGTAATTGCAGCTGGACCTTGTAGATTTCATAAAAATGTAAAAAGGGAGAATAGGAAAAATGTCAAGAGCTTTCTGCAGATCTGTTTTGCTCAGGAGGGAAGCGTATTTAGACACGTGGGCTGCGGTAGCAGTAGCCGTGCCCTTCCCAGAAGCAGCGCGGTGAGCCGGGGCTGGCTGGCTGTTTGCTAATCTGAAATCATTTGGTGGGAAGGGGCTATTGATTCCAGGTGAAAGAGAGGGGAGGATGCTGCCCACTGCAACACAAAGCATGTTTATCTGATAGGCTGATGACTCACAAAAGATAACATGTTATCCTAATGCCTCCTCTATTATCAAGTTATTTCAACACTATAATAAAAGGAGAGATACAAGCTGCTTTATCAGGAGCCTTCATTTGAACCAGCGCCGTCTGTACACCCGTGCAAGCAATGACACAAACCTAAGTACAAAAGCATCAGAGGAGGTTAAGGTCAGGCTTAGGATCAGATGAAGGTCAGGCTCAGGATCAGATGATGCCGCTGATGATGACAACGACGATGATGACGATGATGATGAAGAGTCTTCATTTTCCAAATGTCCTGCCTTTTAGATATAAGATGCTTCACAAGCTATCCTGGTTTGCAAGTTTTTGTTTTATAACTGGAACCATTATACAACAAATAATCTGGCCTCCCTTGTGCTCTGACAGAGGTTTTTGTTCAAAGTAGTGGCAGCCAGTACCCCGTACCAGGATACAGTGATGCTCTGAAGTGGGGTGGAGGGGAAAGAAATCTTCAAAGTGCGAGACATTTTATTAAGGAAAGGCTAAGAATATCACATCTCTGTCAAGTGTTTAGTCACACAAATTATAGTAATATCAAAAGGTATAATTTATGCAGCACAATTCTCTTAATTGGCACAGACTCTGGTGGAGCCAGAAAGGTGCCACTTGAGCAATTGTCCTGATTATTAGAGACTCATAGGAATACACTTTTCGAATCTACATGAGAGATGGAAGAAAACTAGTAGGTCAGCATCTTTATCCTCCTCTGTCAATGCAGGATAATTCCCTGCAGTATTCTTTCTATCTCTAAATTACTCATGTGATAAGGTTTATACCACTTTCCTTGAAGATTGTTTCCCAGTCTAATAGATTTCATTGTTAATTCACTATAAAGTGTCCTCTGCTTAATTTCCTCACTTTTCTCCAATTTACATATAACCCCTTTTTATTGCTCTGAAATTATGCCCTCTCTTTCTCTTCAATATTCCTAGCTTTTTGAGGCTTAATATGGCTCCACCAGTCAACTCTTCGCTCATCATTTTACCAACCCAAACACTACACAGTCAACGTCTAAGAAATGGTCGCTGGTGGTTCTGGGTGCCCCATTTTTCTGGTGACTGATCTACTGTGCCTCAAGGGGCCCGATTAAGCCCTTTTAATATGTTTGTGAGCTGTTCACCTAAAAACTGGGGAGCACGGGATAGCTAGTAGTGCAGAAAACATGGCCTAATTGTCAGTCCTGATGAGCACTTACTGCTCTGGTTGACACAAGTTGGAGGTGCGGGCAATGAGCAGGGCTCTCAACTCTGCCACCCCTTCGACTGCCAAAGAGACTGTAGCTCTAACAGAACATTCACTTTGTCTGGCATTTCTGAAAAAAAATAAGTGTTAACACTGTTAACTTCAACATGGCTCATTTAGGAGTCGTGATGAGGAGTGGAAGCCACAGAGAGATGCTGTAGTCCAGGGGTTTGTCCACCATCGAGTCAGAGTAGTAAAACTTCCTTTGCAGACCGCACTGTTTGCACGGATGAGGGATGCTATTTTCCACACAGCTCGCAATCCAGTCTGAAATTTCCTCTTTGGCAGTCATCCCAGTTAAACTAATCTCTTATTTAACAGGATGTAGAATTGCTTTAAAGAAAAAAAATTAAGCGACTCTGCTTCCAGTGAGAGGAAAGACATTGCTGGAACCAAATGCTTTTGTTTCTTCGTGAAAGATGCCTAGTCTGGATGAAGCACTTTTAGTCACTCCAGATCTACTGCCGTTCATCTCTTCTGGAGTAGCTGGAGTAACTGGAGGAGGAGGGTGGAAGCACAGAGCATCGCAGTCCATCTTCCTACCACAAACCTAAGGGGCGAAGCCCATAATTTTACAGAGGTTGTTTTAAAATGCTCTTAATCAGGGTTCTCTGCTAACTCTGTATAAACAAAGCATTTCTGATATGGTGTGGTCATGGACTGTTGCTAAAGACCCTGGCCAAAAGGAGTGGGTTTCCTCACAGACTGCTTTTTCCCAGCTTGCAAGGATGCAGGTCAAATAGGTCGCACCCTCCCAGCTTCAGATACCCTCAGCAGAAGCATGGGTGTCGAGGAGGGTGGGCAGAGGGGCTTTCGGGAGCACCGAGCTGTAGTACTTGCCAGTAGCAGGCTGCATGTGAGTCCGTTTGACTGTGCAACCCTTGTGCTGAAGTGATCCTGACGCCAAAGTCGTGTTTCTTTGTTTTCGGTCCCATTTGGTGAAGTGCCGAGCTGCATGCACTGCCGTCGTTGTCAGTGTCATATAATACCAACGACTTTCGGAAAGCACTAATGAACAAGTGCAATTTCTTTTCTCTATTGTTGGGTTTTTTGTAAAGTTGCTCAAATGCTCTCAGGTATGGCGGCCCTGAACGGAGGACTCGGCGCAACAGGCTTGACGAACGGTACGGCCGGCACGATGGACGCGCTCACCCAGGCCTACTCAGGAATCCAGCAGTACGCTGCCGCCGCGCTGCCGACGTTGTACAGTCAGAGTTTGTTGCAGCAGCAAAGCGCTGCGGGCAGCCAGAAGGAAGGTAAGCATCCGCTGCTGGCGGAGCAAGCCCCGCACCGAGCAAACTACACACGGCCAAGTGAAAGCCATGTCCTGGGTTCGTTTCTTCACAGAGGTTTAACGAAGGACCTCGAGTAGCCTAATCTTTGATTTTGTTTTTTCAGTTTTCTCTTAACGAAGGACCTCGAGTAGCCTAATCTTTGATTTTGTTTTTTCAGTTTTCTCCTGTTTAGTGTTGTTATTTTCTTTGACCTCTAATGTAATTCGTTGTGGTGGGTTGACTCTGGCTGGATGCCAGGTGCCCACCAAAGCTGCTCTGTCCCTCCCCTCAGCTGGACAAGGGAGAGAAAATATAACAAAAGGCTCGTGGGTCAAGATGAGGGCAGGGAGATCACTCACCAATTACCATCATGGGCAAAACAGACTCAACTTGGGGAAAGTTAATTTAATTTATCACGAATCAAATCAGAGTAGGATAATGAGAAATAAAACCAAATCTTAAAAGCACCTTCCCCCCATCCCTCCCTTCTTCCCGGGGGATGAGGAATGTGGGTTGTGGTCAGTTCATCACGCGTTGTCTCTGCAGGTCCTTCCTCCTCAGGGGGAGGACTCCTCACACTCGTCCCCTACTCCAGTGTGGGGTTCCTCCCATGGGAGACAGTCCTCCACGAACTTCTCCAACATGAGTCCTTCCTATGGGCTGCAGTTCTTCATGAACTCATGAACTTCTCCAGCATGGGTCCTTCCCATGGGGTGCAGTCCTTGAGGAACAGACTGCTCCAGCTTGGGTCCCCCACAGGGTCACAAGTCCTACCAGCAAACCTGCTCCAGCATGGGCTTCTGTCTCCATGGGTCCACAGGTCCTGCCAGGAGCCTGCTCCAGTGCGGGCTCTCCACAGGGTCACAGCCTCCACTGGGCCTCCACCTACTCCAGCATGGGGTCCTCCACGGGCTGCAGGTGGATATCTGCTCCACCATGGACCTCTATGGGCTGCATGGCGACAACCTGCCTCACCATGGGCTTCGCCATGGACTGCAGGGGAATCTCTGCTCTGGTGCCTGGAGCACCTCCTCCCTCTCCTTCTTCACTGACCTTGGTTTCTACATAGTTGTTTCTCTCACTTCTCTCTCCTGCTGGCTGTCGCACAGGTTTTTTTCCCCCTTCTTAACTATTGTATCCCAGAGGCACTACCACCATCAATGATGGCCTCGGCCTTGGCCAGCAGCAGGTCTGTCTTGGAGCCGGCTGGCATTGGCTATGTCAGACATGGGGGAAGCTTCTAGCAGCTTCTCACAGAAGGCGCCCCTGTAGCCCCCCAGCTACCAAAACCTTGCCATGCAAACCCAATACATTCATTTTTTAACCATCTGTCCTTCAGGTTATACTTTAGTGGACTTCCTTTCTTATATAAAAGCATTTACCTACTGCCGCGTAAAAAGGCACCGGTAACAAAAGTCATCCCTTTATGGGTGCCATTCTCTCTTCTGGCTTCCATTTTCTGTGATAATGGAGTTAATCTGATTAGGTTTAAGGTTTTGAGTTAATGACAAGATCCGTTTTCACTTTGAGTGGTTCTTTGCTTAATTGTGGGTCTTGCGGGGAAGCGACTAAGTGAATGATTGCCCCCTCTCCCCGCGCCAACAGCAAATAAACCTCAGGAAGTTACTGCTAAGAATAAATGAATACTAATTACAAGATGTTTAGGAAAATGAGGTTACCCTTTTCCCCTCTTCCATTCCCCTGCACACTTCCCAGGCATTTTGGGGGTTTGTTTCTGTTTTCATTGCTTGCTCTCATCCTAATTTCCAGCTAATTCTAGAAGGACAGGAAAACATTGCATGCTTTCTAAGATTGTATCTATGTTGTCACTCCTCTTCTTGCCAGGGCTAAGCTTTGGAAATAAACCTAGTATAATATCCTCAAGAGAAATTTTCTTTATCCTCCTTTAAAATATCATGTACTGTTATGGGAAGCGTTTCCTAGGAAGACAAATTTGGCATTCCCCCAGCTGGCTATTGTATAGGGAGTTAAAATGTATATTTTCTCTGAATTCTTTACTTCATTTACTGCTAACAGCTTGAATTATTTAAAATGAAAGGATTTTTTTTAATTAACTTTTTTTCCCCTCATTTTTTCGTGTTCTCTGCATTTGTCTTTCATCTCACTCATTTTGGTCAGTGACAACAGACTATTTGACACCAGCAAGAAATTGTTTATTTGGTGTCATTGTAAGATACATAGTGGAGGACGGTTTGATTTTTTTCTAATTATTTTAATTTTTTTCTGTTTATGAACATTCATATCAAGCGTAGGCTTACTTTTTATTATTGTAAATGGGCAGTGTCCCTTTTAAAATACAGTCATTTTTGTTATATGTCTTTTTTCTGTTCGTAAAGGGTTAAGTTAAAGTGAG
The DNA here is from genome assembly GCA_013397275.1 of Burhinus bistriatus. Lineage (NCBI taxonomy): Eukaryota > Metazoa > Chordata > Aves > Charadriiformes > Burhinidae > Burhinus > Burhinus bistriatus. Next base: position 456,623 of record VYXH01004010.1, on the reverse strand, counting down.
TAAATTCCATCATTGAATACTGACAACCATATTTTGTCTCTTAACATGATTTCTGATGGAATGTTGAAGAGTCTGGAGTGGTTGAGGATAAACAAGTACCAGAGAAAAATGCTATGTAAATATTAAATGCTGAAGCACAGTGAACTGCCTCATGCATATGCTCTAAACTATTGTTTAATACATTTTTTCATACTATTTTAAAAAACATTATTTTCTGGATAGGATAGTTTACTTGCAGTAAGAAGAAATAAGTTCCAGGTGGCCAATTTTCTTCCTCTTTTTCTTTTTTTTTTTTACCAAAAAACCCATTTTTCTTTTTAAAAACTTTTTTTTTCTACTCCATTTATCCCCTCCTTTTGGGCAAACATTACAACCTTTTCCTTCAAGCTGAGAGAGAGCAGCCAACCTGGTTCTTCTGTATGGCTTCGTGACTCTGTTGTGGAAGGTACTCCATAAATCTGATGTGCACTTTCCTCTTCCTCTCCAGAAAACCAAGGACATCACATCTGAGGCACGCTTAGGTTCCATTAAGCAAGGGAATACTTAAACAGGTTACTCCAGATGTATTTTTACCAAAAATGTTTGTTCCCTTTGTCCCACTTATGCTTCTGGTGCCTGCATGGGAAGGCTGCATGTCTGTCTCCATTATACATCATGTTCTTCCAGGCATCCCTTGCTCATTTCCAGTATGTAAAGGAGAAATTGAGCTAGGGAAAAAAAATGACCTATTAGTGCTAGGAGGAGTGTTTAAACCAACAGCACTAATAATGGATCTCAAATGTTGTCTGTAAGAAAGATATTCAAAGCACCTTTGAGTTTGCACTTTTCTTCAAACTCAACTTTGTCGAAAGCCACTTTAATTTCAACCCAGCTACTTTACTTTGAACTGTTTTAAAAGACTTACTTTACAAAGTTTCTTCCAGGAGACAGAGATTTCTATGGGGAATTTGTATTTTTAAAAAAACGCTGCCATTTTGAAATGAGTCAGTACAAATTTAATTCTGAGTATGTTTCTCTCTCTGACTTCCCTGATTTCCAAGTCGCAGGGTTTGCTCTGTCTTATCCTTTTTATTTCCATCTCCACCACTTTCCTGCCCTTCGAGTTTACATCTGTGATACTCAAACCTGAGCTCAGCTCATTGCATTTCCCGAAGTTCCCACAATTAGAATTAAACCGACAATCCCATGCAGGTATTTGAGGCAGCAGAGGACTCCATGTGCAGTTCTTGGGGTACTGTGAGAGAGTAATACATCGTGTACCTGTCTTCCTGACCTTAATTATACTGAAAGACACTTGTATAAATTGAAGAGGCCGCAGTTTAACTTCTTCTGTAGTAGAGTTATCAAGTAAACACTTTTCGAGATAGGATGCTCTGAAGAGCTGCATTTCAGCTCTGTTCCTTTGATGATCCACTTGCTTTTGTTCCTTCAAAGTTGGAAAGTGAAATGCTTTCTGGCCATCACCTTCAGTAAGTATTATGGAAAAATAGATTAAATATAGCACTTGTAATAGCTGTTCTCATACTTCTGTTTTGTTTTGTTTTCCTAAAGGTCCAGAAGGGGCAAACCTCTTTATTTACCACCTCCCCCAGGAGTTTGGAGACCAGGACATTCTGCAGATGTTCATGCCTTTTGGAAATGTTATCTCTGCTAAAGTCTTCATTGACAAACAGACCAATCTGAGCAAGTGCTTTGGTATGTCAAATTTAATAAATCGAATAGTAAAAACCACATGCATTGTACTGAAAAGAGGCCAGGAAAGAAAATTAACAGCAATGTGAGAAATGTCATACTGGAATCTCATTCCGAAAATAATGGACTGTTAATCCTCTAATAGCGGTAAGATGTACAGACAAACTAGTTCTAACTAAAAATTGGATATGAAAAAACAATAATAATCTTCCAGTCTGACATCTCGCATGAATGTGTCAAGTACATGAAACTAATTACACCCTATGTGGGGGAATGTCATTTAGTATACTATTAAACTGCCTTATTATGGATACCTAATTATTCTCTATTGTATAGCTGAGCCACTTAAAAACGCTCTATGTTTAACCCATTACTTCTACATTACAGGAATTTCTTTCTTCTGAATTAAGTGCAAGATTTTGCAATTAGTGGTTGAATGGTGTGTACGTGTAGTTCAGAACGCTTTACAGACAGTTGATGTCTAGATACGCAGCTCCAGCTGTTGCAGGCGGGCTCCAGCGTGTTATGGAAGGTAGCATCTCCCCTTACCTTAGGGCAGGGAGGAAGGGAGCCTCACAAGATCAGTGTCAAGTTTCCCAGAGAACACTTTGAGCTGCCAGAAAATCAGATCGCAACAGAGGAGAAGATGATATGTTGGTATAAAACAAGTTCTAGGGTTGATTAAGTGGGCTGATCTCCTTTGAAGAGCGTAGATGCACCAGTTCAGTGCTTTGATGGAGTGGAGTACAGATTGTAAGAGAGTGGCAGTCTCTTAGAGCGTTGGTCTAATAATTGTGGTCTTATGCAAGACATGAGGAGCGTCTAGGAGGAGGAAAGAATCGCTTAAAGATAAGTTTTATAAGGTTTGACCTAAAATATTGGACCTTCCATAAAAGTGACAATTCTTTCCCAGAGTGAAGCAGTGCAACTGTATGTATGACAGGAGTAACCAGTCCAGACAACCCCCTCGTTTCCAAAACTCCTTTGTACCGACAGTGTTGCGCTTTGCCCAGAACCATCCCTTAATTTTGAAGTCTCTCCATTTAAAGTGTCCCCATTAACCATAATACACGTTTCTTAGCTTGCATATCATTACTTTTTTAAAAATCTAGGTTTTGTTAGAATGCGTCTGTCTAAGAATTTGTCTCCACCAGGGCCTTTCAAGGGCCCCGCAGCTATTGGGCTTTAACCCAACTTGAAAGGGTTTGCATTTATCTAAACAGACAGTACCCAAACACGAGGAGAATTCATCGAGTTATTCAGAAATACCTACTGCACTGGAATTCAAGCCTTGCCACAGTCTGAGTGTTTTTCACCTGAAGATGAGCCCGTAGTACGCTTGAAAAGTTAATTCGGATTAGAAAAAGGGTGTGACATTCTTTCTGCATTTTTCCATAGTCTTTCAGTTCATTTTTGAAGCATTCACCTCTTTAAGCTTTCCAAAAAATTGTTCATAACTAGACTAATATAGTCCAGCATGTTTCTGGCCATGGGTTAAAACAGTCCCTGAGGCTGTAGCAAATTTGAAAAGTGGAATTGGAATGGACTCCCTATTGATCTGGAGCCAGTTCAGTTACTATGTTGGGGTGATAAAATCGTTGTTGAGGTCTCCAGAAATCTTGATGAAATGTCAAATCAAGCTACGTTAATCGAAATGCAGCAATTGTGGTGACTGCTGAAAGAATGTAGATTAGTTTGGGCAGGCAGCTCAATTTATCAGCTCACTTCCCACACTTGCTTTTTGTGGGTTTCCTTTTACTCTACTTACTTTTACCTGCTTACAGATTTGTCTGGATTTATGGGACACAATTACCTAACTTAGAGAGATGCACTGAGGTTATCTTATTTGAGGGAAAAAGGAAGGGTCAACACCCAAGGGATGGAGGAGTCCTGTGTCTTTTTGGCATTAGTCAGCTTTCACTAACATTTCAATTTCTCATTCTTCCTCCCCAGATATTCTGCCACCAGTGAGAGAGTTCTGCTTTAAAAACAAAAAGTACTGGAGTGGCAAAGAAAGTTGAGATTTTCTGATTCAGTAGGTGACCACTTGGTAATGCTGCTAATCATAGGCAAAGCCAGAATTAATCCTGCTAGTTTAACATACTAGCATAGTCTATATGTACCTCCTCAGCTTTATTAGCAAGAATTGTCTATTTGTTGTTTTGGTCCCACATTTGTGTTTTAAAAAGCTTTATTTTTGATCTGTCCTCCCAACCAAAAACTATGATAATAGTGTATCTGAAGAACCCATTTCTCTCCCGTATTGTTAATGGTCATTGCTCTTGGTACAGTTTGGGTTTGTTTTTTTTGTTTGGTCGGTTTGATCTTTTTTTCCCATGTAATAATAATAATGGTAATGATGTTTTGCACACGCTTGGTGCTTTCTACTGCGGAGTTTCCAATCTCCTGCCCAAAGGAGGAGGAAGTCAAATTACAGATGAGGACAGGCTGAACACCAGAAAGGTGAAAAGGTTGTCCAAGGCTGTCCACTGGCAGATCTGGGAAGGGAAGGCGCATTCTGCGTGAGTCACAGGGTAGTGATATACAGTGATGAACTTCTATGTAACACTGCTTCTCAAAATGAAAAATTACTTTTCTTTGCAGAAAGTGGACTTTGGCATTGTTTGCTTTCTTGCCCACCTCAAATGAATGCTCAAAAGATTAAATGGTGATGAGGATGACAGGACAGTCTGTTTACACCTGGAAGTGCGCTTCATGAGCTCTAGTTGATTCAGCAGACAAAGGTTTTCACTCTTCAGGCTTATCTCTCGCCTTTCATAAACCTTAGAGTAACAGCAGTGAGAGATGTAAGAGTAAGGCAGGGGAGGGGGTGCGCAATGACATCAGTGCATAAATGCAGCCTGCCTCATAGCAAAATTGCTACTCGAATGATCAGAAATATTTATCCTGATTATAGAGATACCTAGAGATTGAAAACAAAAATCAGAATTGTCATGACAGGGTCTTTCAAAATTGATAAGAAACATCATCCCATCCTCATGTAACCTGCAGTTTAAAATTCCGACCAAAAAATGATGAATGGGTGCAATCAGAAGATAAATAAAGGGAGAGAATGCCAGATTCCTCCGTAAGCTTTATAAATGAAGGTTCTCGATAAGGGAGAAGGTGAAAGTGTAACAGATTAATGTAGATATAGCATTCTGCGTAAAGAGACAAATTGTGAATCAGAATAACAACTAAATGATAAAGGCTGGTGGCACAGATGCAGCACAGAGGTTGTACGTTTGAATTTGTGGCTGAGTCAAGGAAGCTAATAAAGAGACATAGAATGAGGTGACTTGTCTCACCCCCCTGGAAGGTAAGCATAACCTGAGCTAATTGTTCTTCTATCATCAGTGGAGGTGTCTAAATTGGTGACATGAATGGTGGGTGGAAAAGCCACCTCTGGGTGTGCTTGCTTCTCTTCATTCACCATCATAGATGCCATCTGAGTGACTAGTTTAGATCAGTTACTTAACTTTCAGGCAGCTAAAACTAGCTAGGAAGAAAGGGAACTAAGGTGATGATAGCAGAAGACTGTTCTGAATGCACTTAAGAGAACAAAATGACGGTCAGGAAGGCTGTAGAGGAAAACGGTGAATTGTCAAAGTAGGTAGGAGTATCTACATCTCAGTTGTGGAACACCTGCTTGGAAGATGCTACAGGTGCCTTCCCACTCATGGTAGATCTCTTTTCTATCCCTGAGGCAATCCTAGAGATCAAGGCTGAGATCTGTGAGCTGATGGAAGTAGACACAGGAGTGCAGTGCTAAGACAGTGGCTGGAGTCATGTGAACAGATAAGATCTCCTAGAAGAAAGTAGGGGAAAGGAAGAAAGGAAGAGAGTGATGAAGCTGCCCAGGATATGGCAGTAATATTAAGAGGAAATGATCCAGTGGAGAAAGTGAGGAAGTGACAGACGTTACTAAACCCAAGGAAGGTATGGAGGAACATTTATTATCCCTTAAGGAGGTAGCACGTAATCACGTAATCAACCACAGAACAACGTGAATAGAGCATATTGGCTTTGGCCAGGAGAAGGTCTGCAGAGAATTAAGTGAGAGAAGTTTTTGAGTGGAAGGAACAGAAGTTAGCCTGAATTGTCTGAGAAGAGTTAACTAGTTTGGCGAAGTTGATTTGAAGTGAAACCATAGGGATGGTCAATGAAGGAGAGCAGCTGGACAAGGACCAGATGACTTGATAAGAGGGTTTTTTTCTTTACAACGGGGTAAGTGTATCATTCTGACACTGAAGATGGAAGAGGGCAGCAGTGCAAGATAAACAAGAGCCATAAAAGAACAGGTTAAAATGATGGGAAAAAGAGGTTATGAATCAGAAAAGTACACAGGCGCTAAGCACAAATGAAGAAAGCTGGTAGGAGAGAGGCGCTGAGAAGCCTGTGTGTTAGGACTGAAAACAAAGTGTGTGGGATCCATGCTTTAACAGAGTGAAGGGATATGTGTTAAGGCAAATTCAAGTGGAAAGAAGAAGGAGCATTTCAAAGCAGATGCATAATAGCAGGCTGAGTACAGTAGTAATTAGCCAGAGCTGAGGCAGAGCAGCAGTTAGGCGAGCTTTGCAATTACAAGTGGGAGGCCCAGATATGAAAATGAATTTTGAGCTTCCAGAATCAGGGAGATTTGAGTCCATTATGAACAGAGCATTTTTAGTCTCCTGGGGAAAAGAAAGCTGAGCCAGGCCAGCCATTCTGAATTACCCGAGCAAGCATTATCCCCCTAGTTAGTGCTTGCAACCGGGGAGCTGAAGACCTGGAGTTCTCGTCAAGCCCTGCCGTTGTCTTTACGATGCTGCTTAATTTTGATGCTTGCATACCCCTTTGGGGACCAAGAGGCTGAATTAATTAACATTTAATGTACCTTGAGATCCTGAACTGGAAGGAGCTGTAAAAATACAAAATATTACTATATTGCAACTGTCCTAGGCTAAGCCCAAGGAGATGTTTCATGGCACACAGGACCAGTGCACGTGATTCAGGTGTGCAAATGCGTGTAGGCATCTACGTTTGGGGTTTGTTTCTGTAACCGGGCTTTCTGTTTCAGCTTCACATCTGCAGACTGGCCTAATAGTACTTCCTAATAGACTGGGAGGTATGTAGATATTACACGAAAAGTGTCACGGTAATAAAAATCTTCAGTCTCTAAGGTAGGTAGAAAAATAACAGATTGAAAACTGCATTGCACCAAACCTGGCCAACTGCATCCCAGCTAGTAAAGCAATATTATGAAGGTAAAGGGGGAGGCAAAGGAAACGGGAGAGGAGATGGGATACAAAGTGTGATCAGAGAACTAATTGAAAGTGAGGTAAATGTGTCAAATAAACAGTGATAATAAAAATCCTAACAAAAAGCCTTCTGACATTTGTTCTAACCTATAGTTCGCTTTCTCTCCCGCCTCCGTTCTGTGTCTCGTAGGTTTTGTTAGCTATGACAATCCAGTCTCTGCACAAGCTGCTATCCAGGCTATGAACGGCTTTCAGATTGGCATGAAACGCTTGAAGGTTCAGCTGAAACGCTCCAAAAATGACAGCAAACCTTACTGATCTTAACCCCAGATGCTTACTGCTCTTATTTTAGCTTTCTTAGGGTAAGTCCCATGAGCAAACCTGTCCTCTGCAGGGGGGTTAAGAAAGAACATAGAGCCAACCTTCACCAAGAGACAGTTATTTTTACAGTTACCACTTCCATTTCCCCACTTGTCCTTATTACACTTGGCTCCCATTTCCTTGCCAAGTAATTACCGAGTTGTGTTACTGTATTTTGTTTTGCAGCATAATTTATCTCCTTTTTAAAAGAAAAATAAACGTCTTGAAATTCAAAGCAACACACACACACACAAAAAAAAAAAAAAAATGTGCAATTTAACTCTGTGAACCCTGGTGCCATTAGCACACAATAAAAGTTGTTTTCTATGGATGGATCGTATTTTACCAGGGTGGCACCAGCAGTTTATAGGTTAAACAAAATGGCCTCATGCCAGTTGAAGCACTTATTTTGCAACAAAAATTGAAACAAGTCTTTCCACGACATCAACTTGTTTTTTGAGAAGATTTGATTTTTTTTTTTTTTTCGGTTCAAATCGACGTATTGTTATATATTAGTCTGATTTCACACTGGTCGTCTTTATATTTCACTTTTTTTTAAGTTCTTGTTTTTTTGGAAAGGATTAATGTAAAAAAGATTTAGAGATCTGTTTCTAAAGCTACAGGGTTTAAAATAAAAAAATAAAATAAAATGAGTGACAATACTTGATGTTTCTTGAGAGATAAATTTAATAATAATAAAAAAGAAAGCCACAGGCCTGTAAATTTTATTTGTAAAAAGCATTTCTATTTTTATACAAAATTTTTACTGCCTCAGAAATAATGGAAGTTATTTATTGCCTATTGTTAACTTATTGGATACCTAAAGAGCAGCTCTCTATGCTAGCTAGATCCTTTGAAGTAGTCTCTAGAGTAATTGTGCCAGGAATGGGCGCTTTTTCACTGTTGAACCCTGCACCCTTTACAGTTCATGCTTTTATCCTCTTGTTTGTATTTGTCTGGTTATTTTGTTCGTAGTTTCCATTATCTAGTTTAAAGTTCAGTTGTCTGACCCGTTTTTTCCCCCTCCCCGTACCTTTCTGTTACATTTGTAGAAACTGGTTCTTTCCTCTCTTTTCTCCCCAAAGAGGAATCCATTCTCTCCGACTCCTTTCAGATGGATTCTTTTGGGGTTCCATTGTGCTTTTGTTGACAAGTATTGTAAGTTAATGCAAATTATGTGAACGGCTCATAGACTCTACTGATAAAAGATTTGCATTAGTTTTCTGCTGCACCCATAAAAGTGATTTTGTTTGTGCTGCATAGATTCTATGTAACTTTTTTTCCTCTTCCTTGTTTTTTCCCTAGACATCTCCATGCCCGTTAGCCCATCGTTTGCCTAGCATGTCCCTGTGGCGTCTCAAAAAAAAAAAAAAAAAAGTTTCATCGTCCCGTCATTGTTTCTGATGTCTTTCTGACCTCACATCATATTTGGTTCTCCTACTGACCTTTGATCTAGTTTGACCTTTGAAATTTGCATGTGACCTCATCTAGCTATGAATTCTGGGAAGTCAATGTGAAAAAACATTGCTGCATTCATGCAAGACTGAAATTTATTATTAGATAAATTAATGATAGGATTTAAAAACAACCTGTGGCAAAAATGTTTTTTCTTTCTTTCCTTTTTTTGGTTTTCAATTTTCCTTTGGTTTTTTTTTTTGTTTGTTTGGGTTTTTTGTTTTGTTTCGTTTTTTTTTTTTTTCTTTTTCATTTCGTAAAAAAAAAAATAAAAAAAAAAAACAGACTTGAAAGTATTATACAGGGATTGGCATTCTGCCTGGTCACTGGTGACAATAGCAATATGTGTCCAGAGGCACAGAATGTTGGTTTCTAACAGACTACTTCCAAAACAGTTTGAGAAATAAAACTGTCTGATTTTAAGTCTCTAGAGGTCTGTAATAGTTTTTACATTTTTCAGGCAGTGTAAAGTTTTTTGATAAGGCCATTTTAGGTGGCTCACTTTCTCATTAAAGTATATATATAGAACCACTTTTTGTAGATTAGTATAAGAAAATATTTACCCTGTTTTAGGGCAAATGCTACCTACTTGTGTCACCTTTTGCTGAACTGACTCACAGTTAGACAATCCATGGTTTAATGCACATGAAATTACCTATATTTTATACTGTTTCAATGTACAGAAGAAAGGTTACTGTAAAATGTGTTACGTTGGTGCTTCTGTGAATTAAGTTGTGGTTTCATCATGAGTCTTATGGTCTTAAATGTTCTATGTTTATAAAAGAGGAGTTTAAAATTGGTTTACTTGAACAAGAACAAAAACGAGATTCAAAAAAAAAAAAAAACCAAAAAAAAAGTTGTTTGCTTAAAAAAATGAATTTCATGTGAAAAATGAAAAAATATTCCAGAATAAGTTTGTGTTGGCTTGTGACGCATTGATGTCATTTTTTTATTGTGAACAATTTAGATGTGTTTGTGTTCAGCAAAATGTGATCGGTTTTTCTTTTAAAGAAAAAAAAAAAAATCAGTGAAACTATAGTGCCAAATTCCAAAGGTACTTTCTTCCTAGAGCTTCAGTGTGTTTCTTGTGTGAAGTAATTTGATAACATGGGTATTTTATTATGTGTTTTGTATAAATCCCTAATATTTAAAGAAAAAAGAGGTTAAAAAGTTTGTTAACTTGCTATCCTGTGGTCTTGTTGCCTGAAATTGTTATTGTTTGTTATTTCTCTTTGATGTTTTTTGTAAAACATTGTATAAGTGCCCATGTTTCACTTTTTTAACCACTCTGCACACATCAATGCTGTGAAAGCAAACCTCACTATGTATTTTCTTCATATTGTATGGAAACCTCTAAGGTGAGAAAGTTTTGAACTTTTAACCCTTTCCACCCAGAGCTGTCTTGAGTGTTAATACCTTTTATACATTCACCATTTTGCTGTTTATTTTTATATATATATCTATATCTATAAATATATATATACTTAGTTTTTTGTGGTTTATTTAATACATGGTTGAAATCAGAACAATGCACAGGGCAGATCTGAAGGACAAAAATATTTTACTGCTGTCTAAATTTCTTCTGTATCTATAACTAAAATTATTTAAAACCGTAATTAACTTGTGGGTTTCCTTTTTAGATTTTGGGGATTTTGTCTTTTCTTAAAGAGCTTTTAATATGCTGCTGGAATATGCTATTCAGTATTAATAAAAGAAAAGAAAAAGAAAACAATTCTTTAATTATCTATTGTGTGAGCCACTCCCACACAGGAGTGGTAAATCCACCATTTGAAAACCTTGAGGAGAAAAAAAAAATAATATTTTTGTAATTTAAATAAATGAACTTTTGCTTAAATCAGATGCACTAGATCTTCCTGGGTGAAAATTCAGTGTGCACTGCAGTTGAACTACTTTTTATGGATAAAGTTTACATACACTGTAATGTTTGGTGTTATCTGCCATTATTTGTAACGGCAATATATCGGCTTACTCCTGCAGACACTCGTATCGAGAGGAGTAACTTTACTCGTACAAGTAGTCCACGGGAATATATTTGTGACTGATGTGGGTGTTTGCTGGAGGAAGCTCTGTGTAAGGAACCAGAAAAGAGATGCTGGTAGCCCTTTTCACTGCCTTGTAAGTCTGATTAGATTGCATTTCTACCGCACAAGTAGTGACCAACAACCAAATTTGGGTTTTTGCTACCGGTATAGAGAATTCATTGCCAATCCGATGCGTGTGAGCAGCAGTACCTGCTACTGATGATAAAGTGCCATACCTTCGTCCACTTCCTATTTCTATCCAATAATATTTGAAGCCACCTAAAATTTAAAAAAAAAAAAAGCCCTATATGAACAACATCAGCTGGTGCACTCTTGTCTCTCATCCCCAACTTAAACGCTTCTTTATGTAGAGCCCTGGGATGGAAAGGACTAGCCTCTAGTGATGCAAAAAAGTTTCCTTCTTATAGCACGTGCACTTATAAATAAATGATCTATACTTTTCTCACATGTTTTTACTACTGCTGGGGCCTTCCTACACCCTTTGAGGGCTATTTTGTACTACTTGCAGCAATTTTGCATATTCAAAGTATCATCTCACATACGTTATATTATATATATGTACATATATATATAATATGAGATCATCATTTGGATTGTTTAGACTGTTTCACGAATTTTTCTCATTGTACCCACCGTATAAATCTCCAAAGCTTTTTTAGATGCCCTAGTGTGTCCTGCGGGTTTACCAGTCCAGTTAGAGCGGTGATGCCTTTGGTCCTCCGGCAGTGTAACTTGGCATCGGGCTGCCCCGAATTACGCTACAGGGGACACTGGCTTAGCAGCGGGAGAGGAGGAATGGTTCTGTACTTCCAGGCAATTGAGATGGGTCATTGCTGAGACAAGTGTCCATCTTGACATAAGATTTAAAGAAAAAAAAAATAAAAAAAATAAAAAAACCCCAAAACCCAAACATACACCTCCTTGGAGACAACTTATCTACTAGTTCTCTTTCAAAATATTGAAAGGAAAAAGCTGCAAGGGTGCAAGGGCCTAATAAGAGAGGAAGAAAAACAAGGGAAATTGCTTTACAAAATTCTAATCAAAAGACTAGACTAGTTGTTTTTTCAAACAAATTAGCTAATTGCGATGAAATGGCAGTCCTCAAAGGAGTAACAAGTTCATCTTTCTTTCACCATAGGGGTTACAGTTCCTTGGCTTGTGCTACTCTGGAATCATTTTACTGTTTCTGTTTTTATTATCTTAAGTGCTATTTAACAAAAGGAAAAAAATATCCTGTAGTTTCATTACCTTTTTGGATAATGTCATACAAAAAAAACAAAAAACAACAAAAAAAAAAACAAACAAAAAACCTATGTATTTGTGTTTTTTTTGTGCTGTGAGAATTGTTGTTTGTAGATTAATAATACTATCATTTTGTTTAGAATTACAAACTAGTTTTTAAGTATTGTCTGAGAAAAGCCAAAGTTAATGCAATCTAGTGGAAGCTGTAAGACCATTTGAGTATTGTTTCTGTTTTATTGATGCATTTGGATTTTGTTGTTTGATGGAATTTGAGCCAAAAAAAAAAAAGAACAAAAAAAAAAAGAAAAAAAAAAAGAAAAAGCAGGCTTTCCTATTTCTACAACTTGATTGTACTTATGCATTTTGTACCAGTGGAACTTTTTATACTGGAGATTAAAAAACAAATGGAAATTTTTGTGGCTTACTCTCGTGGGCCCCCTCGATCATGACTGATTTTCAAGTTTGATTTCTGGATGGTAGAAAGAGAGTTGGTTTTGTTTAGAGAATTCAAAACTTTGGCTTGATTTCTTTTTTTCCCTTTGCTTATATCTAGTGTTTAGAATTTTGTCTTTAACGAAAGCGGTAAGTTTCACTTTTTATTCTGTATCGTGCAGTTACACAATAAGGTAATTAGAATTAGGAGTACTCGGTCACTTTGCGTGGATAAATGTATTAGTTAAAACGTTAGGGGTTTGCTTTTTTGCTGTTTAGATCAGAGTTTTTTCTGATTCTTCTGTCCTCATTGTGAACATAACCGTGTAGTTGAAACAGTCAGACTTATTTTTGTAACGTATGTTATTGTGTGATGCAGTTTTTTGCTTCTGTCTCCAATATTAAACCATTTTCCTAATACTTGTCTCTCTACTTTGTGTGTTGTATTGTTGGTGGTCATTCTGTGTTGGTAATACATCTACACACCTCACTGTTTCACGTGCCTGTTTTTTTTTTTTCTCTATTTGTTGGTTGTGTACAAAAGATACAGTCGATTCCACCTAAGTGAATATCTGATTGGGGGGCAAAAGAGGATTTCTACATTTTAGACATGTTATGGTTTCTTTGATTTTTTTTTTTTTTTTTCCTTCTCTCTTCCTCCCCCTAGTCATGCCTTATCACTCGGATAATGTATCTGAGCAGGAAGCATTTTAAATGAGTTTCCTGCGAAGTCATATTGAAGGTAGCTTTTGTTAGCCTTCTGCCCGCAAAAGGTTCTGCACACAAACACACAGAAGCCACCTGAAAAGATATTTTTTTTTTTTGGCCGTGACATTTCAGTCAGTCTGGAAAATGCGGAATATGGAGATCAATTCTTCCTAGTCGTTAAAATAAAATAATAATACTCTGCTGCTACTTCGCAGAAGCATATGAAAGGTTCAAGAAAAGGAAGATAAAGCCTTGGGATTTCTTCCAAACTGCCCAGTAAGCTGATGGCATATGGTGTTAGGCAAACTCTCCTTAGAAACTAAGCACATCTTAACTAGGGCTGTGAGAGCCTACCTGGTGATCGAGCTTGTTATGTGCAGTTATACCTATAATAATTAAAAAAATAAAATAAAATCCAAGCGAGCACAGGAAGACTTTCTATTAAAGCCAGTAGAAGGTGGTTTGTTTTGTTTGTTTTTTTTTTTAAAAAGAGATAAATAAATGATGGGAAAAAATTTCCCCTGTTGTTCTAATGGGGGATATTTTTGCTGTGGGCTTACAAAGCAGATCATTCTCAGCATTGGCTAATAGTATTACACAAATCTCAAAAGGGACAAAAGAAATACCATAGCCCTTTTTTTCTTATTATTTTTTACAGTTGGCTTTTAGCTTTTTTTTATTCTTTTATTTCCTATAATTTTTTCTTCCTCACAAGAATCTCTCTGCTCTCCCCCAACCGGTGTCTACCGTGATGAAATAAAAGCTGCAAAAGAAAAACCTACGTTGTTCTGGTTTACAAAAAGTCTCTCTTCTCTCCTCTGTCTGATCACAGCTACAAACCTTACAATTTGGAGAGGGGCAAAACAATAAACAAAAGCAACCAAACCAAACCCAAGGAGGAGAGAGCAGCACCGGCGAGTGCTCTCTGGAATTCAAGCCATACGCCCCCGTCCCTTTCCTTTGTCCCACTTTCTGTGATGCTCAGGAATCGAAGACCACTTAAAAGTGCTCTTATGAGACCCAAACGACACTCCTCCCTCATGTCTCCTCTCCCCTGGTCTTTCTGGCACTCTGGCTTTGGCTCACACACACACGCCCCCCCCTCAAGTAGTGTCTTACAAGGTCATGGCGCACTGGGTGTTTCCGTGTTGGCTCCTGCGTTTGGAAGAGTTTTCAACTTTTCTGCTGGCTCGTGAGTTGGCCTGGTTGTTATTGCTCCATTTTTTTTTTTCTTTTTTTTTTCTTTTTGCGCTTTTCTGTTTCCATGAAAGGCAAATAAGCGATGAGTCTGGAGTCCCAAACAAGCGCAAGTGTCGTCTTGCAGGGTCTGTTGTCAGAAGTCAGGGGTCCAAGCAAATGCCTTCCGTGCAACTCTGAGTTTAATCTAAAAGCACCTGTAGTGGACAGCCCAGGCAGGAGAGCAGAATCCGATGGCCAGACTGTGGCCTGGGTCTTTGACACCTCTAGAGTTTATGATCCTGAGTTGGATAATACTGACACCAGTGGATTCAGTTGAGTAAGTCTTGACTTGCATGAATGATAAATCAGAATTGGTCTCTGGGTTTTTTAGGTTGCTGTGAATGTTTTCTTTTTTTTTTTTTTTTTTTTTTTTTTTTTTTCCCCCTCTAAAACTTGGTCTTAGGAAAGAAACTAGAGCTTTGTGAAGGGTCTTTTCTTCCAAAAATACAACTGAAAAAGAAGACTTATACTGCAGTTGGGTTTCTTTTAAATACTCAGGGCTGAAAGATACAGGTTTTTCTTTCCTTTTTTTTTTTTTTTAATTTTTTTTATTTCAACAATGGGGAAAAATGAGTTCCTTAAAGCAATGCAGCTGAACAGTTTGTCCTGCTTAAATGCATGCTTTTTAATTTCAATTATGTAAGGCACCTTGCAGTGTTAGCAAAATGTCTCTTTGTTAGCTATATGTGTATCGCCATGGGAAATTACCAAACTGTCACAAGACTTGCTGATTAAAGAATAGCCTGCCAGAGTGTGTGTGCCTTTGCCCAGTGTGACTCTTAGGTATTAGGCTAAGGAAAACAGTTTAACAAAATGTAGTGTGAATCATTCCTGATAAGTGAATAAAGCATTGTGACCAAGCAATCAGATTATTCACTTATCAGGAATCGACTGTACTGATAGTTTGCCTGATTGTTTTTGTTCTTCATCTCTGTTGTAGTTTCACTACTTTGCTGTGTTCTGTTTTTTCTCTCATGCTCTTAGCAAAATCACTGGGAATATCCCTTCGTGTGATCATGAAACATGCTACTGAGTAACAAATAAAAAAAAAAAAAAAATTAAAATATAAAAATGATATCTTAACAAAATCTATGCACTTGCTATCAGGAACACAATACTGGATGTGTCTTATATATATTGAACTATAATAGTATTCGATTTCTTAAATAAAGCTTAAGAAAGGATTCTGTTGTCTGTAAAATTTTATGAGCATTAAATGGAAAAAAAAAAAAAAAACAACCAAAACCAGACCAAACTTGTTTCTAGGGTTGGGCGCTTTTTGTTGTATGAAATCTTGCTGGGTACACGGTCTTCAACCGTGCCCAGGCAAATGTTATCTAATTCGCTTGATATTTCATTAAAAACGGAGACCTTGAAAATTAGGCTTACTGACGTGTGTGGGGAGAAAAAGTCTTACCATTCAATGACTTGCAGCAAAAGATACTAAAATGCAGAAATCTCTGTCTTTTTCTGTATTTGCAAAAGCAAATGTACTTGCTCTTGCACTAAAACTAAGAAAGAGCTAAAATATGTGAATCAGAAAATGTAATGAAACAATAATATATTGCTTCCACAAACAATACTATACTTCTTTTTGGTATGTGACTTTTTTTCCTCCTGATTCAAGATAGATTTAGAATTTAAAAAAAGGAAACCCAGTATGCTCAAAATCACAGAGTCAACACTGGAGGTCAAAGCATCTTTTTGCAGAAGATGTGTGGCTTACTGTACGTTTCCTGCATCTGAGCCTTCTCTTAGGAAAAAAGTTTCACATCAAAACCCATGAATTAAATGGGAGTCTAATAGCTAAAACTGTTGAGTACACTGAAAAATTTATACATTTGCCACAAAATTGTAGGTTTCAAACAATCAGGTTTTTATGGAAATACCCGTACTTCTTGTATTTAGCAAACTTTCAGTAATGTCAGTCTTTGGCAGAAAGATCCAGGAGAGTGGTGGGGGTTGCTTTCTCTTTTTTCTTTTGGACTGCATTACTGCCTCACTTTTCATATGCCATTATATTATCTGGAAAAAAAAA
>VYXH01004010.1:416539-427645 GCA_013397275.1 Burhinus bistriatus | reverse complement strand
CCCAATTTATATTTCACAAGCTGTTCCTGTTATACCTTTACAGCACAATGCTGAGGGTGAGTTCAGTGTCCCAGACCAAGGAAGACGGAGATGTCTGAGGGTACAAAACCTAGCAGGAACATGCTGGAGAACTGGTCCGGTCCTATTTCCAGAGCCTACACTGAGTTATCATGGCAGCTACACCCAAGAGCCTTCTTTAAGTGATTTAGCTGACTTCCTCCAGAAGCAGGCCCTGCAGCCAAACAGCATGCTCGTAGCATGGGACAGGGAGCATAACTGTGTCGGGGCAAGAAGTGCAACTGGCAGCAGGAGACAGCCAACTGCCTTGAAACATCTTAGCCCTCACCCTGACAGGCCACAGTCAAGAGTAAAAGCCACCACCCCACATCACTTAGCCTTTGGACCTCTCTTGAGAACACTAGTATTTTTTTCCTGGATCAATGTGAATTTTACATAGTGAGAACAGGTCTAAGGCCATCATTTACACGTCACTGGCACTGACAGCTGGCAGCAGCTTCTAAAGGCTCTGCAGTATCAGTATCGGTGGTATCCCGGAGCATCTCCTTTGCTCCATAAACAGGACAAGGGAATTGATCTTTCACTTTTATTTGGTTCTTGTGAGACCACATCTAGAGTACTGTGGCCAGTTTGGGGCCACCAAGAGAGTGATCAGTCAGTTGGAGTGAGTCCAGTTTGGTGGCAGTCCAAGACAATGAGAGAGGCAGAGCGCATGATGTATGAGGGGATACTGAGACAGTCAGTTTGCTCGTCCTGGAGAAGAGACAGCTTCAGGGGAACAGGAGGCGGGGTTGGGATCTTATAGCTGTCTTCAACAACCTAAAGAAGATGGACTCAGATGTTTCTCAGGAACAGACAACAAAAGGACGAAAAGCTACATGGACAGGATAGGCACAAGATTTTGTTGGAAGAGCAATTCCAATTAGATATAATGAAGAAAAAGTTCACCATGAAAAGAATTCTACACTGAAACAGAGGTCCCTGAGAGGAGGTGGGATCCCCATCCTTGGAGACATTCAAAATTCAACTAGGCGCAGCCCTGAGCAACTTGATCAAACACTGAAGTTGGCCTAGCCCTGAGAAGCGGGTTGGACTAGGACCTCCC
The DNA here is from genome assembly GCA_013397275.1 of Burhinus bistriatus. NCBI lineage: Eukaryota > Metazoa > Chordata > Aves > Charadriiformes > Burhinidae > Burhinus > Burhinus bistriatus. Next base: position 426,522 of record VYXH01004010.1, on the reverse strand, counting down.
GACATCTCTTCCGGTCAAAATTGTACTATGGTGCTCTGATCTTTTAGTTAGGTAATTCCTACCTAGCTAATCCCCAGCACCACGTCACAGCAGAATACATGCTACTTAATCGACCGCTCTTTGATCTTTAGGATTGAAGTCAGTAAGGGGATGACTAGATGAGCCCAGCTCTGGAGAGATCTTGTCTCCAGAGATTTATGACAGCTAACTACATTCCTCGCTCAGCCTACATGGCATTTTATTTTCTTTTATCCTGCCCTCCCAAATCCCTGTGCCCAGTGTAGCAATTCTGCTCTGTGTTGTACAGAATCTGAAATAAAGAATTCAAAGATGTGTTAGCACCACCAGGAAAGACTTTAGAATTAGCTTGTTGCCGTCCGTCTTATATTCAGATTAATCGGGGAAATAATCACACACAATGTTCATAAATAGATGGATCCTGTGCTCCTAACAGAGGCTAAACTTGCAAAAAAAAAAATCAAAGGATGGTTTGCATCTGAGAACAGCAGGCTTAGTGGATGGAGAAGGAAAATCTCCTCGTGGCATTTCTATTCAAGTCCAGCCTCAGCATAAGGTGATCACGTTATGTATTTAAAAATGAAAAACTCCCATTTTTCTGAAGGGAGCTTTATCACAAGGATTATCTACAAAGGCTACGCAGAAAGATGTCACAGCAAGGAATAATGTGCCAGACTGGATAGGAGCAGCAGTAAAGGAGCTCCGTGGTGCCCGGCACAGTCGAGATACTGAGATAACGGCCTCTTTGTTCCATAAATGTTTTTCCATAACGTTCATTGCTGAACTACCAGAGCACTTTCAAGTCATGCACTAGGCAATATGACTAACATCTGTCATGTTCTTTCCTTTCATCCTGTCCCCAAGGGCAGAATCTTGTGCAGTCATGGGGAGGGGGAGTTAATTACATCGTATACATACATTTGTACGCACACATACGCACCCACGCACACATATGTACCGATTAAATCTCTTCCTTGCACACGTTGCTTTGTTTTGCTTTTTGTCAGTAAGGGGAAGAGCTAGAAGATGTACTTTCCACAACAGTAGGGGGGAAGATTTGCAACACATTTAAAAGCAGAGATGCATTTCTTTGAAGTTCTGAAATTCAAAGGTAGCACACCCAAAATTGCATTCTACAAGTAAAAGACAAACATTATCTTAAAAAACATAAACAAAATCACCCCTCCTCCAAAAGTTCCAGCCCAGAATACTCTTCCCTCTTCCCAAACAAACAACTTTTGTCTACAAAAAGCAACGTGAGATGTGGTAAGGCAAGAGCCATAACGGTGTTCTCTTCCAAATCAAACACTCAATGCTTTCATTACAGTGAAAAATAATAATGGGAGACAGAGTGTACATGATGTAAACACCTTTAATGCAATTCTAATTTTATTGTTGCTTCAAGATCACAGATTGTTATGGCAACTAAAGAGGGAAGGGGGGGAAACCTGATCGCAGCATTAATTTGATATCAGATTCATTTGTTCCACATTTGTGCTTCAATACGTGCATAATAAACAATCCTAGTTAAAGAAAAATAATAATATTGAAGCTATAATAATGGCACAATGTAGTATCCACTTAACCCCCAAGTCTGGTTAAAAAATAAAAATAAAAAATAAAAAAAATAAATCCTTTATGAGTCTATTACAGTTCCAGCTGCAATACAACTGAAGTTATAATCAATAACACTTGTAAAGCAGGAAGGCCAATTTTCAGAAATACAGTCTATCAAAGCGCTGAAAACTGCTAGACTGGCAGCTGCAGCAGTAGCCCGATGTCCCAGCTGCAAACTGGGCAGGCGACCCAGCAGCAGCGGATCCCACTCCACTCTTTCAGCTGGGATGTGGGCATTGCACTGCCAAACGTGGGGATGAATTCCTCAGTGCTGACCTGCCGCCTTCCAAGGAAGGACAATGCAACCCCTGGGTGCAGCCCTTGCCTGGGCGGGGAGGAGGCATCTCTTGTGCTTTGTGGACCTGAGCCGTGACAATCGAGTTAGGATTTGGTTCCTAAACTCAGACTGAGTGTGAGAAAATTCGTTGCAGATAGGCAGCTCCCCAGTGTGATTAGAGCACTTACCATGGATGTCACAGACCCAGCTCAAAACTCTGCTTTGGCCATTAAAGCCAGGAACTCGAGCACACATATGCTACCTCGGGTCTCCAGCCACAAGGTTTTGGGCAGAGCTCCATCTGTGATGGAAGAAAATTCTTTTACATTTGCTGCAAATCTCCTGACTGCTCTCAGGACGTGCGTCAGGCAGGAGAAGAGGCTGAACTCATGGCGGCCTGAGAAGGCCAAAGGAAGACTTCTCTTAATGAGTTTTGGGTACCATGAGTTTTAATGACAGCCACTAGTGAACATTTAAGTACTCAGAGCTCATTTTGTTAACTGACACCCAAATTAGGTCTTTAAGGAGGCAGGGGGTCTAGGTACTTTTAGCGTTCTGTGGCAGTTTCTTGGTTTGATTTAACAAGTTGTGGAGGAAATCTACCTAGGCCCCTACCCAAGCATGGTCTGTCCAAGAGGATGGAGTTGTTTCCTACAGCCACACACAACAAAACACAGAGATGGTTGGTAAAAACTTTTGTTTCAGGAAATACTCTCAAGTTGGGAAGATGAGGACTGAGGGCAATAGCAGAGATAATAAGCCCAGACAAATGATATCGCGGTGGCTCAGATCTTCACTCAGGCTCAAATCGAGAACTGGCATGGGTGTTGGACTTTTTTTTCTTCCACATAGAAAAGTGCCTCTGTAACTCATCATATATAAAGCTGGTATAGGTAGGAAGTGGAACATGTACATTTACATGTAAAGACACTCACACCCTCTCTATCAGCAGGTAAAAATTCCTCCTTTTATCCTTCCTGAGAATAAAAACTAACTGCAAAATCCTAAAATTTTCCACTAACCAGAATACTTGTCCTGCTCAGATAAATAAGTGTAAAGTGGAAAAAGACTGAAGCTACTTAAATGAGGATTCTTAAGGGAACTATATCCATCTCTGATAAAGGGAAAAAAAAAAAATAAGCAGCATCAGAGAAATGGAAGGTACAAGTTATTGCCCTCCAAGGAATGTGATGTCTGCAGCTTACCCAAACATAATTCCGGAGGCTTTGGGGCATGAAGTGTGGTTTCACTTTAAAAAGGACCCATTATTAATAGTGTCATGGGTTTTGGGGATTACTGTATCTCAGAGGTTTATTGTATGTTCATTTGCTCTGTTTACTAGCAAAATGTTTCTCCTCCAGATTCTCATCTTCCAGGGTGTAAATGCAGGTTAGGAGCTGAAAGTCAAGATGAGCTCTTCCAGGCTCATCCATCAAGAGTAATAAAGTGTCTCCTGGAGGTTACACATGGGTAAGCAAGAGCAAAATCTGACAGCGGTGGGATTACACCATGTGTCCTACAATTAGAAATTAATGATCAATTCTTTCAGATGGTGCAGACGACAGAAAAAGCTCCAGTTCCTGAGTTCTGATAGTACACCAGGGCTGATGGCAGTAAAAATTGCATGCTCTTTCCCAGCCAGAAAACATAACTTTTAACACACAGAAAACATCCAGGCTTACACAGGTGAGAACATGCCTTTTCTACGTCCACCACTTTCAGAGTAGAAACAGGTTTTATTCATACTTCTTCCTTTGAAGAGGTGAAAGCAGTAAGGCAGGATGCAGCCTGAGGGTCAGAAATATGAACACCCTGTCAATGCAAAGTGAATTAAAATATGAAAAACGGTTTCATACAATTGACTAATAAATGTAGAAATCAGAAATTAATTTGTTCTGTTTCCAGACAATAACTTCATTCAAATGTGAGTCTGTAGCACAGCATTCAGAAGCATCATCCTGTGCCCGGGAGCCAGGTAAAACCGTGTTTTAGTCCAGTTGTTCCAAATCTATCCATATTATTCTTTCAGTGACAAAAGTAAAAGCAATAGGTCTCTTTACAAAGGATTCCCAGAGTCAGCAGTACTTGCATTTACAAATCCCAAACGACCAAATTCAGTTCAGCAGCAAGTCTCACATAGCTACCAGCTTCCAGTTCAGTGTTATTTAATTGTTGCCAGCATCATTGCTTCTTTTTTTTTTTTTTTAAGCTTATTTCTGGCTATTTGTACTTGACAAGGAAAACCAATGTCATAAACTAACCACAGATTGTGTTCACCGTCATTACCACTTGGTGTGTAACATGCAGCAGTAAATTCTTAGTTAATCAGAGCTACAGACAGATCTTTTCATCTCCTGTACTGAACTGTCCTCAGTCAATCCAAAGCATAGAGACAAAGACTTTTAATGCTCTTGATGATCAGGGGTGACTAACCTGCAGCCTTTGAAAAGGCTTCAATCTTTACAGGACAGGCCACCTCCACCAAGCTGACCGCACGCAACCTGTGCTCAGGCTTACACCCTGGCACAAACATGATCGTTGAAGTTCTTCTGACCTGCCAGCGTAACCTTTATTAACTGATATGTCATGCAGAGTTTTAGGAATTCGTTTGCATGGTTGAACCAGCCATGACGGGAAGTTGAAACCTGCCAAAACCTCAGACAGGAAACAGGGTGGAAATGATGGGCTTCCTACAGAGGACAGCAAATTAGATAAGACAATGATCCTTTCTGGGACTGCAGGCCAGGAATTGCCTTTATTTTTCATAAATAAACATGCAATCAGTGTTTTGTTCACCCAGATATTTGGATAATGGCTTTTTTTTTTTTTTTTTTTTGCACATCATAGACCATCATCCAAGGCTAACAAAGACAGGTTATTTGTGTAGAAATGGAAATATTTGTCCTTCATAGTTCATTTCTCATTTGACATTCTTTATCCCTGATTGTTCTGCTTTAAAAGATAGAAGCATCCAGCCATGGAGAAGCAATAATACCCAGCAACAGAGGAAGCTGATGACACAGCACAAATGTACTTTGTGTTTGGTGCCTGGCACTCAGCAACGCCACAGGAGCTGAATCCAAAGGGGGGTTTTTGCATAAACCCATTTAGCAGATTCTTCAGAATAACAAACACGTTTAAACCAGGATCAGTCCAGAGCAAGGGGTAAGCAGCTGGGGAAAAAAATCCCATTGGGATTTTGCAAATATTGAAACTGGATTGTGAATTTTGGCCACATGTTCTTGAAGGGCGGCATTAAGCCTCCAGATATAATCCTCAGTCTTCTTTGGGAAAAGGACCACTCAGATCAGGAGCTCCCATGCTGCCTACAGCCTCCTGTCGTCTTTGGGACAATCTGAAAATGCCTCCTGTCATAAAAAGGTCAATGTCCTGGTCAGGCAGATAAATACCAGGCATGACATATCCCCTGCCCAGGGACACTGCAGCAATAGAGAATCTTTTTATATGAGTTATAAAGGGTATAGTTTCCATACTGTTGTTTCTCAGTATCCCATTGCTGACCTTTTTCCCTACCACCTGGTTGCTGTTCTGGCACTAGAAAGCACATACTGAAGGAAAAATAGTCCCAAGTAAGGATTCTTAAGCAATTTAGGAAAACTCAGATTTCCCCCCCCAATCCCTTCTTTTCAATATGGAAGTGAAACTTCTAAAAAGTTTTTCCCAGCCAGAAAACAGAGTGTCAGCAGGGATTTTCAAACTCCCCTCACCGTGGCATTTTGCAGTACCGCTGCCCAGAGCTAAAAATGTGAATTCAGATGTGATTTCTGGATTTGGTCACTTTTGACAAGAATGCAACCTTTGATATTGTAACTTCTTGATGGTATATCTTGGATGACATTGACTTGAGCTAAGAGAGAGCAATCAAGCAAATACAGTGAGCCAATAGAGCCTGAACCTGCTCTTCTTTTTCATCCATGAGATCAGTCACAAGCAGCATAGAAGAATTATAACTTGCAATTCTGAAGTTAATTTTTGCAGTGGTTTTGAGTTTTTCTTGTTTAAGTTTGTAACATTTAGAACATTTTGCTCTTTCAAGTGCTTTTATGCCTATGATCTCTCAGCAACTTATAGTGATTAATGGAAGCTCCAGTATACTCTCGTATGATAGAGAAGTCTCAGGATTTCAGCAGTTTCTTCTTCAAGAAATGAAAATTACACTCTTTAAGCCACTAGAATAAAGTAACTGCTGATGAACACTGACTTTAATGGCACTGGGGATCTCTCACTCTGCCACTAGAATTCAGCCACTTGTAGGATGAGAATGCGACTGCCACCCAGCCATCTGCAACCACGGTGAAAAGCAGTTCAGAGACGGTTGCTTCAGGGTCACAATGCAACAGAAATGGTAGCAAAATGTTGTTGACATTCAATGAAAGCAATTTCCCTAACCTGAAAATTATTTTTATGTGCAATTTAAAAAAAAAATAGATAAAAAGAAAAATTAAAAGGACTGACCTCTTTCAGTTAGGAACGATTCAAAGCAAGACATTTTCACCAAGCTGAAACTGAATAGTTAAGGAGTTTGTTTATTGGGAAACATCATCATTTGTTTTTAGATTTGATCCATTTCAGAAAATACTTTTGGACTTGCAGTGTTTTCAGTGCAGTGGGAATGCTGCTTATAACACTAACAGCACAGGGATGAGCCCCAAGACACTCTGCTGATGGATGGGAAGAGATATCCCATGTCCCAGGGAACCTGGAGTCCAAAGAGATGAGTCAGGCAAAGTGTGGAAAGAGATGGCAAAGGCCAACAGCTAACCCAGGCCTCCCAAATCCCACTCTGGTGTGTCTTTTATTGAATCTCACCTTCTGATGGTATTTCCATGCTTTCACTTGTGAAGGACTCTCAGCAGGTTGAGCTGCACTACCTTGCATGGCCAGACATGAAGGTAGGGCTTTAATTCATGATGTTTCATTCTTTTTTATGATTGTCATTGGCTCGGACTTAGAATGAAAATAAATGAGCAAATGATTTGTACTTAATGTGTTTGGCATTCGTTACCTCACCCAAAAAGGTAACTCAGGTGAGTTTCCTGGCAAATACAACCTGTTTTGTTGAAAGACGTAAAAGCCATTATGCAAACCTTGGAGCTGGAGGACTCATTTCTCCCTCAGCCTCACAGATACAGCCAGCTCCACCAAGTGCATGGCTCTGAGGGCTGCCCTGATGTCATGCCGTTCATGGCCTGAACAAAACAAAGCCCTGTGGACATGGTTAACGTGGCACAGATTAAAGACATCCTTTGCTAGGCAGTTTTCAGTCAGCATGGCAGAGCTCATGCTGCCTGAAAACCGTTGTGCAAAAACCCCTTTAGTGACCCAGGCAATACCTGACCACCCCATGGACTCCTTGCCCAGGGAAAAGACCTCTTATCTGTGGAAAGTGTGCATGGCAGGATCAGTTTTAAATATGCCAAGTTCTCTCTCAATATAGTTGAACATCACAGCCTGAGCCCTCCAACACGGATTTCTAGGATCTCTGAATGTCCTACTGTGGGTTCCCGAGGAGGCAAAACCAACCCTGAACCTCTGCATGTTGCACAAGGAAACCCTCTGGAGAAACAGCACATCACTCTTCAGTGATAAAAAGATCTTCTCCCACCCTTCCTCTAGCTGTTAAGCAGATATGCAAAAAATACCTGCTCTGCACAGTCAACAAGTGATGATTATTTGCTGGGACATGTCCTCTTCTGTGTGCACAAGACCCTGCACCACTCACAGTAGCTGTGGTGTCCCCAGGATGGTTCCTGTCCCTGGGAAGGGCTCCTCCAGACCCTCTGCCACATCACCCAGCGATGAAGCTGTCAAGTGTATGTGCGGTAGACGTGTTAGAAGGCATCAATTTTTATCTTCTGATAAAGCCTCATGTACAAAATCTCCTGCAAAGGGAAACTAGTCAGAGGTAAAAGAGAGTCCTCAACACGAGGCAAAAATAACGTTCCCATCTCCCATTTCAGCTGAACCCTGAGCTGAATGGGGTGTGCGTCCATGCTGGGGCACCCAGCCCAGCGTAGGAAACACTCCCACGGTGGTGCAACAGCTGTGGCAAGGGAGGCAGTTGCCTTGTCCCCAAGGCACGGGGCTTCTGGGCTCCCTGCAAGCCCATGGTGGTGGGCTCAAACCTTACAAAAACGCAAGTGACTGTTCGAAGAGCTTTGCTGTGATTTGCAGTAGACTTTCCACTGTTGTGAAGATGCCCATGTCCTCTGTCCTGGAGGAGAGGTGGGCTCAGCTCTCAGGTCAGTGAGACCAGGAGGGGAGGGAAGAGGGGTGTTCAGTTAAAGCCTAATTATGGTTTTAGATGTTTAAGGCTTTAATATTGAATTGGTTTTCAGCCGCAAAGACTGGCCCTTAGGAGTCTCAGAGGAGAGGCCATCCCGACTGATGGAGGCCAAGAGATGTTGGTTTCTCCTTGCAGCTGTATCAGAGTCAAAATGAAGAGACAGGACGAACAGCTGGGATAGGTTTCACCTCTACATGCACATGTGGTGAAGACAAACCAGCATGTCCCTGCTCCTGGCCCAGCCAACCTCCCCGTGCCTGTGGGGACCCAGGGTGGCCTTCGGTGCCTGCCCACCCATCCTCAACCGTTCAGGAAATCAGGATGGGGCATGATTAGTTAGTGAAGACATTAAATGTGGTTTCCTGGTGAAAGCAGGGTCAGGATTTGGCAATCCACAGCCAACTGGGACCAGCGAAATGTCTCAGGAGAATGGCGGTGGAGATAGTAGGCACTGAAATAATGAGTGTGCCAACAAGAAGTCTGGTGGGTGGGAACTAATGGAGAAGGTGATCTGAAGAACGGACAACCAATCAGTCCGTCAAAAGAACTGCTGGGTGAAATAAATGTGGGAGCAATTAGGCAGCGGAGGCAGCAGGGAAGTCGGTGTGAGACAGCAGCTGACAGGTAGGGCAGGCAGCTGTGGTCCCACCAGGCAGAGGGAGGCATCTCCAGAGCACCAGTGTGTCATTCCCCTCCCCATCCCCTTTCACCAAATAATTGCCTTTTCATGCAGAATCCCCTTTTGCCTTTGCCACTGGCAGCCTCATCACTTATTATCTAACCCCTCCCTCCTTACAGTCATCCTTCCCATCACTAGTCACTCACAGACTCCCTAGTTCATCCTGCATCCAAATAGTCATGTCCCATCCCCAGCCAAAGCCAACCCAGTGCTCCTGCAGCCCCACGTGCTCCCGTGTTCTTCCCCACTGTGCAACTGCGGCACCACATCACTAAAGAGCCTTCAGTGTAAAGGTGCCTCTGAATAAGGGACATGTTCTTGCAGCTCCCATGTGTTCAGGGAGTCTCAGGTTCTGGAAATAAGCAACTGCCTGTGAAGACAGGGTATTTTAGCTGAATGTGTGTTTATTTGGAGTAACCATACCTTTCCACTGGGTGCAGAAAGAGCAAGAGCTGAAGCACAGAGGGAAGACCTGATTTTCTGCTCCTGCCAAGGGAAGAAACAGAAGAAAAAGCTAAAAGCAGCTCTTGCCCACGTAGCTCAGGACAGGCCTGTGGTGGTGTCCAGAAGGTTGCCTGAGGCTCCTTGAGCTCTCCCTAGGTACCACCAACCCAAGCGAGCTTGGTGAGAGCAATGTGCGCATGGGACCTGCATGGTCTTTACAGCTCATCTTGGATCAGAGAGGAGGCACATACAGCACAAGAGCTTCATTATCGCCAGCCGTTGCAACAGCGAACAAGGAACAGCTAGTAAAAACCCAAAAATATATTAAAAAAGACCTGTGACATTTGGGATAGCATGTTTTCTGACAGATGAAAAATGTCACCACCAACTCTCTGTACATCCATGACAGATGAGCTGGCAACTGCTCTAGGTCACAGCCAACCTTTGCTGAACTCCTGCTGGCCCCACAGAAATGACCCCCCCGGCCCTAAATCCCTGCCCGCACACCCTCCCACTTTCCCCACCACAAGCCCACGAGCTTGCAGGGGGACAGTTTGCTCCCTGAAAAGAGCAGCAACAGGTAAACCAATACTTTGCAGTTTTGAGCAGAATCCAGTAAATAGTTTGGAATAAGGAAAAGG
>VYXH01004010.1:388607-416534 GCA_013397275.1 Burhinus bistriatus | reverse complement strand
AAAAAAAAAAAAAAAGCAGCAAACGAGCCTCCCCCAAAGCTCACAAGAGTCTAATGTTTCCTTTTCTGAGATTTCCTAATTTTCCATTGTCATACAAATTTTTAAGACTCCAAACAGAAGTAATACCATCGGGATGATAAAAAAGCTTCCATGTGAGCTCAAGCTATTTTTGAGCAGGGACTGAACTAGTTAGGAAAGCTTGTTTGTTCTTGCTCAGGACAGACCTAGAAAGAACGTCATTTAGAATTATTGTTTGATTTGGCCCCGTTACTGAAAACTGAGAACCTTTTTCAGTGTGATTCACAACATTTTATAAGGTTTTTGGATAACAAGAAGGAAAAGATGCGCAAAACTTTTCCTTCTACCACAGCTGGCTCTTCAGGAGAGTAACCAAGGCAAAAGCAGTGGAGGGAAAGAAAACTTGAAACAAACTGAATTTTAAAAATGTTGCCAAAATAGTTGTTGGGGTTCTTTGTAATGAAAGATGTTACAGCTGCTTTTCCAAAATGTGTTCTTGAAAATATTCTGAAAACAGGTTTTCAATCATTAGAAACTACTTTTTTTCCAAGTATCATTTTCAAAATTCAAAAAGATGGAGAATGAAATCACATGGTTCAGCCATTTCAAGAGGAATACAATTTTTGCCATAAAACTCTGTGTTTGGGACATTTAGCTTCTAGCTCCTGGCAGCTCTGTGAGCCACAAGGCACTGCTCGGGACAAGACATTCCCATTTCTCAGCTGCATAAAGATTTAACACCATGAGCCCCTTTTGGTGTTTTGCTCCAGCACCTGGAGAAGGAAAGAGGGAAATAACAGATATTGGGCAATAATTCACAGGCCCAGCACTGAGAAGGAGCCAGGACACATGGCCAGAGCTGGGAGGATGGAGCTGGTTGTGACACAGCACTGCCATGGACCAACTTAACCTTAATTACCCGTCTTCAGGGAACAGGCCAGTTACTAAGGTTCTCCCCCAAACTCAAGGAATTGTCCTTGCCTCCCTATTTTTTTCCCCTTTAAGGAAGCTTGAAAAGGGAGCGAAATGTTCTTTGCTGCCTTTTTGCGCTCTGTGCAGAAGGCAGCACCGGTGGGGAGAGGACACACGATGCTCTGGCTCATTCCCATGAGGTTCCGTCAGGACCTGGGAAGAAACAGCATAGTGTTTCACCTGATGGTTTTCATTGGATAAGAAATATTTTCAATTCTCGGCACCTGAAAATTGCAATCTTTTTTTAATCCAAAGGGGTAAAAAACTCAGCCTTTCTCCTTTGCCTCAGTGAAATTTTGCTGGAAATGAACATAGAAAACCCAGTGAATGTGTTGAAAATTTTCCCTGTCACTTTTTGTTATTTAATGGGGGGGGCAGGTGGTTGAAAGGGCAGTTTAAAAAATAAACTTACCACCTGTCTTTTCAGCTTGTGGGTGTCAAGCTTACAGAAATATTAACAGCAATGTCACAATGGTAGCCAAATTTAGAGCAAACATCATTTTTCATATGAACTAACCACATTATAATGCAACTTTTAAAAATGACAGATGATAGCTATTGAAAGTAAATTATAATGAGAGTTCAGATGGAAGTGTTAGGAAAATGCATGGGCAAGCATACAACTTAAGCTTGTAAACTGTATATGTTGAATAGAGACTATAAACTACATATTTTAAGTGAAATGAGTGAACCGTTCCCTAGAAGAGCTAAGCCCTATGAGTTCAATTAGCCATTTACATGCTGAGTTCCTAAATAGATGTCAAATTTCACGTGTATGTGTATGCACATATTATAGATAATTATAAAAATTAACATTTAATTTCATTAAACATTTAATTTCATTAAATAATATAAAATAACATAAATATATCAATGTGTGTATATAAATATATGTATACACACATCTGTGGATTTATTTGTTCTTTAATATATATACATATATACGTGTGTGAGCATGCAGACACAAACACCCCTCGATGTACGTGTGTTGGTGGAGGCCCGCATCTTGTGCACATATGACTGATCATATTTTGACATAATGGATTTGCAAAATAGAGTGGCAAAGACCTAAAAAAATGAACCCTGCAGCAAGGACAAATTAGCATATTGTGAGATCCCTGCAGAGGAAATCAAGCATCTATACGTTTCAGCCTACAATGTCCTGCAACAAAGAGATCGTTCCAGTTGCCTGTAGCCACATTTTTAAAGATGAGGAACTAATTAGCAACATTATCAGCATATCTTTATCAAAAAAGAATGCTGTGCACAGGGAAAACGTTGACTTTAACAACATAATAAGAGGGCCTTGGTGGGTTCTTCATATAATAATAATCATAGTAATAATAATAATAATAATAACAACAAAACCAGTAATAGATAAGATAGGTTTCCCTTTTTCCGTAGTGGTTGGTCACAGATCTCATGTACCTCTTCCTTTAGAAACAAAAAGAGCTTAATTTAATCCCATCCCAGTTGACTGAAAATATACGGTGCCTACCTTGGAGTGGGGTAGAGATGGAAGTGAGGACAGAGAGGACCAGCCTTGGTGGAGTGAAGAGGTAAGAAAAGGTCCCTGGAGCAAACTCCCCTGAGGGTTGCACGTTGGGGAGAACAAGCTGGTTGAAAGCTGGGGAATGAACCTAGACCCACGCACACAGTATAGATGGGGGGCAACCAGAGAATCAAACCATTTGTGCAGATGTACCTTCAGAGTGAAAAAAGAAGGTGGCTTCTCCTCTCTTTTCACCATGATGAAGATGGAGTGGACTTTGTGGTCTGGCCATTGACAGCCCTTGCTCTCAGCGAGGGTCATCATAGACCTCTAAAGTCCAGGGACAGCAAGAGTTGCTTTGTCTAAATTTTCACAGCCAGCCAGAGATTTTGAAAAGACGTGTAAACATTCAAGCTAGAGAAGCACAGGCAGTGTTAACACACTCAGAAGTGCAGCTGGTTTTATGTAGCTTGTGTTTGCTGCTCGGTGTTCTCAACTGCCATGATTTTACCAGGAAGCTCATAGTAAGTGGTGCTTTTCCTAATAGCTGGCATTGCTGGAGTTGTACGTATGTGTTTTATGTATCCGTGAAAGCTTGAAAATCTCAGTCCTGTACATACCTCAACTAAATAAAAAGCAAAAGCAGTTTTGGTTTTCTTTTCAATCTTCATTTTTAAGTCATTGTCGGGATTTACAGGAATGAACAATGATGCTGGACCTGGTGCCACTGAGCACCCAGTGATGGAGGTTACCACCGTGGGTTTTAAGGTTTTGTATGAGAAACCCACCCCCAAACTGTGCCTACATGAGCTGCAGAACTCAATGTATTCACTGCTGAAGGCTGAGGGGCCAAATTATCCCTGCTGGGACATGGTCCACAGCAGTGTAGGTGCTCGAACCTGAGGCTCCAGCAACTGGAATTGGGAAATGTCACAAAAGTCTGAAGAATAGTAAAAACATGGAAATATCTCCCGAGGGAAGGTGTGTCACTCACTGCTCCTGTCAAGGAAATTGCAGAAAAATTTCAGCTGACACATACATACCCCAGGAGCAGCCCTTCTATGGATGACAAACGCATCATGCCAGGGAACAGTGATTGCTGTACCCCTTTCAAACAGCGTCCTCACTGCTCCGGGGCAAAGCCATTCATAGCAGACAAACAACCCACAGCCCATGCAAACTGCCATGCTGCCTGTGAAAATACCCTTCCACAAATCCACAAATCAGGAATAGCCCCGAGCCCTCCCAGGAAGAGGAACAACATGCTCTTGTCCTTCGCCTCCCACCCAGTTGCCACCCGGAGAGAGGAACCAACTCTCCTCGAGGAGTTTTTCCGTCTAGAGAGCAGAAGGCAGCCAATATCCTTTATTGAATAGTCCTCTGGACTTGTGTTGTGTCACCTCTGAATTGAGCGAAATGAGTCCAGAGGGAGCGTGGGTTGGCCAAAAGTAATCATAGTCACTGTGGTGACTTCACTGTTCACACAAAACCCCTTTCTCACTTTGGAGGCCACCAGTTAAACTGAGCCCTCAAACAGTGCTGCCTGCAGCGTTGCCAGGGACAGTGCAGGGACTTGAGTGAAATATAGGTTTCTTCAACTACCTCTACGGCTTTTCCCTTGTACTGCAGCCCAACGGCTGGCTGAAAGCTGGGTTTGGAAACATGCCTGGTCGCCTGTCAAGGTAGAGGTGCTGCAGGGAGAGCCGGGCTATAAAAATCACTGGAAATCTATGTAGCAGCTCGTTGTACCTAGAATGTTTTCACTGTGGATTTAATCAAAGCACCCTCCAAGCCCCACACATTTGAAGCATTTTATTTGAAGGCGGTGGATCAACATCAGCGCTCAGCTCTGAGCCACCAGGTTTAAGTAACATTGTGTGATTTTGGTGCCTGGGTTCCCATCAGAGCCAGCGGAGCCCACAAAGCGAGTCAGCTCCACCAAAAGTTGAGTTTGGGGCATAGGGCTGGCAGATTTGACACGGGACCTAAGGAAGAACTCTGTTCTTCTGGATTGACATCTGTGTTTGATCTAACAGATGAAGCCCTGACTGCGCGGTCTGTTGTGCTGCTTTCCAGATTGACTTCACCTCCACTGAAACTAACAGGAACTTAAAGGCTTAAGCATACACATGGACACGTAATGTAGGTGTCACTTCAGGCTGAATCCCACCCTCAGTGCTAGAACATAAAGGACAACTCACCCTTAGTTACCCACCTGCTTTGTATTGCAGATTTCCGTTTTAACCATCCCCAAAGATGGGAGAGCAGCCACAGGATGAAGATAGACATCAGCTGGGATGGCCACAGTCCAGCAAACTGACACGCATCACAGACAGATGGAAATAGCTCATGGTGATTACCAAACCAACTCAGCGACTCCTGAACCTGCCCAGAGACCACAGCCAAAGCTAGGGTAAAGCTGTAGACTTGATGATTGAGGATGTGACTTTTGACGAGACCAAAGGATGCTTCTGTTCTGAAGAATAGGCCCTGTCAGCTGCACAAGTGGTTTGCACGGCAGGTAGGCTTTTTTCTAGTGCATTACAGATCCTGAGGGATTCACACTTCACTCGTATCCCTCTGGTCACCATAGAGCTCTGGTCTCATGAGCAACTGAGGACCCACCAGTCACCAGCTCAAGGGTTTAAATACAGCCATTTTGCAGATCCTTCCAGTCGGGTGTTTGCCAACAGGGTTATGAAGCACTTGTACAAAACCAGAGACGCTATCATTCTTCCTGGTGAGTCCAAGTTGTGTACTCTATGCATTGTGATCATCTGTAGATGGTGCTTAAGAAACCAGCCATGAAAGAGCAGAGGGCCTGAGAGGTGCAATATTGCTGAGCTCAAAGCACTAGCAGCATGGACTCTACTGAAACACCACCCAAAATCTTCAGCCCTCCCAGGAAGGCTGGACCAGTTCGAAAGACGTAAGACATTTTTTTAAAAGACAGACAAATTTTCAGAGGCCTCGAAAATACAGTGTGTTGGGAAAGCTGGAAAGCCCAAAGAAACAAGAACTACCAAGAGACAAGGCAACAGCCTTCCGGCACATGAAGAGCATGCTGCAAAAAGGCAATGGACAATCTGTTTTCCATGTCCGGGGCATATAGGACAAGAATTAATGGGATTAAGTTAAGAAGAGGGAGATTCAGTTTAGAGATGAGGAAAAACTTTCCAGTGGTTGCGATAGTACAGAAATGGAATAAATTTTTCTGACAAGGTGGACGCTACATCATTAGAAACAGGTTTTAAACAGATTTTTAAAACAAGTCAAGAAAAAAACAGCTCTCAAGAGTGCTACTGGCATAGCCGGGACTCTTTCATTCCTTCTGGCACTATAATTCTGTAAGTCAGTGTAAATACCTGTTAAAAATTTTACATGCCCTTTTGAAAGTTCACTTTTATACATAATGCAGGGGAAAAAAAAGGAAATTTGTATAAGAGAAGACTGCATAAGGAATACTGGGAGATTTATGGCCCTATAACTTTGAGGGTTTAGAATAATATAGTCTATGATAGGTAACTATTTACAGTATTGTGTTATTTACATAGTTTTCTATATTCTAATAGTGACTTACCAGCAGGCTGCCTAGTTCTTTTTGAAGTTGTGAGCTACTAATATTTATTTATCAAAATATCATGTATAAGAATAATGCCTAAGTCTGGAAAAAACTTTCTGCATGTCCCAAGTGGACAAAATTCTGCTCTGAGATTCAGCAAAAAATTTGCAACTGCTTCTGCATACCCTGCTTCAGCACATAGTTGGTATGAGTTACGGTGGCCTTGGGAATGTGGGATCTTTCAGCAACCTGCTCACCTGCTCCGATGCAGTTCTTCACCTTGATAAATCTCATTTCTCTTATACATAGATACAGGCACACACATACACATAGAGATATTTAAAGTCAACCCCAGCAAGTGGAAACAAAGAATATTATTTGAGATGGGCCTAACAGATTGGATTAAAAAAAATAAATTTAAACAGCCCTTGAACACCCATATGCCAAGTTTAATCCCCTCGTTAATTAAAAATGGCTGAATTATAACCCCTTTCAAAGATTAGGTTTACAGTGGAAATGCCAACTGAACAGACCCTTCACTGTAACAGCCCTGCTGGCGCCTTCAGAACACAACCGCAGAACGGCAAAACATATTGGCACCTCCTGTATATGCAATTGAAATATTCACTTGGTGCCGTCTCTTCCTGTTAATTGCTGTGTGGAAAGTGGTCCCTGTACAACCTCTTTATCTATCTGCTTCAGAAGCATTGCCTACTGCCACGCGCACTCGAGGGGCACGGTTGGCTGGGCTGTTGGCTTTGAGTGCCAAGCTCGGTGAAGTCGCAGAGTCCATTCTGCCCTCCCCAAAAGCGGCAGCTGGATGGCCGCTTGCCTCCCGGGCTGGCGCCTTGGCTTGCTCTCCTCTTGGCTGGTGCGGGGCTGTGCAACAGCTTGGACGCCTCGCTGGGCAGGATGCTCGCTGCGACCGTCGATGCTGGGCTAGCTCAACAGCCTCCCCTTGTTTTTCAGGAGATGAGAGCTCTCGAGGTCTCCACTTCAACTACTAGTTTTTCTCCTTCAACTACCAGCAGCATAACACTAAAAACCTCACTCGCTTTGAAAAACCAGTTTGCTTTTCCATGTGTTGCATCCTCTCCTGTCCATTTTCTCTGTTTTCCACTTAAATCAAAAGCTTTATGAAGCAGGGTTGCTCTTAATTATGACTTTCTTCAATACCTTGTAGGATGGAGCAGCACCCTGGTGTCAGCTATGAAAACCCATCAGGCTAAGGGTAAATGCAGGCTGTAAAATGGCTTCTCCCTTTGCAGACGGATTCCCTGTATGAATTCAGGACCAGGGGCCAGATCTCCACTGGAGCTGTGCCAGTCCACACCAGCTGTCAGTACGGCCACGAAAGATCAAGTATTTCTGTTCCACCCCGTCTCATCATCACAACTGTCAGCTCAGGCCCCACCACAGAATATTTATTAGTGATGACAACAGGAAAGAATAGAAATACCAGCTCCTCGGTTGACTTTTGCAAAGTCAGTAGGTAAAAAATTTACACTGTGTCCGCGCAAAGTGGTTAAACACGTCGGGAAAGATATGGAGAAAAAACTTCAGTGGAGCTTAGAGGCAAGTTTGCTTTTTGTTTAATGAAGGATTGGCAAAGGACTTACACTACACGAAACCTGACATCTCTCTCAGATTCAGATACAGAATTGGGAAACAGCAATCAGTGAAAGTACTGAAGTATTGGTGTATCTGTGGGTCTGATCATGTAAAAGTTAGAAACAGTGAAGCGCTAAGGCTTGCTCTGTACTGACAGTATAAGTCTTCGCATTTACATACCAGCTGTCATCAAGGCTTAACCAAAGTGCTTCCAATTCCCTTTTATTGTATTTTGTATTGTGCTTATGTGGTGGAAATCAAGGCACAGAGCCTGCAAGTCAGGGTGAAAAAAAGGACAAAGGCAACTGAAATGAGGTGCAAGTGGAACTCAGGTGCTTAAATGCACAGAAAGTGGTATTTAAAACTCCTTGCTCTGCTGTTGTCTAAACTCAGAGCTATTTAAGCACCCAAAGTATAATTCTTCATTAACTGAAAATTCCTTCATTTCTCTCCTCCGCAGTGCCCCAAACCACTCACAATCCTCACCGGTGGGCCTTCAGTCCAAGCCCCCACCAAGCACGGTCCCCTCCATCCTGCAGCCAAGCTTTGCCATGCTCCAGCACCTCCCCTTCCTGCCAAACTGGGGACAAGCCCACAGCAAAAGGTGAAGAACTCCCTGTGTCCGTGGCTACGGACTGTGCCTGGTTGGAGGAGCTTCCCAGAGACCTCACATTTGGGACAAAAAGGAGTTAAGGTTGATCTGCATGGTCTGTCGTTGGCCCAGCAACCACCCAACTGACTTACAGCATCACCTGGAGGGTGGTCAAGTCTGACTCTCGTTTGGAATGTCTTAAACGCCATCCAGCGAACGAGGAGTGAAGGCCCTTGGATTTCCTGCTGGGGAGACACGTTTCCAGGCACCCCGTGGGACTCCAGCTCTGAGCACTCTGCGAACAGCTGTAAAAGCACTCTGCGTCGGGGGCTCGTGTCAACTGACTTCCTATCCGGGCTGCTAATAAGAACTCCCTTGACTAGGAAGACACCACTGCAGAGAACAGAACCATCTCCCGCTGAACTGATTATATTTACTGTAAAACACGGAAGCAAATGAAATCTCTGATTGAGAGAGAAGGAGAAAGCTTTTAATCCCACTCTATGATGCTTGCCAGAGTGACAAGTCTAGAAATACAAATGGAAGAGTAATTGTACAAGACTCATTTATGTCGCTGTTCAGATTTATTTTTTCAAACGTAAGAAAGAGAGAGAGACAGAAAAGGCCTGGTTTGTTATATTGGTTTCCACAGCTGTTAGTAGAAATTGATTAGAAATCTAAGTTCAAGATGTACCAAAATCATCTCCTCTTGGCTGTGGCACAATCACAGTGTTATGGATTGATACAAGACAAAGGAAAACATAAAAGGAAGAAAATAGGAATCTGGGGCAAAGTCATAGATTCATTGTTGTAAGTCCTGTAGCTCTTTATGGATGAAGGGGGAAATGTGTGTGCTATCTGATCCCAACCATTTTAAAGTTATGGAAGAAATCTCTAAAAACATCCATTAAATCTTTAAATTCAGTTGGTAAACAAAAGTGACAGAGAGAACCAAACACTCACGTGTCTGGCAACTTACAGTCACTAAATATTAGGAAAAGATGGTTTTAGGTCAGATGAGCTCAGCACCAACGCATTTCTTCAGGGGCCCTTGAGGACACTGTACTTTTTAATTGTACTTGTACTTCCAATTTGAGACCTGAGTATCCATCAGATGAAGCATTTTTTAAAAATACAGCATAGACAGGATTCATCTTGCCTAATTCAAAACATCCACGCTGGAGACATCTGTGTCTTACTGAGCTTCCCATCCTTTGTAGCCGTGAAGAGAAACAGGCACTTTTACAGCACGCTCAGCTGACCTATTTTAGATACCGGCTTTAGGGCAAGATGAATCATGCCTTGAATGCGCCAATTTCCCTGTGGTGCCAAAGCAAGACTAGACAACCAGTTTATTTGCTCAGATGAATCCCACGCGGCTGAGGCTGATAGACTTGTGCTATGGTCTGGCTGAATGCAAACTGTCTCTGGTCTCAGGTCTTACCTCATCCTACGGAGAGTCCTGTGAGTTGGATATATTAGCTTGAGTAGCTACTTACCAATTCCATGATATAACACCAGTACCAGAGATGTCTTGCATCTGGTCAGCTGAAAAATTAGGTGGGGGAAATCAGCTCTGCATATACCTACCCATCCACATACCTCCAATGCAGTGAAGAGACCATCACCGCTTCGGTGTTGCTGTATTAACAGGAAGGGCCAAGGAAACCAAAGGAAACGGCAAATGGAAAAGCAACTTGCTGAAGTCATACTGAAAGCACGATGACTGTAGGACTAGAAGCCACTTCTTCCAGCCCCCTTCCTGCCCAGTTTGGTATTCATCAGCTGGAAGTTTGATCACTTAGAATCATAGAATCGCTAAGGTTGGAAGGGACCTTTAAGATCACCAAGTCCAACCATTAACCTAACCTGACAAAACCACTTCTAAACCATATTCCCAAGTACCACATCTACCCTTTTTTTAAATATCTCCAGGGATGGCGAATCCACCACCTCCCTGGGCAGACTATTCCAATGTTGGATAACCCTTTCACTGAAAAAATTTTTCCTAATATCCAACCTAAACCTCACCTGGCTTAACTTGAACCCATTTCCTCTCATCCTATCACTTGTCACTAGGGAGAAGAGGTCAGTCCCCATCTCTCTCCTTTCAGGTAGTTGTAGAGAGTGATAAGGTCTCCCCTCAGCCTCCTCTTCTCCAGACTAAACAGCCCCAGTTCCCTCAGTCGTTCCTCACAAGACTTGTGCTCCAGACCCCTCACCAGCTTTGTTGCCCTTCTCTGGATACGCTCCAGCACCTCGATGTTTTTCTTGGAGTGAGGGGCCCAAAACTGAACACAGTACTTGAGGTGGGGTCTCACCAGTGCCGAGTACATGGGAACGATCACTTCTTCTAAACACTTTCATTATCTTTGGAAATCTTTCACCCTCTTTGGGAAATCTGGCCATCCGTGTTTTAACAGCAGACCAGCTATGAGATGTCTTCAGAAGCCTCCACACCTCTTGTTCCTCTTGGAACCATTGCAGCACCAGTTTGTGAGCTGCAGTGAGCAAGTGTAGCTGTGGCTTGGTGGGTCCTTAGAGGCCAGTTTGAAAAGCAGCAGCTGTCCCCAGATATCATCAATGCTGCCATAACAGCAGTGTGCTGACAATTGCCATGGTCTGCTAATGAATCTGGATGGTTTCCTCTGAGAAACAAATCACCTTAAACTTTTAAGTTGTCCCCAGAGCTCTTATTTTATAAATTCTGAATTAAACAATGGCAAACTCAGCCTAACTCCAGCAACGTTGGTATGGATCTGTAGTGGGAATAATTTCTATTTTCAGTTTTTTGTTTCTTGGTGGATGTATATTAATGCCCCGGATAGCAGTATCAAGAAAATAATTTACATTCTAGTCTTTCCTCCTTTGGTGGAGACTTTCTGAAAGGCAGCTTTATAGGTAAAGATTCAGATTACACAGGGACATTGAATATGGAACAGGAGCTTTCCTTCCAAATTTCGTTTCCAGCAGGGCTTAAGAAAGATAACAAGAGTTTTATATGTCTGATTAAAAAGCCAACACTCCAAACTGTGCGTACGTAGGTTTTTGGCATGATTTCTGTTATGGTCATAATCAGCTGCTTGCCCATTCCAGCTGCTAAAGCACAGTAGACAAGACTTGAATTCCAAATATTATTCTCATCACCATGGTATCCTGTGCACAAATCCTCAAAGGTAATTAAAGAAGTTTGAGGCTCTGCCTCCAAAGGCCAAGTCCATAAATAATTTGAGCTCTCACAATTAGGTGACATTGTGTTTTGTTTTGAGACTTTTATATTGCAGGGAGTGAATCCAGAAGCTGCCTTGCCTCCAACAGACAGAGAGATCAGTGCACTCCAGAAAGGGAATGGAAAATAGTCCCCCCCAAAAAACATACACAGAGCAGAAAGTCATGTTAGGCCAAGGCCGTGGCAGATGCTGCACACAAGGATGTCTCTGCGATCTCACCTCTCTCGGAGGCTCCTCACCCAGGCTTGCAGGGAAGCAGCTCCATCTCCTCAGGGTCTTTGGACAGAATCCTCTTACTCTCCTGAATGTCAATGTTAAAACCTATATTAAA
Organism: Burhinus bistriatus; assembly: GCA_013397275.1. Classification (NCBI taxonomy): domain Eukaryota; kingdom Metazoa; phylum Chordata; class Aves; order Charadriiformes; family Burhinidae; genus Burhinus; species Burhinus bistriatus. The sequence continues at coordinate 404,726 of VYXH01004010.1, read as the reverse complement.
CACAAACACAACCTGCACACAAACAACAGAAGGCGGTGTTTTGGTCACACCCTCCTTCACCTCCCAAATTCCCAGCAAGAGCTTTAACTGCGAGGTGACAAAGCAAAGACCCTTTGCTATGCCGCCTGCTTGGCTCAGTATTCCCATGAACATGCCAAATCCCACATTATTTTCTAGACAACTGCTCAAACAACACCAAGCCCCTCTTCCAGGACATGGCAGAGGAAGATCTGAGTCCCTTAAGGATGAGGGATGTGAACCACACTGGTATACACTTCCATGTGTTCAGAAAGGGAGATCCCACTATTTTCTCTGAGCAGTATAATCTTGTCACTGCCCATTAGGTTTGCTCTGAGAACCGCTACAAGACTGGATAAGCCAAAGGATTTACCTTTGTCTTTAATCCTCCATCCTATGATAAACAAAACCCCCAGGACTTCAGATTGTAGCTTTTCATGCTTTTACTCAACATAAAAAAAAGCATGATTGGCGAGACTGAACAGCAGCAAACCCGTAGGTATGTAGGACTCAAGTGATGCAGGGAGACATATAATCAAAGTAAGAACCTCCAGAATTGGGTGGTGGTTGGAGATAGGTGTTATGTGTTGTCATATTATATTTTACTTGCTTCAGTGTCACTTTAACTGCTAGGTCCCTTCTGGACACCACCCTTACTGCCTTGCATGCAAGCATGGCTAACATCGGGTTCCATTAGTTTTCTTTTGGGGCAGGGAGAGGAGAGCAATTCGTAGAGAGTTTTAAAAGTGGTTAAAAGAAGATAACAGCAGAAAGTTGTCTTGAGATAGGAATGGGAATTACTGGGGCCTGACCTCATTTTTGGGGTCCTGCAATAGCTCATACAGTAGTGTAGGACCAGTCCCGTGGAAAGTTACCACCTTCTGCATAAGGAGTAAAGGATTGGCTTTGCCTGAGGAGCAAGTGTTTTCTCTAGATGTTCATCCTGTAAAAAATAGCAATCTCTTTTAACACGTAATTTTATGTACTTTTAAAGATGGCACAAGAGACACAGGATTGGTATTATTCAGTTGCATGTTTACTCCCATTTAGATCCTGCAGGTCCAAGTTTTTCCTTTCTGTCTGTTCCAAGTCTGAGTTGCTGGTGACCCATCTCAGGTGTCTTGTCAGTCCCAAACACAGTCAATTAATTGCCTTCTGAAGAAGGTTTGGTCAAGCTGGCTTCTCAGTCTTGAACAACTTTCTTGAAATTAGAACCCAAAATTATACTATTTGCCATAAAAGCTATGAAGAAAAAGAGAATAAAACTGTTAGGAAGAAGAGATACGTATTTTTCCCCCCAAGTTCTGTTCCATCCCTTCCATCTTCCACCAGTCTGACAAAAAGCTGTTTGTAAGAACCTCTTGAAGTGAAGAATCTAATATTCAGTCACAAAAAGATTAGCCTTTGACTGTAGTTCACTCCATGCTACACTAATACAATCAGCATGGGAAATGTTATCCAGTAAGAGGTTAGGGAAGGGACGGAAAACCAGGTGGTGCTGGAGACCTAAATTATAAAGGTTTATTTTCCATGAAGCATGACTTTTATTTGCTTCGAACTTTAGGAAGTAGCAATGCTGGAGACGAAACACACAGCATGAGATGTTCAGCCATGTACTCAAGGGCAGGTGTGCTGCTGACTCACTGCTTACAGTGCTCCCGTCACACTGAGCTTGGGCCGACCTGTGAAAAGGATATGGGAAAACTGGGATTACTTTGGAGAAGTTAATTCATAACTAAAGCAGCCTGCACATACCGTGCCCGAGGTGCCACTGAAGGCACAAGGAACTGCAGGAGACCTGGACAGAGTTTGGGCACTCAAATGTAGAAGTGCAATCCACAAAACGTTTATCACCTGAGGCTCCTGAAGGGCCATAAACACATAATTTTTGCCACTGTAATTATCCAGCTGTCTGGAGTTTTGCTACTGCACTCAGAAACGCTGTCACCTCAGCAGGACTGTGTGGTTTAGCATCTATGTCATGTACATGCCTGTTGGGATCTGCAAATTAGGTCTTTCCGTGCTTAAGTTCCCCGAGCGGTCTCGTTTTTTTCTTAGGTACAAAGCACAGGGGAGGAGGTGTTGCACAGATTTTCTCTTGTGACCTAGAAACTTGGCCACCTCTTTCGGAGCAGGAGATAGGACACACCACCTCCCCTCCCAAAAGCGCCTCCGCATGGGAGGAAATCCAAAGGTCAAGAGGGAGAGAACAAAATTGTGCAGCCCACCGATACAAGCTCTGACCCTGCACAAAGGACTTGGGCTTTTCAGTTTCTTTCACAAGAACCACGTCTGCATTTTGCATTATGTTCATTAAGTCATATACTGATTCCGCACATTTGCTGCCTCAGCAGTAGAAGAGACATCTGATTTCCTACAACATAAGCTGCCCTCATAGGATAAATACATCATATTTTTGCAACGTGCCCTGTCATATGCTCTCTTGATGTTAGGATAAACCAGAGTTCAAGGCTTTCGAATACAGAACTGATGACGATTATCATTAAANTTTCTGAAGCCACAGAGAAGGACATTCGATATATCCACGTGTCACCATTACTTACGTCAGTAATCTAGCAGACAAGACCGTGGGATTGACACGATGGCCACAGGGCCTGAATTTAGGTCACATATGAAACGAATTAAAAGCTTCTCCTTATCTCAGTGCAACATCTCTCCCTCACCCACACCCTCGTCTTTGGCACTGCTGGATGTATCAGGGAAAACTAACCCGCTGCTTGCCAAGTGACTGCTAAGCAAAAATAGCTCCTAAATCAAGGTACCAAACCACATTAAATTGGTCGAGCTGCAACAGCAAAGCTCTGAACCATGTTTGTCCCCGTGTAGTTACTGCTACAGATCTCAATGACAAAGATCTGTGCGTGAGCTTATCTTAAAAAAACCAACCAAACAAACAAAACCCAGTAACGAAAAAAAAAAAACACCATACATGCAAAATTTGGACTAAATCTAAGTCATTGGCTTGTATCAGATCGAATGCCCAGTGGTAGCCCTGCCTGGCTCATGCTCCCCACTTCACCTCCTCTTCTAGAGTGAACGGTGCAGCAGAGACATGCCTTTGGTTGAATGACAGGCTGCAAGCAGAGACTACCACGCAGAAGTGCCAGTTGAGCCCTCCCCTAGGAAGAGAGCTCCCTTGCCCCCTTTTTAAAGGATTTCTGGTTTTATAAAGCACATCAAACCTCCCACGCTGCCCAGATTTGCACACGCTCATTACTGAAGTCCAAACAGAAACCTGCAGCCAAGACAAAGGCGCACATCCCCATCCAAACCCAAGGTATGTTTGAGTCTTCTTAGGGTTGAAGGACAGCAGACGGAGGGGTTTTCCAGGTGTTTGGTGTGTACTTTTGCAGGACAGGCTAGACAAAACCTGAGCCTGGCAGCTAAAGAAGCCCAAATCCTTTGGCACTCAATTCTTGGGTGCTGAAGGGACAGACAGCAAACCTAGCGAGATGAGGTTGGGCTTGGGATGCTTTAATCAGAGAAATTTCTTGTGTTTGATTCTCCTGGGCACCTAGGCACCGACTCTGTATACTTATTATGTAAATAAATACAGTAGCATCAAAGCCAATGATCTCCTGGGGTTTGTCTCCTGAGTCAGCTTTGCAAAACTCTACATTCATGCCAATCGTTCCAATGAAAACCAGCGGCAACACACTTTGCTGCACACCTCAGAATCAAAGCGTGATGCCTGTGTGAAACCTCCTGCTTTTCACAGGGCTGGTAGGGTACCAGCATCCCCTCCCTGGAGGCTGGCCAGCTCAAGTGAATGAGGCATGGCAGAAGTTAAGCAGAGGTCAAAATTACTGTACAACTGTACACATACACTCCAGTGCGCAAGGAGGATGAGATGAAATGTGTTGGGCTTTTTTCCCGTTTAGGTTTGTCTCTTGTATTTTTGGAGCTTGCTTTTTCTTCTTTTCTTGGAGAGCTTTATAAAAGGTTGCCATCAGAGGTAGTAGCATGTAGGTGTGTACGCATAGAGATATAAGGTCGCATAGACCATGGGGAGACAGCAGGATGGGATGTCCTACCTAAAGACATCTGCCTGCAAAAAGGGAGAGGAGGCTGCCCGTTAGAAACAAGTGGGCAGTGAAGAGTGCGTGTTTGTGTGTATGGAGACAGGAGCAGGCGCTGGACATCCACAGATGCCAGGAAGGGCAGTGGGCCAAGGTCAGGCAGGATGAAGGAGAGGCTACTGGGGAGGTGAGCTGTTGAAACGTCTGGTCCCCAGCTTTGTTTCTGCAAAAAGGTAAGCCCGGTCAAGGTGGTCAGGACATGCATGCAGATGACACTCAAATGAAGAATTTCTCCTCTTCCCAGAATTTTAGAGTCGATTAAACCACGGATTAAGACAACCAATTTAGGCATGCCTTTCATTGCACTTTAGCCTGTTCCATAATCACTGCAAGACAGAATTTGGCTTTAAACCCATCATTTTTCATCCCAGGGACAAAGCCTGTTTTCACCCAGTGTGCCAAGACTTTCTATGAGATTAAAATTATGTCTCTTGCAAGACTGTCAAGATCCTGCCTTCAAGGGTCCCTTTCTAATTGTTTTCAGAGGCTGCCAGCCTCGCAGGGCGTAGTGCTAACTTCAAATGATGTGGGGTGGAAAAGACTTTTAAAAATAATTTTTAAAATCAGAGGAGGAGAGGGGGCTATTTAATTCCATACAGAAAATCACTTCTTCCTGCCAAGCAGCAGTGGGAGCACAGGCCTTGGAGTTCACGGTTCAAGAGTGCAATCATTTGACATGCAATCATTGCCAGGAGGGAAAAGGAGGGGAGACCAACCTAGGCAGAGACTCTGTGACTCTGACCTTCCAAGAGAAAATCCCAATTTGCAGAGCTATCCTTCAAGGACCTGGCTCCACAGACGTTCATTGCATTCACCTTCACCTGAGCAATCAGAAAATAACAATAACAAAGGTATTGAAGTTGAAAAGTTTGGACTTAGACTTATAATGTTGAGAAAAGAAAAAAGAGGGCTTTTCCCCAGCACCACCAACGCAAAAAGCCTGCATCATGAATGGCACTTGGATTTTGGAAGAAGCTTTAAAACTTTCATTTTTCAGTCTCAATGTTTAATTAGGACACTTAAAAAATGCAGAGGAGCAAAACGACGACACCAACAGAACACAAACACACCCCTCCCTGGGATTAGTCTGATGCCTGGCATTGAAAAAGCCACCAAGTGTCAGATTGTATTGCGGTAATTCACGTTCGTGACATTACGGTGATTGGCTTTTAATGAACTCACCAATAAATTACCACTAATCAAACAAAGCGCTCTGAGGAGAAAGACAGACAGAAAGGAACATTCCAGGTTCTTGATTATTTATCAGTTGGCTGAAACCCTCGGAGACCAAAGAGAGAGTTATATATGCTACCCAATGAATCACCTCATGGCGAATGATCTTAGGTTCCCATAAAGTGAAGTTCCCACTAAGGGCTGGAGGGAAAGGATGAGCAAACAGCTCGACTTAGCCAAGGTAGCATTAAGATAGCATTAAGAGGCCAAAAGCTGTTGAAGCCAGCAATAAACTGTTGATTTCAGCCAAGCCCCGTGCAACACGGAGAGGTTCCAGCAATGCAGGCAGCGAACTCTGCCGGAAGAACCCCCGATGCCCACCAAGGATGCTTCGTTAGAGGGAAGCTATCAGGCTAAATGCATTTCCAACTTCAGTGCTACCATCTTTAATTAAAACTAAGGATATTCAAACCACCTAATTTATTTTTCCCTCCTTGCCCTGTACTTTTTTCAGGATGCTTCATGCAGCCACCTAAGCAGCTTAAAGACTTTGCCTTTCATGAGCTCACATTTTGGCTCTCCTACACTGTACAAATGTTATGCCATGAAAATACCACGCTGGAGAACCGCTGAACAGAACTTTGTCTCCGATGACATTTTAAACCATTCAGGAAACACTGATTCCAACCAGGTTTTTCCAGTAGTCTTTTAAATAAAAGAAAATAAATATTTCTGCCACTAATTGCTTGTGCTCATCCATTAGTGGATAATAACTCCAAAGTGTAATGATTAACTTGTAAGTGCGGTGTGATGGGAAGCACCAGGTTGGTAGCAGAGATAGCAAGAGGAGACGAAGTACTCAACTAATGTTTCTAAGAAACTGATCTGAAAGGCTTATAAACTGTTACAAGACTTTTTTTTTTTTTTTGCCTCCACCATTCTTACATGTGTTTTGCATTACAAATTCACTGCAAAAGAGCACTGTAGACTTGGTGCTGGGTTTTTACGAAGTCATTCTTAAAAACATTTCATACAAGGTGAACAAGAAACCTAACAAAAACCGTAAGGCCCTGCCCGCGATAGCACCCTTCTCGGTGATGCAGTCTCTCAGACTGGATTTGGTCTGTTCTTGGAGACAACGTACACAATAATTTCTGCATGAGCCGTGGGAGATAAGGACCCCTGTGGTTCTGAGTCGCCACCGTGCTGGACTGCACATGAGTGATAATTTCACACTAGCATTTTGGGATAGAAAATTACTGCGTATTTTACTCTCTTGTAACCTTCTCTTATCTCAAAATGTCTTTCATATGATAATTTGAAATATTTTCCCTAGACCTGCTACTTTTAATAAGAGTTAGACAAAGCCTGAATCATCCTGTAAGTTTGGTAAATGTTTTGCTACCGATGCATTTTTAAACAAACATAGTATTTGAAGATCCCAGTGCACAGCGTTAAAGCGGGACATGCTGCTGTAATTCTTCCCATTTCTACCCAAATATCTCATTACATCTGTGATGTTGCTGCATCACCTAATGTTAGCATGTGCAATTTTATAGGCAAGAAAGGGAGAGAAAAAGAACGTGCTGAAATAACTTGCCTATAGCAATACGCAGAGAGAGCCGATGCCAGGGCTGGGAATTAGAGCTCAATTGATTTCTGGTGTCCAGCCCCTTGCATAATTCACCAGGTCACAGTGGCAAGGTTTAAATATGGGACTAATTGAATGTTCATATAGGAACTGCTGCTCTTTTGGTCCAGCTTGGAGAGGGACAAGGGTACACGGAAGAAACTGAGGTCCCTGGAGGAAAATCCAGGGGAAAAATATCTAGGCATATAGCTGGAAGAGAAAGCTGCTCTGCCCCTCTCCTGTTAATTCAATGCCAGGTTAATTCTGGATGACAATTTAAATGTTAAACGCAGTCAATCTATTTCACCAGGGAAAAAAAAAATCCCCAGTGATGCAGGCGAGAACAGAGAGCACCTGGGCCCATGGTGGGTTGTTGTAAGGAGCGTGCTGAGCTCCCCAAGAGCTGCAAAACTGCCTTCAACAGCGGGGCCATCTCCAGAGGGATGCGACCACACACCCAGGGGTGACACCACAGTCATCCTTAAGTTACCATAACTGTAAGGAAGAACACGTGAGATGATAACAAACACAAACGATAGGGTGAATGTCTCTGAAGGAAAATACTCCCAAAGCTCTGAAACACCAAACCAAGTGGGTCAGGGGAATTACAGCTTCCCCATTTCACAGGCTGTCCATCACATCCAGCCCAAGATTCCTCCTTTTATTGGGCAGATGTTTCTAGTCCTACCTGCTTTTGCTTTCATCTAGCTCCTGAAGGGAGCGACAGTGCTGTTACCCTTGCTGAAAAGATGCCTTCTCCGAGCCACTGGCATTACAAGCAGCTTGTGGTACACCACACAGCTCTGCTGAGCTGCTTCGGGTTTGCCGCACACGTAAGCAGACGTACTACAAATATTCCTGTCTCTCCCCGCCAGAAAGCCAGAACCAGCCTTAGACTCCTGGGGATCTCCATCATTCTGCCAGCACAGGAGAGGACTTGCATTGCTAACGACCCTACCCATGCGGCTTGTCCCTGGGGATGGATCCCGAAGCAACTGCCCAAGTAGGCAGTATTAAAGCATGTTCTTCCCAGGACTTTCTCCTGCAAGACAGCACATGCCAGAAGCTAGGAGTAGTATGAAGCATTTAATGCTTCATAATCTCCAAAACAAGCGATTTTTCCTCGACTACATTGTATTCTTCAACATCTGAGTACTTTATGCAGGACATCTGGCATCCCTGGGATGCCTGGAAAATGTTCTTACAGGTACGTTTCCCACCATAAGACCTACCGCAACACCTGCTTTTCCTCCCGCGCCATAAGTGCCACACATTCTTCATCTGCTTCCCTCTTCAGGACTTCTGGGCTCTGGGCTATCTACCAGGTACTTCCAAAGGACCAAAAAACTGAAAAGGGACACGTAAGGAGGTGAAGCGAATACAACACAGTCTGTTCTCCAAAGGTGGTTGCTATCAATTCCTAATTGTTTCTTTTCCCAGTAGCTAAATTATCACCCAGTCTTCCTAAAAATCATCTAGAGAAGATTTCTCAAAAAAAAAAAAAAAAAAAAAAAAACAAAAAAAAACAAACCCTTTTTNAAAAAGAAAAACAACAAAAACCAAACCCTTTTTTTAGGCTGCCCCATGGAAATACTCACCTTTCAGACTTCATTCAGGAGTGGCAGCAAACCACAGTTGTTCCCATCAGCAAAGGTGAAGGCTGCTCAGCTGCAGGTCTGCAAACCCTATTCCATATTTCGTAATCCCTGTTCAGAAGGCTTTGTTAAACTCAGTAATATTTAAGGTTAGGGGTAAACATTAAAATTCTCTGAGTTCCCTGCCCCTCCCCCATCAAAAAGCAATTTCTCCCAGTAACTCTGACCTAAAGAAAATAAAAAGTCAATTTAAAGGAGGAGAAAAAAAAAAAAAAAAGAGGAGTTTTTAGGGTTTNGGAGGAGAAAAAAAAAAAAAAAAAGAGGAGTTTTTAGTGTTTGCTCTTGTGGCCATAGAATTTTTTTATTTTTATTTTTTAAATTCATCCAGCCAAATATATCCAACAAAATTATTTCAGGAAAATTTCTGGCCAAAAATTTTGTCATTGTTTTTAAAAATCACAAACTGTTGCTAATCACAGAATCATAGAATGGTTTAGGTTGGAAGGGACCTTAAAGATCACCCAGTTCCAACCTCCCTGCCATGGGCAGGGACACCTCCCACTACACCAGGTTGCTCAAAGCCCCATCCAGCCTGGCTTTGAACACTTCCAGGGATGGGGCAGCCACAACTTCCCTGAGCAACCTGTTCCAGTGTCTCACCACCCTCACGGTAAAGAATTTCATCCTAATACCTAATGTATCGCCCAGTGCTAGCAGGAGAGATGGGTGATCCTTATTGTATGTCACCACCTGGGGTGTCTTCCCTCTTCTCAGCCAGGCTGTACTGATCCCTGTGCTGGCAACAGGGCTGGAAACTCTGGACACGCTGGTGGGGACATCCAGTTCTTCCAGATCCCTCACGCTCAGCTGCTTTCTGCAGGTGGGATCTGTTTATGGAAACATAAATCCCTTGGCTGGCTCTGAAATGACTTAGAGTGGTTAAGCAGCTACTGACCAAAGTCATTACAAATCTTGCTCATCTTCACAGGGTCATTTGGAGATGAGCAGATACAACTCGCCTTTGGGCTGTCACCAAAGCAATATTAATAATTATGAAAAATAACTCCTGCTTTGCACAACATAGCAAATCTACAGTGCCATGTCTGGAATTAGCCTTTCCTCGGTGACAAATTCTAAACAACAAACATTCATAACACAAGTCTATGAACTAGAGACTGTAAGAGATAATAAATCCTTCGGCAATATGAGGAGGATAGGAAAAGCTTCCCGGGACAAATATCGTTAACTCTGTCTGTGCATTAAAATGGCAAGCTGAGACAGCTCTGGTTAGCAAATACAATGAAACCTTTTACAGAAAGGCTTTTAGAGAAAGGGAAAATCCCAAAATGTAATGGAGGGCATTTTTGTGACAACGCGGAAAGGTCAAACACTCACAAACCCACTCGGTGGAAACGCTGAGGGGACTGTTCCCAGAACCAGCCAAAGAAGAAAGAACAAGTGCCTACATCCACGCACGGGATGGGAACTGCGTACGGGTAACCGCAGCAGCGAAAAGTGGCGAATAAGTGCTTTTAGCCATGCTCACCTAGAGGAACGAATGGTGGAGAGGGTCCAGAGACACAGCTGGACAATGCACCGATGGCTGTAGTTTGCATTGAAACATTGATTAGGACAGAAACACAGAGCGCTTTCATGCGTGGTTGCTTCAAAAACACCATTGTCTACAAGTGGTTTCACAGCTCTGGCGGAGGATGTAAATAAGCCCAGCAATTATTATGCAAACTGTGGCAGATAAATGCTAGCTGAGCCATACATCCACCCACTGGTTTAAAAATATTTACACCTGTAATAGGTAAAGAAATAGACTTTTTTTTTTTTCTCTAATATCTCATATATAAGGCTTCCTAGCACTACTCTACCAGCCAGAAGTCATCATCTACCCAGATTCACAATCCTGGGTAGGTAGGAATTTTTTTTAATACTGTTTGCCTCTCAAAATTATCAAGTTTTAACTCAGCTCCTCATGGGCAAGTGTCCACCCTGCGGCTTGGTCCTCCGAGACATTCAGACTCAGACTCCTAGGTGTTCGAATACTCAAGCAGTAGAAGACTGGTATCCGTACCACACAGTCAAATGTCATGAGACAACAGGGTGAATTGTTCTTTAAAAATTGGTCTATAATGCAGAGAAAGGAAAGCTAATATATCATGAGCAAGCATTGCTGGACACAGCCTGTGGCTACCTAACAAAATTTAGAGTTTCTGAGGGGAAAAAAAAAAAATAATAATTTCATGGCATGCGAAATCAAGGGACAGTTTGATTAGATTCAATTCCTAGGACTAAATCATTTCTAGGACTAAATTATTTATCAAGAAATTGGCACTGGCCTCAGCGCTGGGAATTGTGACTTAGTGCCTACACTTTGCGTAGCCAGACACACAGTCAACACAAGAGTATTAGGAATTTTTAAAGGGCAAATTTTTCAAAGCATAGGGGAATTGTTGGCATACCTAACTGGGAACATCACATTTAGAGTGGGAGATACATAAACAGTAAATTCTTCAAGGTCTTCCACCCGACATCAAAAAAAAAACCAAAAAATAACCAACCCAGCAGACACGTAAAAAGTTATGTTCTGCAAAACCCCCCGTCTAGTTAAAAGGAACAAATACTTCAGTAAAGAAAAATGATAAAAAGCAGAGCAGGAAGTGGCAAAGAGTTTCAATCAGGTTGAAAATATAGACAAGTAATAATAGAGATTACAGAATTCAATGAAAACTTCATAAACTTCAAGATTAAGCATAATAAAGAAGGCAACTTGAAACGAAGAAATCCCAAGTGTCAGGTACAGCTTTATTGTTAGATGTTCACGTTAACATTGTAAACACTGATATAAAAAGGCAACTTTATGTGATCGCATTAGTGGGAGATGGGAATTGGTGGGGCTTTTTCCAGCAGATTCCCCCAGGAACTAATTCTTGGCTCAATATTATTTAATATTTTATCAATGTTCTAGATGTTCATATAAAAATCTCTGTAGATCACAAATAGATAGGACAGTAACAAATGATCAGAACTCAGTTTCACAAGATAAACTGGGTTTGGGGTTGGTTTATTGGTTTTATTTTTTGAAGGATCACAATACAAGCAAATCGATTCAAACATAACCAAATGCGAGGAAACACTTCTGGGAACCAGGAAGGGTGACTTTGGGATCTTATCAACTAAGAATTAGAAGACAAAGCAATTCTCTTGTATCATAGGGGTCTCAGTTCAACTGATCTTTGCTTGGGGAATAAGAGTTTAGTTTCACGAGTACTTCATACTAACACACTTATTGAGCCAAAGGGCTTGAGTTTGGGATTAAAAATAATAATAAAAAACCCACACCTGAAGATCTGTGACATGTAGCACAAACCCACCAGCCTAACAACCATTAATTACATTTCCAAACAAAGTAGTTTGCAGATATAGGACAGCAAATGTCCAAAGTCAAGGACAAGTCAGGGCTCGTCTACATCGAAAGCAGCCCGGCAGTCCGCGCAGAGCTGCTCCCGAGGGGCTCTGCATGGGCACCCCCAAGGCACATGGACAGTTTGCTCTTCTAAAGCATTCACACGCGGGTGTGGAAAGCACAGGCATATCCTCAATTTTGCAAACCACAGAACTAAGAACAATAAACTCATTAACTCCACAGCAAGAAGATACCCCTTTTCTGTCCTTCTGTTTTAAGAATAACAATAATAAGCCACAGTATACTTACCTGCACACAGGGAGCGGCTCTTTGGAAGTTAGTGCCTTGGTAAATCTGCTCTCTCTCTACTCTGGAAATTTATTCTCTTAGACACTACTTAAGCGCTTCAGCTGTAAGTTTTGAGATGAGTCAACTAGAAGCAGAAAACTAGGAGATGTCTAAATTCCCTTGATTTGTTCCCATTTTTACAGCCAAATAATAGATATATTCTTAAAGTTTTTGTTACCCATAAAAAAACACATCAAATATCGCTGCGAAAAAACCTCATAGGCAAGGCAGGTCAATAATTTCTATGTCTGCATATACAACGGGCACACACAGCCAGATTCTGCCTGTTTAGTGGTGAGTGATGACCTTACTAGGCAACCAAAGTCATAAACACAGATTGTACCTCGTTTGACAACTGTCCATGACTATGTTTAATTATCAAAGAAAAAAAAAATCCTTTCAGTCTCAGAGGCCAGAGACTTGTTCAGCCTTTGTGTTCAGAGATGTTGCTGAGTGCTTTTTTTATTATTATTATTGTTATTTCTCTGAAAGAAGCCTGAGTGAAGAAGTCTCACTTTCATAGGAGGTCTGGGTCCTCCATCTTCCACAAGCCTTTGTTGGCATGTTCATCCTTGATTTCAATGCTCCTTTATATCTGAGACCTCTGAACCAAAGCTGTAAAGAACTTTCAGAGATATAATAAGTTTCTTGAAGTTTGTTAGAATTAATACAATTCATTTCCCTTCTGCTACATCTTTGCATTGTACTGCCACTTCAAACACAGAGCCCACTTAGCTTCTTCTGGAAGACTTCAGATGTCAAGGCTATGAGGTTTCTGAGCCTCTTGGAGCAGTAACAATAAAAATCTCATTTCAAATACATGCTTTTAAACAACACCTTTACAGAAAAAAACTCCCATAAAAAGTAAAAAAAATGGTTTTCAGAGTGAATTAATAAATGTGTTGCAGAGCGACAGGTTCATCTGACTTGAAGAGATGAAAATATTTGGTATCATGCGCAGAAACTCAGAGAGAACCAACACTTAGTTCAGTACTTCTGCAGAGACATAAAAGCATCATCCCACATCTGTGTATGAAAAAAACCTCTGAATGAAATTCAAGATTAAAGAAATGTAATTTAAAATAAAAATGGAAATCAGACGTCGGAAGAGCTGTTTGTACAGTGCCAACTCTGCTTGAAATGCATTACTAACAGGTACAAAGACCTCCCCAAAGTTTTTAATCTCGGGCACCAAACACGCAAAGACTGATGGGGTTTTCACTTTGCTTATGAAAAATTCTCTCACACGTAAATGTGGGCTCGTGCACTCTGTATTTAGTCTTGGAGGACTGAACTTCTGCCGCGGAAGGCTTTCCTCTCCAGGACAGAAAGACTTCTCCAGCCCCAAGCAAGCACAAGCTAAGAAGTAGGAAAGCTCGGGCAGATATTGGGCAAGAAGAGCTGTCCAAATCTGTACCAACCTCTGCTATGTGTCTGTGACTGGTGGTTTCTCACTTGGCCTGGTTAAGAAGAGAGTGATCAGGAGGGGAAGGGCACAGTGCAACAGAGGACGATGGCTCCTGGGCTGCCTGTGACCAAGCTTGCACAGAAGAAAGCTTCACGAGTGGAGGGTGGGCTGGCAGCAGAAGAGGCTGAGAGCAAAAACTTGGCAAGGAAAGACTAGGCAGGGTTGCAGGGAGACTAAAGAACTGCTGAGAGGGGCAGGGAGCAGACATTCCACAGCCACAACTCTGTGGATGAGAGGGGGCTTGCTCAGAGCTTGCAGCACGCCAGACAAACACGGCTGGGTTGACTGAAGTCCTGGAGGAAAAGACCCGCACAGGAAGAGCCTTAATGGGCAAGGGCAGAGAGCGCTTAAATATTTAAGAATGCTCTTTGTCGCCTTGAATTCTAATTAAGATAATTAAGCATTCTAGCTGACATTCTAATAAAGCTTTTTGAATTCAAAAAGCCATTCTCATTTTCTTTTGTAAGCTGGCTGTAGCGAGAGGTTCAGGCATATCCACCTCAAAGCACCACCAGCATTCTCTAGGTTTAATTCAGTTCCTGGTTGGTGGAGAAACAAAGCAGAAAATCACCCAAAAACATTGCCTCAAGCCAAAAAAATAAGTCCAAAAGGTTAGACAAGACTTACCACAAAATGATCAGATAAAAAAAAATACTTGAGAAATTCTGTTCAGCAGAACAACGTGTAATCATAAAGATACCTTAGAAATTAAATGTTGCAAAACATGGGAGACACCTTACATCTTGTTAGGCTGACAAACACTTCTTATTTTTTCCCAGCAAAGGCAAAAAAACAAAGAGGGAATTTCTCCCTAAGTGTTCCCACCATTAACACAGAGTTAAAAATAAAAGGGTTACAGGTTTTTCTTATAAACAACAGTAGAAAGGAAGTGTCAGACCGAAGATGCAGGCTGGGAAGATTTTGTAAAGTGTCTCAGCTATGGGATAAGGGTAAAACTGAGCATCTGTTAAATGCCAAGGACATAAAGACAGGATTCTTCCTTGCCTTCGTAAGCGATCTGGACCTTGGTGCCTCGAATTCTATGAAGAATAGTGGGTGCTAAGTCACTTGAAAAGTTGGACACAAGCTCTTTGACCTGCTTCAGTCATTTAAAATAATTAGATCCAACTCCCTCACAGGAGTACCGTCATGGAGAGTGCTCTTTCAGTGCTGCATAAACGTTGAGTGTTTGCTTTATGGCTGGAAACAATTCCAACCCCACGGCAATCGACTGCTACTGTATTGCTTAAAAAGAAAGAGAAAAGAATTGCAAGACAGAAGTTCAGCCAGATCACCTTCCTCATTCTCAATATAAAACCCTTAAACATTACTTATAGACACCCAATGACTTCCACAGCGCGTGGCTTAGGCTTGTAGAGGGAAAGACAGTCTTCGGTTAACTCTGGAGGCATCTGCTGAGGTGGCCAGCTTGTCAACTAAGATGTTGCTGAACCCGCTCCAGCAAACGGCACACACGATGGCTCCTTCTGCATGTGGTACTCAGAAGACAGAATACCAAAGGTAACTTAAAAAATAAGCAAGTTCAGTTCAACTACCTTGTTAGTAGCTGACATGTCTTTTTCAAAAGTATAGCAAACTCTCCATCTTCGGATGGGTACTTAAGTAATTTTCCTTTATTAATCCAATCTGATGATAATTAGAAATCGTGGGAGTTTGGCTTCCCTCCTACAAGCCCCATTAGTCCAGCTGGAAAAGAAATTTGAGATCTGAGCTTAGGGTCATTCTAAATATCAGAACATGATTCACTTCTAAAAGGGGAGGTAGACAAGGGAGTCTATCCTTACAGTTAATAATAAAGAAATTATCAGGGTTGCATGAAATGTTATTCTGGAACTTGAAGGCCTCTGTAAGAAACCACTTAAATCAACAGGGAAAACCACCACCTGACCAGCCCTATTGAGCATAACAAGAGGGTTACAATAAAAGTGATCTGCTTATGTGCCCAAAATCACAAGTTCTGAAAGCATTTCAAAGCCTTTCAGACATAACATTTACAACGATAAATGTGTGCACAGCGTGACACCCCACCCATTCACTGAAATCACGCTTTTTTTATAATGGCATTTAAAGAGCAAAACTATTTTCTTCCTTGCCCGAAGTTTTGCCATCAGAACTTTTCTCTGCGGGGAGCAGATAGAGCTGCACAACTTCCAGCAGGTCGAGTCTGCAGATGTTTTAAGCCAAGGAGAATTTATGATCTGCCCCTCTCCGTTAGGGTTTGGTGCAGTTTGGACGGAGCAGGGAGGGACTGGGAGAAGAAGATGTTGTGAAAATTGAGTAAGTCCTTGAGCTTTGTCACAAAACAAATAAACAAACAAGGCCTCCCACGCCCGACACGCCCCCCACCGCCA
>VYXH01004010.1:302377-388472 GCA_013397275.1 Burhinus bistriatus | reverse complement strand
ACAAACCACCCCCCCCCCCCCCCCCCCCCCCCCGCAACCAGCACTCAGGAGGAGCCATGAATACTTAGAGGAGAAAAGGGGCTTATTTCTTTCACTGTGAGACTAGGCGTGCTCAACAGAAATTGAGCACATCAGTAAAACAACTGCTGCAGGCAGGACGTATGCTGCCAACCTAGCTGCACAGCACCTGAGGTTAATGCTACATTTTTTACACTTTACATGGCAAAATTACAATTTACAGCATCAAAAAGGTGGAGGTATAACTCTGCACAATGGATGAACTCCAGCAGCTATAAATTACTTTCTATAGCTGTGAGCGTACTAATTCTATGACTAGGAGAGACTATTGTTTCTTTACCCACTACATGTGATTAAATATTTACAACGAGCGGCGCGCTCAGCCACCAGATAAAGGCTGGTTTGCTCCTTCATGCCGCCAGCATAAAGCTCTGAAACCATGGGTGTAACCTCTCACTCAAGCAAGGTATCACTGATGGAAAAAACTCAGCAAGCCACTCACCATCCCAGTCCTTCCAACTAACTAGGTAATATGCAATATAAGCACCCATATCGCTTTTCTAGGTAATTCTCATAGGTGCTGCATACCGTAAAGCACAGCACAACCACTCAGATGGGCCCTTCTAATGTTTGTGATTGGCTTTTAGTACCATTTTCTCTTTTATAGTCTCCAAATCATGCACGTCATCCTTTTTCAGTGATTTCTCCAAAGCAAAGAAACAAGGCTGCAACCTGAGGACGGACTTTGAGATGGACTGGAGAATGTAATGAATTGATACGGAGCAGGTAGCCCATGACAAGGTGACATAAGAATTGGAAAGGAAACTCATTCACTGGAGTAGCAAACAGGTGGACATCTCTACTGAAACTGAAGTAACTGCGAGGGAAATAATGCGACACAGTAAAACCTGGGGAACAGAAGGGGACAGAGCAGTGAAGTATATCAGGAGTTACAGACACAAAGTTTGAACAAATGAGGGATGTCCGATGCCCAGAGCATTAGTGGATATCAAATAAAGACCTTCTAACATAGTCATTTTCTTTAGAGAGTGAAAGGTTCATTAGTGAGTTGCCTCTACAGAAGACTGAGGCCAAGAGGACTGTTTTAAAACCACTGGAAAAAATCCAATGATACCCAGTTTGTTCTACGTTATCTTTATGGAGCATGCGTCCAGTACTTTGAAACCTGTCAACTTGCAGAATGGACCCAACTCCTCCTTTTCTGAGGGCATGGGATCTCCATGATGCACTTCAGCCAGTGTATTGCTTGACTTCCAGAAGAAGAAAGCTCAGCAGTTACTAGAAACAGGCTTTATACAGAACTCGAGCTCCATTCCCAAACATTAAGGCAGCTAAGCATCACCACCTTCGAAAATCCAGCCCTTTTAAGCTTTATGAGTTTTAGTATAAGAATATACATTACTGCTGGATTCAAGTAGAGTCTTCAGCCAAGTAAAGCTTTTCCACTTACCAGTAGTGCAAACAGCCAGTTTTGATAGCTGGGTGCCAACTTGCCTGGAAACACCATCCAACCTACCTGATGGTAGTACTGGAGATCACTTACCACCTTTGGCGTCACTTTCAGTGACACACAGCCCACCCTGTCAACCAAGTTGTCTTTGGGGAAAAAGTCTTGGAACAGGTAAGCTTAAGAAGGCGGCACAGATCAGACAAAATCATCTAACAGAGCTCTCTGTTATCAAAAACAAGAAAGAACTGCTTTTTCCTAAGGGCTGATTCTGCAAATTCTAGAAGATACTGTTGAACTTGCAAACACAACACTCAGAGTGGATGGTCTGAACCAGAAATCCGCTCTAGGTCTTCTAAGTAAGGACAGGAGCACAGGCGTCCTAGTTCAAGGCGCAGGCTTCAATTCTCTGCCTCGTCTCATTCCGAGCAGAAAATCTGACAAAACCAACGTATTATCAGGAAACGAGGGGGTATTTACCTAACCAAATCAAGCATGTTGTAGCTACATCTGACCTACTGCCAGTCTGAGCTGGCAGGTTTCTGTGGCACGATACAGCATTTCATAAAAAATGCTTGATTGGCCCTGCATGTAATACAGCTTTTGTTGCTTGATGCCGAGCAGAAGCAGCCTATGACTTTGGATTGCAGAGACTGTACAAGTGCCTCCACACTACAGCGTCCTTCACCAATCGTGAAATTAAATTGCTTTCTGTCAGAAATAAAAAACTTTGCGGAGAATTTCAGACCAACTATAATATTGAGACCATAAATGTTTTTTTGTTTTTTGGGTTTTGTTTTTTGGGTTTTGTTTTTTGTTGTTTTTTTTTGTTTGTTTGTTTGTTTTTTTGTTTTTTTGTTTTTTTTTAATTTGCACATTGTCTGGAGAGCGGAAAAGCTGAAGAGGCAAACAGTAACCTCTGATATTAACTGCTTCATCATGTTCCCAATGAACAGCAGAAACAGCAGCAAAAAGGCATCACAAAACATCTGAAAAACATGAGTTGGCACATTATCAGAGTATGAAAGCAGACAGAAGAATTGAGCACAGCTCACCTTGACAAGGCTGACAATAAAATAATCAGTAAAATAAACATACTGCCAAAAAAAAAAAAAAAGAAATAAAAAAAGAAAAAAGGAAAAAAGAAAAGCCAGAACAAGGTATGTTCATTTTCAGATTGTTCAGAACCTGTGGTGTTGGATCTTCTGAGAGCATCAGTGATTTTCTACTAACATGTTAACTCCATAAGCACAAAGAAAGGCAGCCGGTGCTAGCAGAGAGAATCAAATCACTCAGGAGAGGGACCTACACGTTCCCTGTTGCAGCAAGAAGTCCTCTTGGCACAAAGAAGCCAGAAAACGGTGTCTTTCCCTGGCTCACCAGATTTGGCAGCCACTTAAAGGCCATCCTGAACGAACTGCAATCCTATTTCCAATTTCAATCGCTGGCCTAGTCATCTCCTCATTGCAACTCCGATGTTAAAAGCATTCAGATGATCTTAATATTCCCCAAAATTAAATAAAAAACAACTCCAACCAAACCTGCAGCATACTACGCAGCAGCTTTATGACATCTAAAAAGGAGCCTAAATGATACTTGGTTAAGCAACTGTTAAACTGTAACTATACTACGTTTACAAAGCTCTGCAAAAATGCAATACTTAAAGGACTACAAAAAAAGATTATATTTTCCTCTCACTGAAGTATTGAAAGCAGAATGTACTCTGCTGGAAATGAAACGGTGGGCGTTTGATGGCATACTTTAAATAGTATTCCTCTTTGTGCATGCAGTGTAATGCCACCCAAGGGGGAGATTAAAAAAAAAGTCTGTAATTTGCAAGTCCATTTCAAAGTTATATTGAGGATGATGTGAAATTCAGGATCGGATTCTTGAGAGAAATCTCCCTGGAAAATGTGTACATACCTCAGGGAAGCTTTGGATTTGCTTCCCCACACTGGAAGGCTGTTCTGCCTTTTGACATTTCAATGTTGTTTACTCTTTGCATCTAATTTTGGAATTATTGAGTGGTTTATTACAAAGGTGTATCTGACTAACAATAAGATAGTTCTCTTCTGCAATTTCCAACATTTCTAAAAATCCCTATTAGTCTTGAAACTTTTATTGGTAGTGAGGATATAGCAGTTACTTTTACAATACAGGATTAATCCTGTTGTCAGGTGTTATGAAGGTAACAGACATTTATGTGTGTGAAGGACCTTCCTTCGTGGCCCCGGGAAAAACTGATCAGACCACTGTGAGCAATCCTTTCTCAAACAACTGCAAACAATATCATGCTTTAAGGCTTTAGGTAGTCATCAGCAGGGATTAGGCGGGAATACTCTCCTTAATAGACTTCTGGCTAAATGGGTTTTCTCCTTCTTCTGTGTCACGTTCCCCGAAGCGTTACAGACAGGCCACAGCTGGATCTGAGGGGAGGAAAAGGGTAAGATCATTTTCCTGAGGTCGGATTCTCTTTAGATGCCTAAGTGAGCGGATGCTTAAATTCAAATTCATCACTGAATGTGATGTCAAAAGAATCTTCCCTGGATAAGATGAGGAAGGAGCAGGGACGGCTTCTGTCTTCACTTGTAATGCATAACGTGGCTTGATTAGAGAGAGAAGCAATTTGATCATGTAATCGCATCCCACTCATCAAAAAGGTTAGGAGTGCCAGTGATACTGTGATCCTTCCTGTCTTTTTTCCATGGCCACAACACTTTGTACTGCAGACAACTGAAATGCTTTAGTCCAACAATGAAGTCTTTAGATTTAATCTAGGATGGCACCAGGTTGAAAGGAAAAGCAACTATAGAAGACCACAGCGTACAACTAGAGTGATTTGCTTTTCCTCTTAAATTCTAATTAGTTTAATTTCACTTAACTTTTGCCATATAGAAGTTAGACATCTATCCTGTGTGTTCTTGAACTTGTCTCACCACAAGGAGAGCCAAGACAACTAACCTGGATAAAACTCCTACAGTTCATATGGCTCAAGGCAGGCAAATTTTGGAAAACTATGAAACCATGGGAAAAAAAGATCTCAAGTATTTTATGTTGATACTTACTGCTTGACTGTTTTCAGATCAAAGAAAACAGTGACAGAAAAGCTCTTATAAGGGTATCTAATCCATTACGCTGAGATGATTCCCTCTACCAGCAAGGCACTGGCACAGCTGTGTCTCACTTTACTCTGCATCGAGGGGTTTTTTTGTTACTGGCATGAGAGACAGATTTGAATCTGGCAGTACCTTCAGTTTGGTTTCTCCAGTTAAATGAAGATAGAAGTCTACTTAGCGCTACAAACAGATGACAAGGCTTTTTTTTTTTTTTTTTTTTAAAAACAAACCCAAACAAACTCCATACCATCCTCTAAACATGAGACAGACATACAGCAGCCCCAGTCAGACTATTATTTTGCGCTTTGATCAACGCAACTTTGCAAGTCCCTCATGCCAGTAGTTCTCTTTTGAATTGGTATTGGGTGAGATTATTAGAACAAAACCAGAAAATTATGATCACAGTTTATACTCCTAGCTTTCACAAATGATAGGTTAAGGTTTAGCAGTGTAGTAAACTATAATCAATAATCTTGCTGCTTCTATCATAATGCAAAAGCACTATATAGATTGTATGCATATTCCTTAGTCTAAAAATAAACAAGTACAAATTAAATAGGACATACATCAAATATATATATATACATGCATGATGCACTTACGAAAGGCAAGTATTTGTGCTGAGAAGAGCAGAAGTCAGTTTTGAGCTAATCAGATAATTAAAAATAATGACAAAACAACATAAGCTTAATTATTATTATTTTAACATGTTAAAAATACAGTCACATCAAAATAGGGTACACAGTTATAAAACTGTTGCAGATGACATAAGAAAATAGTGTGTATATATTTTATATATAAAAATCTACAGTATTTACTAATGCTGATACATATTTTGGAGCCTTGTGTTGCTTGCACAAATAAATTGTACAGCTTTGTTATGAATTACAGAACCATCGTTAAACACCGAGATTATTACACTTAGCCGCAATATTATATACATACATTTCTAAGCTGCTGTAAGCAATCAGAACTAAGGTAAGCCCAAGTCATATTTATCTTCACAATTTTAGTTTAGAGTTTCAGTGTAGTGCTTTGCTACTGTTACTTCGCTGCAGTTTGCAATTTTTAAAATATAAAATTGCCCAGTTCATTAAAAATTACATCAGACACATTATATACACAAAAAAAAGTTTTTGAAATATACTAAGTAAATGTTACTTTCATTTGTAAAAATTGTTTTACTTCTGTACCTTAAAACTTACAGAGCCAACCTGCAGCAATTATAGGCACTAAAGCTCATTCTTTAAATGAAAAAAAAAAAAATATCCATTTCTATGTTTTCAGTTAACAAATCTTACAAAACAAAAGATAACAGGACAACCTTCCAAACCATCCAAAACTGGTATTGATACCACTGTTTGGTACTTCAGTATTAGAAAAATCTCTCTGTTCAGCACTCCAAGGACCTCTTCTGGCGAGATCCTTATCCGCCTCAACTCCCATTGGTTTCAATGAGAGGTCAGTGCCTTCAGCACTTGCCACCCGGCACCCAGCAGCTCACAGGACTGTATCCTACATGTGCCACTTAACCTGCCGGTTTTTTTTTTTTTTTTTATTTCTCCACCCCCAATTCACAGTCAAGGAAAGGAAAACATGAAGTAGAAAAGGCTGCAAACACTAATTAAAAATACTTACATTATCAGGAGTCTAAGCTTCCTATTAACAGTCAGGATCATTTTAGTGTAAAACACCACACAGTCTCTCAAAGCAGCCTGATAGCACAGCAGCACATGCCCAATCACAGACATGAACCTACCGGCTTTTTGCGGTGAAAAAGGGCAAAACAAAACGGAATTGACATGACAAAGCTTAGGAGAAAGGACACAGCATATACTCACACAGCTCAGGGAATGTCAAGCCTCAACCAAATCTCAGACTCCTGCATGTACTTCACGAGAGTGTCGAGGAGCTGGTCATTCTCTGATACTGGTGAGATTTGGCCCTGCAACCAGTTTGTTTAGTTTGACAGCACAGCATGGCAAAAAGAGAAGAGTGCAGCACCATTTCTGTATCTGGCATTACTCTCACTGTGCTCCAATATTTTGCATATAGGACAACATTCTGAAGGTAGATTTGGGTGAGAAGGTAAAAATTCTCCACTTTTGATGCACCTAAAAAACTAAACACTGCCCTGAATTTTAAGCACCATTTCTTAGCCAGATTAGAGAGACATTTTTGGCTTTCTGCTTTTGCCTGCCTGCTCCTTCTTGCTGAGGAAAATGATAAACAGTAGTCAAAGGAGAGGAAATTAACTCTCACGTAAGATTAAATTAATAATCCCAAAGCATCTCTCCTGCCCAGAACAGATACTGGGATGCTGAGGCAGCTGTATAAAAATGACATAAATTCCCATTCAAAATGAATGGCTTCTCAAATAAATTACAAAGAAAAATTAATATGAAATAAAAGTACTTCACAAGCTTTGCCCAAAGTTAAATGCATTTACATTTAAACTCTTTAGCTCTTTTCCATATGCATTTGTGTATTATAAGTGCACACTCACACATGCGCGCGCACACACACATATATCTATACAGTGCATTAACAATGTCAGTCAAAGTAAAATTTGTAAATGTGTTACAGGTTTTAGGCAGAAAGATCGTAACACAAGTTATTTAAATGTAAGGAACAATGACAGTATTAACCACATTGTATATATGATCTTATTGCTACGTCTATGTGCATCGGGTCACTTTCAACAGCTTCAATGCGAGTCTAAGAACTCAACTAGCCTTCAATGCAAGTCTGAAACATCTCTGAAACAGTGTTGTTATTTTTGAGACTCATGTGAGCTGTCTGCATTTCACAGAAGAACTAATGTGGACTACTACTAACACGGTAATGTTTACCTGCTTTTGGTTCTTGCCATTTTACTACATATAGATAAGATTCTCAGAGAAGCACGGATTCATGCATAGACAATCCATCGTTTCTGTTTCGATAGTGTTGGGCTTGAGCTGATGGGCTTGAATATTGATATTGTGGTGAACCATGCTCTTCAAAGGTTGGTGAAGTCCTGTATCTTATTGGACTATCCACAGAAACAGCAGGAAGACTATGGTCTTGAAAAGGTGTTGACTGAAAATGCTGATATTTCTGGAAATTATCCAAGTGGCCTTTGTTAACATCTTGGCTCCAGGGCTGCCTGTAGGGTTCATGTCTGTAAATATATGCAGCATCTGGCCACTTTCTATCTTCTGGTAAATAATCCACTGGAGGAATTATGAATTTGACACCTGTGGAGGACCTTGAGTTGCTGGTATAAGCATCGACAGGGGCTACTTCTATCTGACCAGGGGTTGGTGAAAGAGGATTTTGGCGACTGGCAGGATAGGAATTTATTTGCAGTTTATCCGGAGAATAATCTACCGGAATAAAAGAACCATACGGTCTACCAGAAGGGCTGGTTCGATTCCCATGATAATGTGGAGGTACAGAACTTGTACTGCCTATACTGGAAACATGCTTTGGAGAATTCCCATGGTAAGTAGGCGGATTACTGTAACATGGCAGTGGCTGTTTCACATTCAGTCCATGAGGTGGTCCATCAGATTGTGATGAATATTTTGGAGATCTGGGTTGTGAAGTGAAGGCATAATTATTGGGTATTTTTAATGGAGTTGGTATTTTTTCAGTTTGCTTTCTTGGACTATTAGAGTATGTTACGTGCCTAGGACTCTGCGGATGAGCTCTCTCAAGCATCTCTTCAACAAGATTCTCACTCTCATTCTCAACTTCTGGAACATTGTCATACTGAGATGCATTAGACCCTCTCTTACCTTCATCAGCATCCAAAACCCTCATCTTTTGCTTTACATTCAAAGGCTGCGTTTCTCCAGGACTTGGTGGTGGGCCTGAAACTGAATGGTTTATTTGCCTTCCTTTCACCTCTGCAGTAAGTTTCATTGTCTTTTCAATTATTTTGATATCAGATGGTTTATTCCACTTAGGTACAAATTCCCTTTTTGTATTTGAAGTAGCATTAGAATTTTGATTAGCAGCTGCATTATTATACTGTCTGGAGCTGTCTGGCTCTGTTGGCTGAGGCTTTCTTCTGGTATCTACCTCATTCTTAGATATACTACTTTGCACGTCCATTGGTCGAGTCTTCTGCTGTTTTAAGGAAGGTTTCTTTTCCAGTGAATTAATTCTTTTTCGGTTATTTGGTGAACTTTCTGGTTCTTCTCCTGGGGATGGTCTCCTCTCTGTCCTTCTTGTTGTTTGTGTACCCGTGCTGTTCTGTCCATTAAGCATTGGAGTGGAGTTAAGTATAGCAGGCTGAGGTCCTAATGGAATCTGCCCCAATGGCTTCTTTGGAAATTCATCTTCTTTACCTAAAACAGGAACAATAACAACATAAATTCTCCTTCTTGATCTGTTGGTCATACAAGCAAAAGTAGCTACAAACTCTGTTACCTGGGCCTTTCTCTGGGTCACTATTCTGCTGAACACCTCAAAGCTTTTTCTGTATACTGACACTGAACAAAGATTTTGTTTAGGCTCCCATCTCAATCAGTTACTCTAGTCTTCCTTTCTACAGCTGATGCAATCTTGCCAAGCTTGCTCATTCATTACACTGCTGCAAAAAAAACACATCTTCCTAGATGATATTTTAGTTACAGTACCTACTCTGTATGTACCCCTTCTCACACTGTCCCTGTCACATTAAGTAAACTACTTTCTCTACTTTAAAAATCCTTTCCAATATCCTTCTCCCAATCTGTTGTATTCCATTCCTTCATCTTTTAATGTTCACGTCTAGTAAGCTATACCATCAGCTCCTCACCAGCTTCCTACCACACATCTTTGAACCTCCTCTCACTTCTTTTTTTAGGTGGAGCCCCTCATTAACATCTGCACAGTTAAGTCCTTCCTGCCCCTCAACCCCTGCCTAGAAATGTCATCCTCGGTATTAAAAAGCTACAGTATAACTAGAAGAATCATATTTTTTTCAGTTCAGATTTTTATCAGTCATAGAACAACTGAAGTAGCTAACACTGTTATTGGCTATATCAGGATTTCAACTGCGTGTTCAATGAACGAGTTTTGCTGAACACAAGGACATAATTTACAGAACTAGGATATGAATGGAAAGTTCTCCCAGACTGGAGCTCAACACATCGCAACAGCCAGTGGTAAACATCAGTTACGTGGGGACCCAGAACAATCCACATTGTCACTACAGAAAGAATAAAGAAGTGTTTCATTGCTTGATGCTGCTCATAGAACAATTTACATCAAATTTTCCACTGCAGTCTTTCTCCTTAGCAGTCAATGCCCTTCATATTCTCAAAGTCTTTTATCATAGACACTTGCATGTAACTTATTTGTGTAATACATTACTTTCCCGTTATAAGCAGAAAAGGTCACACACTTCTCATTAAATGTATTAACTAAATTTAATTTATTTTATGTTCAGTATTTCCCCAAAAATAAAAAAAAACTTTTAAAGTCAGCATAACCAAACAAATCCTACTTACTTTGTATCTATTTATTAAGCAAGAGCTCTGTTGTAAGAAGAAAAAAAGAAATGGCTACCCTTGCTTAAATGTTATGCAAAAGAAATTATATAAAATGGCTTTCAGCAAAATAATTTTGTTCAATCCCTGCTTCTTCCTAAGACAAGAACTGTAGAATCATTCTCCATCATCAAAAATCATGAAGTTAGGACCTCACTCTCTCTAGCTATTTGTAATTAAAATTCCTTATATGTGTCTATACGGGTTCACAGAAGTGAACACACACAAATGCCTCTATCCCTGACACGAGCGCTGTGGTTAGAAGTGAGCTATGTTCACTTTTACAGCCAATAGCACAAGTTCTATCTTTGATGACTGGTTCATGATAGAGATACAGAGAGGAAAGCCAGCAGCCAAGGTCAGTGTTATTTATTATAACAGCATAACAAACTACCATCACAGATCAGTTGCTATATAAACTAAACAGAAACTTACAGTTTGTGCCAGCTAGGACATTGCAGGAGGACAGCAGAGAAGAATACAATGATGCCATGTGTCATGAGAAGATAACTAAGTAAACAGTACTTAACAAAAACAGTCTGGTTTTGCCAAACAATTAAACTAGCCTTTTCTTGATTTTCAAAGTCTTCATATGAGGCCAAAGGTCATATGGAAACCTACCCTTGCCTGTAGAAACACACAACTTCAGAAACCTCAGTTTACACGTAAATACAGCCTACCCAGGCTTTCTGTAGCAAAACATCCACTCTTCTTTTCCCCTAGTTATCCTCCGCTCAATTATGATCATACAATTATTTAGATACACAAACCTATGCTCTTACACTGAAGGTACTCATTGTCCACCTCGCTACACCTTGGCAAAGGAATATACTTATGCTGAGCCCTCTCCCCAGTTGCTTGTCCTCAGATGGGAGATTCCACATGTTAAATCATCTTACAGGATTACATACCTTGCACACTACACTCTCTGATGGAGAACACAGACGTAAACGGTTGCAAGACAGTACAGCAGGTTACGTGGTGGGGTAGGGCCTCAACATTAGGGCCCAATGAGTGGCTACTGGAAATACAAGCCTCGCTGTTTGTTCCCTCTCACTGCAGGGCCCCATGATTCACAAATCAGGCTAAAATCTGGAGCATGGATTTGTAAACTTGCTTTCCCCAGCGGCACACCATATGAAGAATGGATAAGGGGACAGGAATGAGTTGCATCCTCAAACACAGTGTCAGGCAAAGCCAAAGATCTTGTCTTTTAAATAAAAGTGAATTTTGCCCATAATAAATATCCCTGATATATTACAGTGCTTTCAAATATTACTAATTTTGAATGTTAAAATAGCACGAAATCCAAATTAAGAAATATTACTCAAAGTACATAGCAAAACTTGTCATCTAAATCGTATAGAACTAGTCTTTACATGCTGTTAATCCATTTATAACCTCCAGGTGATCCACAGTTATTATGGGATAGCATAACAAAATGTCTCCTTGACATCTGTAAATTATTTAATTTCTGTCCTTGTATGCAATAAATGTTTCAGAAAAATGACTTATTTTTTCCATGCTTGAAATTCAGCTATTCAAGCTATATAAAAAAAAACCACTCAAGACAAGTTCCTCTAGTAGCTGCAATGCTTCCTTCATTCGTACTAAGATGTTAAAAGCATAAGCTGATTTCCTTTCTTCCAGCTTTTACTCTTTAAGAAACGCATACAGAGCAATATGAGATGCTTTGAAATATACTTGGTTGTACAATAAAGGTGGGGTTTGTGTGAGTTTTTTGGTTTTTAATTTCACACAGTTAAGGTTTCTTAATTACCATTAAGCTCCAATAAAACCCAAGTGAGAATACTGCAGACATTTTTTTGAATTCTATCTAGGCTGCTTTGAAGATTACTTTCTGTCATCTTTCCTTCACATTTCAGAGTAAAAGAACACACTACAACCAGGTATATGTGGGCTGCACTGGCTAGATGGTGTATGCTATAACATGAATTACAGCTGTAAAATGAGTATCGGAGAAGTCTTACCAGGCTGGTTGCGGAACTGTTGAAACTCAACATTAATTCATGTATTGAGTAACAAGCAAAGTGTTCCAAGACAATACTTCATTTAGAAGAAAACCTCCACATTCTAACAGCATAATGCCACATTTATAGGCTGGTAACACTGGAGCTTAGCGTTTTCAGGGAAAACAAAAATATGGAACAACGAGTATGTGTGGAAGGAGGGTCAGTGGGGAAAAGAAGAAATACAGCTTTAAATCTTAGCCACAGGGCTTTCACAGAACTTGGCTTAACTTGACCTCAGACAGAAACCACTGACACAGCTTGCTTAATCAACCACACCTGCATGGGAAACTAAGAAGTGCCACATTGCTAGAGGTACTCAATTCAGTAATTAAAGCTACGAAGCACAGGCCTTGTTCTGGTTCAAAAATGTTTGAGCTCCCATCACCTTCTGCCATGAAACGCATTAGAAGGCATGGAATGGTATAAGGACCTATGATGCTGTGGCACAGAGACATCCTGCAAACTGGCCACCTTCTAAAGGAAAAATCAATTTGTTTTAAACTGCAAACCAGATATTTAATTCTAATTTAAGTATATAGATCATACATACATATATATACATACACACACAGAGAGAGCTGTCACTTCCAGTGGAACCACCAAGTACTTTAAAAACAAATAAAAATTCGTGAAGTTCGAAAAAAGTCCACAAAATTAAACAAGTAGAGGATAATCAAATCTATCACCATGCACATTAATACAATGAGATGTTCCTCAAATGCACAAAACAGCATGCAAACGGTGTCCGTGAATGCTTTAAGCAGTCCACTATCAGTATCAGCAAGAATAGCAAGAAAACCATGATGCTGCATATGCTGGCAAGAAAGAAAGAAAAAAGGTAATAAAAGTAAAAAGCTGAGGAAAAGAAACCACGATGCAAAGACAAACAAAAGAAACCAAGTCACAATAAATATCTCTACCATTAAGAGGTACACAAATAGCTCGCCAGAGAAGCATGCAAAAGCACCAATTCTTCTTACAAGCCACGTATCTTTTATCTACCAATTTTCCACTCCAAATCTGCCTAAAGCCTCACATGCAGCTCTCAACCATCATCTCTTCTACTTCAATGAAACTCACTGTTCAAAGTCCTCAGATCTGACCATGTAGAAATTTTATTTGGATGTTTTCAAGGACATTCAATGGAATATCTATTTGTGCTGTTGATCCAAAGTCTGAATTAATTCACTTTCTGGACATACCCGTCTAACTGAGGAACGGAGAAACTTTTGAATTCTACACGAAATATTTCTGGGATAAGTGCTTTTCTACACAACCTATCATGTTTACATACAAGGTTTAAAAGCATTTTAAAACTAGAAGACAAAGCTGTCCAGTTCAGCTGTGATTGTTTTGGCAGTGACCTCTACAATCATCGACTGTGCCTTTGTCTTCTGAAGCGAACCAGGCAATCAGATTTTTCCCAGTTTGCCAGTATTTGCAAGAGATTCAGAACTGGGTAACTCTCATCCTTCTCTCCCCCTCTTCCTTCATCAGACCAGGTTCCTAGCCAGAGTTTAGTTACTGGCTTTTCCCAAAGACAAACATAATAGCTTATATCAGAATGTACAGAGCTGGGACTATAGAAAGGAGGTGATTTAGTTGGCTTGTATGCAGTATAGCATAAAATAAGTAAACAACAAAGAAAATAGGGTGAAAAATGGGTGAGGAAGGAGAGAAATGGAAGTAGAGGGAGACAATTTAAGCAAAACAAGAACAATCGGGTGCTTATTTGCTGCTGGTAAACATATTACCTGACATAAAAAGGAGCAAAGCAAATATGAGCAGATCTGACTGTTCCCAAAAAGATAAGAAATTCAAGTCATATTAAAGAAAGTTTTAGTCTACTGACTTCTTCCTGCTCTAGCAAGTCTTGGTCACCACCCAGTGGAAGTCGATCTCAACTACAAGACTTTTACAGATAATTGCTTCAGGAGGCACTAACAGCCTCATGCATTGAATAGCAGACATATAATTGGAGTAAAGTGCTTTAAGTGCTCTCTCCGGTGACTAACAGTCTAGTCCTTAATTTCAGCACCAGAATACATGCACTTTGGCTGTTCTAACACAATGTTCAGGGATGGTAACGGTCATAAAAACAACTCTTAAAATGACATCTTGATATTTTCTGTTTATTTTCCATCAGTGATGTCCCATCTTACTTCTTCAGTTTACAAGTCCAAGAGAATTTTAAAGAAATTTAAGTGCCTGCACTAGAAAGAACCTCAAGCTGCTGTCTGAAAGTCAACCTCTGCTCCTCCTCCTTTATATGCCATCATCGGCAAAGGAGTTACTAAAATGAAATCTTGCCTGACAATTTCAAGGTAGAACAAAATACACTGTTTGCCTTTCTGCTGCTATGTCACTTTTGTAGTGCTGACAGTAAGGAAAACTTACTTTATAAACATATGCGTGTAGCTAAACAATAGAAATGTTAACAAATTTGGTCAACAATCAGAAGATACAGGTGGCCAGCTGTATGTCTGTAAGCTGCCTTTGCAAAAAAAATTTCTAAAATTAACCACTTTGCTTTACATCCCTAATTCTACATTTCTTCCAGAAAATATACTTTCTTGAAAAGTCAGTTTAAAATAGGAATATGAACAATGACCAACGCAACTACCTGGACCATATTTTCACAAAGCATGCAAGTTTCAAACAGTAAAGATTTTTAAATGATGCAAAACAAATGTCTAAAACTGCTGAAAATAATATAGTCATTATATTAGTATAATTCCGTATATTAATTTCCTTCATAATATTGCAAAGTAGCTGTATTGCAGAAGAAACAAGGCAGAAAAATTAGTTGATTAAAACATGAAGTGCACTGTACGAAATAGCTACTTGTGTGTTCTTCAAGCACAAGTGAAAAATCCAAAATTTCTCTGAAACAAAACACAACCAAAAGAGACACCATCAGAATGAGGAAAGTCAAGGTGACTTACATATTTCTATTGTTTTGGTTGTCAAAAGGAGCATTAACAGCAGAGAACAGACATTATTTAATAGATTATCAACCTAGTATATACTTCTGCACTGTCACTGATGAGTATTTAAAGTAGACAGATATTGGAATGAAAGTTATTGATAACAAATTTAATAAAATATACCTTTAAAGATAAATAGGAGATAAACATTTAAAAATTTACGGCAAATGCAAGATTCAAACTTTGCTAGTTTTTCCTGAATACAGAAAAGTCTGGGAGAACTAGAAGAACTGAGTCGGAGTTTAAAGCTGGTGTTACCACACACAAATATAGTTAAGATGATCACAAGGACAAGGGCAGATTCCAAATTTGCCAATACTGCTTTAAAATGAAAGTACAAGACCTTTATCTCTGATTTAAGGCCTTCTCAGCTGCTGTAAGGTCTATTAAACTTTCAATCATAAAAAAATTCCAACCCAGGACCCCTCTGCCCTCCCGTTTCAGGACACCTTGTAACAAAACGCAGGTGAGAACTTGTCTCAAGAATAGACCTGAAAGCCTTCAGCCTTGCAGGCAGGCCTGACTGACTTGTTTATGAAACACTAGATTAATAAACTATTTTCAGCCACATATTTTTAAGTAGAATATGAAACTTCCAGTGGTAAGAACTTTTGTTTATTAAGGTCAGACACTATACAAAATATATGTATTAATATATAAATATTATTAAGCATTGCACTATTTATGTTGGAAATTCTATTCAAATCTTGTGAGCATTTAAAGAATTTTGCTGCTGTTTTAAGTAACAGCCAAGGAAAGAATCTGCATCAAGAGATTTTGGAAATCAATGGTGTATACCAAGAAAATTCTTTTCACTATGCTCCAGACATCATCCTTGAATTAAGGAAGAGATTGTCCGCTCTGCATCAGATCTGGCTCCTTGAGAAGATGCAAACAGGAGTCATACAGATCTAGATAAGCGTGCTGTTCAAGAACCTGCCGTGGTGTGGACGCCCTTCATAATGTTCCAGGCAATCCAGAAAATACCAACAGCCTTTTCTACGAAATTTGCTTGAAGATATGCCAGAGGAAAAGTACCTTAACAGGCAGTTTCTACTGGACAGCTGTCACAGCTTGCCTCTCTGGGGGCTTGATAACCAAGCGGCTTGCCAGTAAGAAGTACACTTACCCATACAGTTTATTGTCTCCATAGAGTCACGGGAACAGGGATGCTTCCCTTTGGTTTTGAGAACAGCACTTAAGTTGCAAGCCATCCTCTGAAGGTTGCAGTTGCTAAGTACAGGCTATCCTACACTGGCCAGCAGTAAGACTAGAAACTACCACAAAGAGGAATGAAAATCCACAGTCTGCCTTATGCAATATAGCCCTACTATTGGCAAAAGCATTGCACTGACATCCAAAATTAGCATGATCCTCTTAACGTCCATGTTCTGCCCGAGCATTTTATCAGTGAGAAAGTGTTAAACAAAGTCCCTTCCCTCCTCTCTGCTCAGAAGGGAACAAGGAGCTCCTTAATTCAGTGGGAGAAGCCATGGAGGAAGCAAGCCAGAGAAAGCTACATCAGACGTAAGCAGACATCCACCTTAAAGTAACACAAAAGTTATTACCTCTTAAAATCCTACTGCAGATTACCCTACTAGGGCAGGAAAATCTATACAGCCTAACAACGGATGCCAGAAGGAAAATTCCACTGAGCTTAATTAGCTCACTGCTATTCCTGGATCATTGATACTGATCCAACTGTAACATGGAGGTTTTTTTTCTTTTTCCTAACATGCATTTTTACATTAGTTCTTAAAGGTGTAATTGTTGCTCAATTAAAAAAAAAAAAAAAAGTACAAGATAGGAAGTAGTGCTGTGATTTCAGCTGAGGAAAACTAAAATAAACACTATTTTCTCAGGCTACAGTGGATACTTAAATGAAGAGTATGGTATTTTTTGTGTGTATTACTGCATGACATATAATGGTTTCGTAAGTTTCACATGAAATCAGAAGAAAAATAGTAAAAAAGGTAGTAAAGATAGGAGAGTCAGACACGTGAGCAAAGATGAATGTCTAGAGAATGCTGAGAACCTGTAGAAAACTATTATTGCCTGAAGACAGTGATTAGTAAAACCAAAATGAACATCAGAGCAGGAAAAGGGAAAGGAAAAAAAAAAAATCAAAGGCTTGTGAAATTCATGAAAAGAACAAATGAGGCAGCCTCACTCAACTACAGATAACAGCAGACAAATCAGCTAGATTCCCCAGGATTAGGATGAAGGCATTTTATATTTATTTTATGAAAGGTTAAGTAATGTTCCCATTTACCCCTGGCAAAAATATACCACACAGAGAGGCTTTCCCAGGCTACTTTGAAATTAAAAAGAAAAAAAGCTCAATTCCTCACCCAGCACCAAAACGTACTTCACTTTGGCTTGCTTTTCCCATTTTAATATTAAACCTCCCTCATTCATGCTGGTTGGAGGGGGGCGGGGGGGGGGGTAAGACATTTTATTGTCATTGATGTTGCTTTAGCTACCCAAAAGATAGAACCAATATGGTTCAAAACAATTACCATCCTGTCAGGTAGTCACATCAGAAATTACACTTAAGCATACAAAGTATGAAACCAAACAACTTGCATTCCATTGCCAAACTGTCTCGGCAAGAAGATACATTCTCTACCCTTTGCTGCTGGTCTCCACAAGAAGACTCCTTGTGTTTCACACTTTCTGTTACTGCATTGCAAGGTGGATGGCTCTTATGTCACATAAAGCCCCCTTTATTTTTCTGTGAAAATCCAGAGTATTCTCAAACAAAATTTCACTTGAAGGCATTTTATATTCTCCCAAAAGAAAAGCCTTAAAACGTAAGTTAGGAACAGACTTTCTGCCTTCATTTTTTTTTCCACTGAGAAAATTTCCAGTAAATTCTGTAGTTTTTGCAGAAACTCTCAACACAAGTTACATACATGTGATTTTCTAGGCTGGAAAATACATTGACTCCATCGTGTAGCAAACTGCAAAAATCTTTCCCAACTCTTCAGCTACCACAGTCTGAAGTGGAAACTAGAAACTTCGCACTGCTGAAATTTACTTTACTACATCCACGAAAAATCTACCCATCTACAAACAGTTAAAGTTTTTTGGGATAACCCCCTCACCGTTCAAATATAATCATGGAGAACTCTATTTAAAATTTAACAGAAAGTACTCCTGTGATCTATCTTCCTTTAACGTGATGGAGTGGAATTGATGCTAAAAGACAAAGTTGCTCATTGACACATTTGCTCACATCTAGTCACCATGACCAAACATCAGTTGTCTGACAACTTGCTCTGAAGAGTAAGACAAGACTGAAACCTATCTTGTGGAAAACGGATGGAGAGAAGGCAGGATGGGAAGGCTGGGAGTAGAACGGGGAAGAAGCAGTGCACGCAGTAATGTGAAGAACTGCAGACTCACAGAACACAGTCTGTAGATGAGAAGGACCAAGAAGACTGAGCAGCCAAGACAAGAGCAGGAACTAGACTTACACCTACTGTGGGTGAGAGAAAGCGTGCTGGAGACATATTATAGAAAGTCAGAAAGAGGGCAAAACACAGGAATAGGGAGCAAGAGAAATGGTAAACTCTGACAAGAAGCCAAGAGTAGTCCTGAAACAGCCCAATACTGCATGCAATAAAAAAGGTCTAGAGAAACTGAAAATATGAAGTTCATTAATCAAACAGCTTCAGGAACAACTATCACAGCCATACTACATAGGCAACCTTTATTCTGACACTTTGTAACTTCTGAAAGCTAACCATAGCAACTTAATAAAGTTATTTTAAGGCAATTTCTGCCATATTTTTAAAATTTTAAAAAATATGTATTTTTTCTCACATACTATATTACAATTAGCAAGGACAAAGAAAAAGGACTCTGAATAACCACAAGAAAAATTCTAATTAAAGATTGTGGAGGCAGGGATAGAAAAGATAATAGAATCTTAATACAGGAAGAAGAGATCCTATATACATTTCATCAGTAGTGCCCCAAGAAACAACCATCTCCACTCTAACTAAAAAGCACAAACACACAAAGGCTGAGAAGAAATGAAGAAAATAATTCAGTTAAACACCCAGAAAGTCTATCACCCGCAAACAATTAAAAATTTGGATTTGACTAACAGAAGAAACTATTTGACCTGAAGTTTCTTCCATAGCTAATCAAGCTATAAAACGCTCTGGATTCTCAGACAACGCCGTTGCTTCAAATAATTTGAAACCTTGATATTTAATCTTCAATCCTAAAGATTTTATAAATCCAAGTTACTAAAATTACCAGAACATGGGATGTTTTAAAGTGCTTTGCTATTAGCTTGCAACCAGTAAGCAAAACACACACACAAAAAAAGAGCAAGCTCATGAAATGAAGGGTATTCATTTTAAACTGCACAATATTTTGGAGAAAAAACCCCAACAACTATGCAGTGAAGACGACAAGCATTTGCATAATTTTTAACAGCATGAATTAACACTTTAAAAATGGACAATGTGTGAATAGCTCCAAATATCTAAATCTGCACGTGTACAAGTTTCTTACCAGCTACCGGTAAATCCAGCTTTGCTCGTTTCAATTCTGATATAGAATTTTGGAGCTGGTCTATTACAAAGTCATCTTCATAGAAGAAATCCTTGGCTAAAGACTCCTGCAGAAATTCCACGAGCTCTTCCATTTGTAATTTCATCAGGTGCTCTATATAAGAAGAAAATATTATACATAAAAATATTTTGACAACATACATTAAACTTGGAAAATGTAGTTAAGACATTAGATACTTTTGTTTTCAAAGCAGAATGAGAATCCCTTATTAAATAAACAGGTAACAGGACTCTACACTAGAAATCTATAAAATGCATTAAAAATTCACTTGCAAATCAGCATGGAAATCCTTTTTACTTATCATTCTCTACTTATGACAAAGTTTTCCAAGAAAGGGCATATTCATAAAACTAACTACAAGTCACCCTCTTTCAGCCTTCTTATGTCCAACAGCTTCAGATCTTTATTTTTCAGACCATATCCTCAACTTACAAAACACTGCTGTAGATCTGTACAACATACATCATTTCTCTTATTAAGACCTTCGAAAAGCAGTAAAACATTTTAAAAATTGATATACCAATGAAATGATGATGGCAGTTCACACTCCAGAACCATTGCTTCAGGGTCTCTGAAAATTCAGGTACCTTTTGCTACTTCAATCAAATTCAGGTCATATTTTGAAAGCCATTTTACAGTTATCAGATTATTTTTTCCTTCCGTTTTGACACAGCAGTAAGGCCATGTTTCCCACACAAACCTATTTGGCTTGCAAGGCTGTAATTGCATACCTAGGTAGCTTCTTTAAGCATATATATGCCATCAGAAGTTCCAGAATGTACAATTTCTATACAGAAACCATAAAAAATGTTTTTGCACTGTAATAAAAATGCTCTTGGCATGTATTCCACAATGGCATTTTGACTGGATAGCTATACCATCAATGTTTTTAAGGGTAGACAAGAGACTAGAAAACAAATCAGAATCTGTCTTCTGCCACCTTCTCTGCCAGTCCTCTAGTCTCTTCTACATTGCCATAAGGTACGCTTGGTGTTTTGATCATGGAGGAAGTTGCTATGTGCTTGCTAAGCAAGCAGACCTGCACTTGGACGTTTTCCTCAGGTCTTCCCATAAAAAGAGTAGTGAACAAAAAAATATTTTCAGATAGATGTCTCTGCAAATGAGGAAGATAAACCAAAATGCTAAGCGTAATGACTTGCCTCTAAACGTTTTGCTTTCTTAAGTACAGTTAATTAAACAAGTAACCTTTCTCATTTTTCAAAGCAGTTTATGAACAAACTAACAAATACATCCCAGTAAGACAGTGAGGTAGTACCATCACAGTTCAAGAAGGGCAAACTAGCAAGCAAATTAAGACATCAATTCTGCAGACTCCATGCAGACCTCTGAATTTACATAGAGTTAAATGACTTCACTAAAAAAGCTAAGGTCCCAAACTTGAGCCTACAGGGTATCATCCTGAGAAATGCTCAAGTCTATTTAGATGCTAACATCCATCCTAAAAAGCTTTTTGGATCCTTTGGTACTTAAGGTGCTAAGTCACTTTGAGGAACCAGGCATAGATGCTTTGGATAATTCTTCTGTTCAAAATCTCAAATTTTACTTTAACCGAAGGCAAAAAACAGAAAATAAGGCCATCCAGGCAGACTACAGAAATTCTGAATTTTAATTACATTCTTGGATAAACAACAGTATAAAGACAGACATACACTGGTGATTCCTCATTGCCGAGTTGTTTGCTGATAGAGTTTCAGGTATTTAGTGGCACAGTCTGGATTCTTTGTGCACTTTTTGATTAATTTATATCCCTGTAGGGGCTAACAAGCCTCTTCCAAACCATGGAACTACAACATTTTTTCCTCATTGTTTAACCAGCAATTCAAATCACCTCATGTCAGTGTTTAAATAACTTTCTTACTGTAATAAATATTTTTCTTTGGCAATCACACACATTAATAAAGCAAAAAATTTGATCTTTTTGTGCACAAGGAAAGAAAAATACCTGTCAGAAATAGCATAAGGCAAATGGGAAACAAGATTTTCACACAAGGTCAAGCTACACAAAATAAGCACAAAACCAGCTGAAATGCATTCAAATGTTTGAAAGATTTCTTACTTCTGTGTAGTTTCAGAATTGTGTAAGACATAGCAGTGAGAATCCGCTCTCCTTCAAGTATGTAGATATCCCATATCCTGAGGCTTAACGTAAAGGGAGTCTGCAATGACAGAATTGGGCAACACTGTGACACTGTCTGTCCCAAGTCACAATTAAAAACAGAAACAGAAAATGGAAAACACACTCACACGATCAAGGAAACACTGGAAAAACCACTTTGTTGTGTAAAAGCTAGTGGACATATCCTGGGAGTCCTGTAAAAAATGCAGAAGGTTAAAAATACTCACAAAAAACCAAGTAATGCCTTGCACTGTCCATGAAAAAACATTTTCACCTTGAGGTCAATGTACCAAATATGCACCATAAAGAATTAATTTAACTACATGGAACACTGTTGCTTCAATCCAAACACCATTTCTATCTTTCATAGTTTTGCTTCATCACCTTCACCACCTGAAGAAACATGCATTTGGAGATGCAGAGGGTATTAACATATCTCAGACCTCCATCTTATTCTTAGGACAGAGGTAGCAGAGGATTAAATCACCTCTCAAGAAAATCCATCAATATCCTGGAGCAACCAAAGTTCAGGCACTGGGTCCATTTATTCTTTCATTTCTCTATAGAAAGGCTGCCAATTCTTGCCAAAAGTTGAAAAGATTTTGTGACAATACCACCTATCTACCAGAAATCAGCCTAAAACAATCAAATTCCTCAAACACAGGACCTCAAAACAGCACTCAGACTGATAAGCAATTTCATTCCTTAATTAAGGGGCCCAGTCTCCCCTACAGCTTAGATGGTCTGTCTGGCATGCCACCCCATTCAAGGATGGCTAAAGCTTCTTTGCAGTTTCATGGAGCTCTTCAAAGTTCTTTGCACAGTTAGAGGAAAAGCCAAAGTAAAAGCTGAAAAGTTAAGAAATTCTGAATTTTAACTTTGGGATAAAATCATATTCTCTGCTTGCCACGTTCAGCTTTTCCAAAAATTTCAAGTATACAAACACTGAATAAGCAATGGACCAAATCCTTCTGATTTATCTACAGGATTTACCTTCATCTTTCAGTGAGTTAAAATTGGCTCACCTTAGTGATATATTCACAGTAAGACATGACAAAAAATAAATCTTAATATAATTTAAATAAACTTTGAGATTTTCATTTTGAGAGTCTTTTAAAAAAGCAGACAGAACAAAAAACACCTTATTTTAAGATTTTTCTAACCTGTGAGAATGGCCATCAGCCTACTGAAAGATAGCTATAATGGACCATGCCTTTCCCTGAAAAAAACTGACTGCTATTAAATTTAATGCCACTAAACTAATTCACACAAAAATAGAACTATGTTCTGATTTCAAACTGAAAAGAAAAATATATAATAAATATATATAGTGAATGTTCTCTGGATCCCTCTAAACAAGTGGGAGGTATCAAAGCATTTTATTTAAATTAGCTTTTTCAATTACTAAAGCAACTTTCTCCACTTTTCTGAAACTTTCTTTTTCAAGTGACTCAAGGAAGGGAAAGGAAAAAGAAATTCTTGATTATTAAATGCAGTAATAACAGGTATATAAGCAATATAAAAAATTTAATAAAATGCCAGCCTTAGGTTGCATCACCTCAATCGAGTATAATTATTTTTGGATGGCATTTCTAAACAAGAATCATCACTTTGCATGTATTGTAAAAATTAAATCCACAACTTTCATTTCAGAGCCAAGTTAGTTACAGAACTGGTCTTGATTTTTTTTTTATTTTTTTTTAAATATGACAAGATCATCTTGCATGACTAATTTTGACTTGACCTTTTAACAGAAGAGTGGGTTTTTTTCCTAACCAGATCTGCCTAACTCCATGTTATAAGCAGGTCTTGCAGTATATTGTTAAAAAAAAAGACAGTAAATTCTGTTTTATAATACAACAAGCAGACATTAAATGCAATTCATCATTGCCAAGGTGCTAGTCTGCTCCCAAATTGTCTTTTTTTCTTTTTTCTAAGGAGATAAACATACTGAGCAGAAAACAATATAGTCCTGTGAAGGTAATGTTTATAAGCAGCTATCACTCTTGGAAGATGTTGCTGCAACTAAGCATCTCTTACACTACCTTTTAACACTTGGAGATAGATTCTGGCAGAACCAATGGGATTGTAAAAGAAAATTCTTGATGACTGTTGGAAGGGCATTTTTCTCCCATTAGAAAAATAAATTGTTCCTTAGAATAAATACAGCCAATATTAGCAAGAGAATAAAGAGCATATTATTTCCTATTTAAGAGCATTAGAAGAGATAACAT
This sequence comes from Burhinus bistriatus, assembly GCA_013397275.1. Lineage (NCBI taxonomy): Eukaryota > Metazoa > Chordata > Aves > Charadriiformes > Burhinidae > Burhinus > Burhinus bistriatus. The sequence continues at coordinate 364,367 of VYXH01004010.1, read as the reverse complement.
TCAGCATTTAGCTTCATGAAAATACTGAGTATGTACAAATTTTAAAAGGACCATTAACTCCTCTTATAAAGGTCACTTTTTAAACAGAGATTAAAACTGCTTGGTTGCAAAGTCACCTCTGTCCAGAGATGAGCCACAAAGCTTTGCAAACAATAAACTCTCAATAAAATGTTTTAACACCAGCTTGCTAAACAGCAGTTTGCACAAGGCCAAGTAGAAGGACCACATATTTTCCTTAACTCAGAGGTCAAAGTGAGACAGACTCATAATTTAATTACTCTTAGAATCCAATTTTATCATAACTCTGCCAAGGTGCACCTTAACTCTGTCTATAATGAAAACAACAGCACTTCTGCCTCTTCGAGCTTTGAATTTTTTCCTGAGGTTTGAGGTATTCTTAACCTAGTGGGTTAACCTGAACTGAAACAAGATAGCAAGCAGTAAATTAGTATTGCTTTTATTGTGATACAGACACTTACCAAATGCTGCTTAAGTTTGGACAAAAATTTTTTCAGTATTTTGTCATGATGTTCTTGAAACCTCAACAGTTTTGGAAAACCAGGAATAAAAAAACCTAAGAAAAGAAGTTGACCATGTAACAGGTGTATGTACTATAAAAACGACACTTAAAAAGGCATTCAGAGCTCTGATAATATTATCCTTCTATAAGACCACTGGATCTGAACAGATATTCATAGCAATATTATGATGTCCACAGACAGATGTGCATGTAGTCCTGCCTAAACGACTACAGCAAAGCATCAACACGTTCCCTTAGTGACTACTATTAGATTAGTAAAGGTAGATGACAGCAGATCCATCAGACCTACATTAGTCTACCCACTATATGATCACAAGGAAACCAAATTTATAATTATTCTTTAAAAAACAAAACAAAAAACCACAACCCGCACCAACTAAATCTTTTAAAAGCAAAAAGACATAAATCAGGATTATGCCCAGCAAATTCACGACAGAAGGGCAAAGAGCATAGGGAGTTACTAGAACTGTCAGCACTGAAGACCATAAAATAAAGACAAGAGGGATATTCTACCACGACAAATACGAATATATAGAATAAAGTAAAGATTATGAGCTCACAGAACTGAAACTAAGGGCACGTTAAAAATCTTGAATAGTTTTAGTTATCATACACTGCAAAAGGAAAGCACTAAGATCCCCTTCCAATTGAGTTACCAGCAGAGTTAAAAAAAGGCTGAGAGCAAACACATAATACTAGCCAAAAAACTTGAAATGTAAAGGAAAGCTAGCACAGCTACACAGCAGGAAAAGAAACCATTCAAAGAAGATTCTTCAAAAAGCCGAAGCTGTGTTCAGATCAGAAAAACAGAGATGATCAAACACTGGCAGTATAAAAATGTGAAAAACAAGCCTCCCCAAAAAAAACAACTTACAAAAGACATTAAAAAAATACTAATAGACCTATTTTCAAACACCTTGGAAGTAGAAAGCCTGACAGAGAATTTGTAGATTCAACAGTCTGTAAAGATTTTTAGAAGTGCTCAGAGAAGATAAAGTCAAGACTAAAAACAATTTTTCGCATGGAAGACACTGGGGAGGTTCCCAAGTCAGAACCCTAAAGAGCTCTAAAAGAACTCAAAGATCAACTAGGTGAAATATCGATTCTATGAAACCCCTTGCTTAAAATACCAGGAGCCTGGAAAGTGGCTGACATGATGTCAGCTTTTCTTAGACTGGTTTTCAGTCCAATATTGGTCCAATATTCAGGCCACTATACCCTGATCAGAAAACGACAGAAACCATAAAAAAGTTGTGGCAAGCAGACATCCGGATGGATGCAACGCACCAGAAAAGAAGCAACACAGTTTTTACAAAGAGAGGTCCTGTGTCTTAAATCTACTGGGCTTCCTTGAAGAAATTAGTGAGCATGTAGGCACAGAGGGCAGTGGATATTGCCTATTAGACTTTCCAAAGGTATTTAATAGGTTCTGTCACTGAAGTAGCTTCATCTCTTCAGTCCACCTCTTAAAGCAGCTAATCCAAAGAGTTAAAAGACAGTAAAATAAAAAAAGACAAAAAGGCTTCACACAAAGTTGCACAGGAGTTTGTGCTGGGACATAAGCTATTTGACGTGTGTGTCCATACTGTGAACAATCAGTCAAGTCCTAGGCACCCTGAAAGAGTATTGGAAAATCCGGAAAAGGCAAGAAGTCACAGAAATTATCAGAGTATACAACCACTTCTGTGCCCAGAACAGATGAAAACGCTATGTCTGATCAGTCTGCAGTAAAGAAACAGCTGATGGGAAATACCACCAAGTGCCAGTGGTGAACAGGTTATGAACATTCACTGTCTTCTCTAAGGCAAAAATCTAGAGGGCATCATCGAGACACCATCATGTGGCAGAGCAAGAAAAAAAAAAATTTTAAGAAAAAATTGAAGAACACAATCTATAGTCAAACGCAATGAATTATTTAAGGAAGAAAAGTCTGCTGGAGACTACTAAAGGCAAAACAAATTTTCATCTCAAAAAGTTCATCCAGAAATTCTTTTAGCCTCTAATACATTTTCCAGGAGGTGTTGATCTTTGGTTGCCTTATGCTCAGACACTTCACTGAGCATCTGTCGCTGGTCACTATCAGAGACAGGACATTGGGTTAAATAGGTCTGGTACAGCAATTCCATACTTTTAGGATTAAAAAAGGCTACAAAAAACCCCGAACAGTTTTTCCTTGTAAATGATAGGCAGTACGGAAACTGGAAGAACAAGTACAGACCACAGAACGCGTCACTTCAAAAAAAAAAAAAAAAAGAATCATTAAAAAAAGTACCGAACCAAAAAGAAAACTTTCTAGTTACCAATTCTGTAATTCAGTGCATGGTCACTAAGCCACAAGATTTACTGACTCACACAGGTTTAGTATTTCATAGATACAAATGCACATTCTATCAGATGTCAGGTTGCGTATTAGGAAACTTTACTTATATAGGAGAGGTGTTTGGTTTTTTCCTTAATGTAAACAGGTAATGACTACAGCAAATCTAATTAGCAATCATTAATAACATTCAAAGTTGCTTTTTCCATGGAAAGTCGCTCTTTCAATTTATGTATACCAACTCATTATTTTGAATTTTTAAGACTATAGAACAGAAACCTGGATAATTTTCAGGGTCAGATACCTGTATTTTATCCTTTAGAGACTTCACATCATCCACACAATATGAAACATCGGAGAGACCAAATTCATCCCTTGATTTCAAGTGGTGTTACGCTAGAAATTAGTCTGGCTATGTATCTGAGACACCTAAAAAGCATTCCAGGTTTCCAGATCACAGGCAGAAGAGAAAAACAGATGAAAAACCTTGTCTATGGGGAGGAATTTTTAACCATCCTACTCTTGTCAATATGATTCTGAGTTTCTCAGCCCATCCCTATAATTTCCATAGAGAGATGCTCATTTCAGAGAACTGTCTGATGGTCAGTGGCATCAAGTGTAATTATAAAAGTTTTCATTCATGAGTATCGGCAATCCAGAACTGAAATGATTTAGGCTTTAAAGAGTTGGCAAACAGTGCTTGGAACTACTTTCCCAAAGAAAAGACAGAAAAAGTACAAACAGTTACAGGACATCAGTTAAGTCCATTTTAAAGTTTCCCTTCCAGAATTGACAGTGATGTTTACAGCAATGCTGCACTGTGGGATAAACTCATTCAAAACATAGACATTCAAAGAATCATAGGAAATCTAGGTTGGAATGGACTTCTCAAGATTATCTGGTCCAACCTGCTGAAAGCAGGACCTTAGATTAGGTTGGTAACATTTAATAAATGATAAATTTGGAACATCTGAGTTAAGGTTTTGTCAGCATATCTATAAATGCAAAATTCCTTAACAGATGTTGCGAAGACAGCTTCGATGTGTGTATAAACCTCTGGCAGGATGGTTCGTATACCCTATAGAGGAACTCACGAAGCCTCTTGGGCTACTCAAAGCTCCCTCCTTCCCGCTCTAATCACTTGTCAGGTGCGTGCCCTGCAACTTGGGGTGGAAAGGAGAATGGAAGGAACAAAGGAGGGAGAGAGGGAGGTCTGAACAGGGTATTCAGTAACAGTTACAGAGGCAGTGCGCTGACTCCCATACGCACAGAAGCGACGCATCTGCCTGTGTAAGTCCATCACCAGCTACCAGATGAACCCTCTTGTTCATCACAGCAAGTTCAAATAAGACTCCAAAAATGAGCCTGAGAAACTCAGGTTCAGAGCAGTCTATTAGCATCACATTTCAAGGTTAGGACTCTTTCCTGTTTTAAAAAAAGGTGATATGGACAAAACACTAAGACATAAAATCTGAGAAAAGCTTTAAAAACCTGTTTAACAGTCTACAGCATGTTAAAAAGTCAACTACACCTGAGCAAAGCTCCCACGCATCAAAACCAGATCAAATTATTTGGTATATAATGAGTTGATTTAGACTTACTTCCCAAAACACCTAAAATTTTCTGACAGAAAATGCTGTTGCGAGACAGAGATAAAACCAAGAACCCCAAAGTTAATGCCTAGATACAGGTCCATTTTTTACTGTGAATTCCTGCCGTGCCAAATGACAGCACAGCTGCAATATTCTTTGCCACATTCTGTATTGGGTTTCCATTACTATTTTCTTACTATATAGATGTCTACATAACCAGCTTTCAATTGGTTACATTCCTGAGAGATTAAGAGGAAAGAAGACATATGATTTCCATTAAGAATTATTTGAAAGATATCGCATATAAAAACAACTACTTCCAATTATGAGTGACCTCCAGTAACGTCCCATGGCCCCCTAGTAAAAAGCTCCCATTAGGTCTTATTTTGACTATACAGACAGAACAGCATAGCTTCATTTTCAAATAATTTACAACTTAAATAAGGCAGGTTGAAACCTAATATATACTAAGTGACATGAAACTCCATACCATGCATAGCATGCTTTGGACCCGAGAGAAGTTTCACCAAGGCCCAGAAGGCATCTTCTTCATTCATGTACATAAGGAGTAAAGCTGTGATCTGGCTCATTCCCTGACAGTATCCAACTTCCTGAAAAATCAGACAGTGAAAAATATTAAAACGTTGAAAACAAAAGCCTCGTAACCATGAGCTGTTAGTTTTTCCTTGAGCTAGGGGACAAAAGAGGATGCCTGTCCTGATGGTGTAAGTTCCCTAATTACAGCACCACCAAACAAGCTTACTAAACATTTAAAATACTGATAGATAAGAAAGGATATTGCACAACTCTCCAACTGAAAAGTAAACTGGAAGTCTTGATTGCTCATTAGAACTCTCTACTGATGCACAGAATCCTTGTCAGTACTAATAATTTCAAGAAACTGTATCATCTTATTCTCCAAATGGATATGTTTTCCTTTTAGTTGTAATTTGGTGGGTTTTTTTGTGGGGAGGGAGTCTTGCTTTATTTTGCTTTACAGTCAGGGCATCATCTGATAAACACAGGACTTTTCAAGAGTGACCCATAACAACAAATATGGTCAAGTTAAGCAGCCCATGGCAAGCAAATGTAATAACCCAGAAGAAAAACATTTTATTGTTCCAAAACTGAACTTGAGTGTTTCCTCTGCTATTAATTTTGACTTTTATGGCAGGAACCAACTGCCACTATCATTTAGCTGCTCAGATAACCCCACTGATAAAGTATGTGTAATAACAATGACTTAATTGCTGGGTAAGTTTTTTCAGGTTAAAAGTTCTTAGCAGAACTTTGCTCTGGAGATAAAACCAAAGCATAAGAACTACTATACATTAAGAGAAAAAAATGTAACAACACAAGTGCAAAATAAAAACCTCACTGCAGCATTCCCATTGTTACACTTTAACACTTGATTTTAAATATATTTCATGCAACTTTAAGATATTAGTCCAATGTTCTATAGGATATATATAAAGGTTCTTCCAGAGTTTTATTTCTCAGTGTGTCAAGGCTGCTTACAATGAAAAGCTTATGACAACATAACAAGTGAAAGACAACAAATTCCAGCAATATAAGTTCTTCTATGGACCAACAACTGTGAGGAGACAGAAACTGAAACAGAACTTTGAAAAATGAAGTGAAGTTGTATTTAACTGCTTAAATTCACTTTCTTCTTCTTAATTTTACATATTTTTACATGGAATTCTAGGCAGCTGCTGATGGATATAAAATGAAAGATGTACGAAAATGATCAAAATGGGCACAAGGAATGAGGGGATAGTACATTAAAACCACAGTTAAACATGGGCATGATAGCATTTCTGTTTCTTCTATTTTAAGCATGCAGCCAAAAGACATTGCAAAATATGTAAGTTTCTAACCCTTACGTATAGTCTAGAAACCCCACTGTCATGGTTTAGTCATGGTTAAAGAAATCCTCACTCAGGACCAAGCTTAGTGGTGGAACGTACTTAAACACATATATTGGAGCATACCTAAAGGAGGGCTTAAGTAAAGAAGATGCAACTTTTAAAAGCATTTTCTGTTTGTTAAAGCCCTCCAGGTTATGAAATATGCCTGTTTCCTCCAACATGCATCTTTCTGCAGTGTGTTTTCCCTCCCATCATTCAAATGATCTTAATGGGAGGTATATAATATAATGGGGGGAAAATATCAGTTGTATAAGACTCCAGTACAGCACAAATTCATAATTCTTATTAGACACCATAACTTAGTTTCAGTCGAATTGTATGCACAGTTCAGTCTGTCCAGTAAGATACTCATAATCAAGATGCTTTGTTTTATTTTAACTTCAGCACAACACATGTCAACGAACAAATAATTTATTTCTATGTACTTCCAAAGGTCTCTGAAATGTTTGTTTTGGGTTTTTTTAGGGAGAAGGAAGATACAGAATTGCAAGTTACTATCTTATAGCACGCTCACAGAGACTATATTTAAGTGTGAAGGTACACAACTTACCGTATTATATATGGAATATGCAGCTAAAACATGGAATAAAGATTGTTGCCTGGAGAAATAAGAGCAGAAAACAAAAATACTATAATATTGTCTTTTGTAAAAACAGAAAAACATGAAAGTAGTGAATTATGCTTTGGAAACCCATTTGCTCAATTTAATTTTCTAGCACTAAAGAACAGGACAAGCCACAGTTTACAATGATATGCTCTTCTGATTTCAAATCAACATTGTACTTAGCACTTTTCTGATGTTTTACATGTTGAAATGTTTCAAAAAATACCTATAACACTTTGAGAAGGCAATAGCGTCAGATCACCATTTTTACAGACAGATAAGTGTAACATAGGATGGGCTACATTTCAAACACTAATTTATTCTGAATGCCAAACTTCAAACACCCCAGACCTGGTTTCTGTGCTTGCAGAACACCAACAGCTGTTACTAATTTCAGAGATGTGGGAGAGTTGAAATACACAAAGCAGCTACAAAGGTATCTTAATCTTGGCACCCAAATTAAAGGCTGCTTTAATGACCACTATTGTCAAACTGAAGAAAAACACCACCAACTCTGACTTGGCGTCCTATGCTCAGTCCTCCAGAGTGTACTGATCTCCATGTACTTCAGAGTTAGAATTACAAAGAGCTTTGCATAGGTCCTTTGCTGTCTGTAAAAGCAGTTTAACTTGTGAAGGTAGTAAGACCAAAAAAAACAAAACACCACCACACACACAGAAAACAAGAAACAACAAACCACACCACCAAAACAAAACTCTGCTCTTCTCAAACTGGAATATCAAAGTATTGGTGGAGAGCTCTCATAATGAATTTTTAAACTCACATCTACTTTTTTTGTGATTTGCTGGGGACAGAATTTGGAAATCTGAATGCCTACTTTCATCTACAACTAAGACTGCTAAAATTTAACTGCTGAGTTTTGCATACTGTCCTTTTTCCAGTGAAATACACTCTGCCTGTCACTAATCAAATGTATAGAAATAGATATTAGCAGGTTAAAAAAAGAAAGCATAAGCAAAAAGCTGTGTATTTTCTATTGGGAAAATGATGCATATTTGGATAATTTTGCCAAAACATCTAGATTATAGCATTTTTGTTTGCACTCTTGCAGAACTGAAGCTTAGCCATTCTTCAGTAACCAAAGCGTAACCTAAAGTACTAGATTAAGCTGGAGTCTTAGTTTACAAGGACAAACTAAAAGGTCCCAATGTACACAGGAACTTTCTGTATCTTCAGTTGACCATAAGAAACTCAACATAAGAGCTCAATCTCATTCACAGTAAGATACATAAAATAATGCTAATTTTAGTACTATTTACACTAGATGATACCACTAAAGACCTGTAAAAGAATGAACCTTCAAAGACATACAGTCTACGTAAAAGTCAAACAAGCTATTGATTTACCAGGGGGACCTTAATTCATTTCTATGCGAAATGATCTCTGAATTTTTCATCAAGGAAATACTGGAAATACGTAATATATGTACAGTAATTCCAAGATCTATTCCAAGTGTGAAATTGCTTTATGCAGCCAAAGGCTTTCCTGCGGACTCTGAGGGTACGCTTACAACACAGTTACAGGGAGTGGCGCTGGCTCTGCTTGTGTTAACCCCAAACTGATGGGGTAGCAAGCTTCTGCTAACACCTGAAATGTGTGCATAAAAACTAGCTGAGGCCCAGAAGCAACACAGCCGTTTTTGCATGGCACCAGGTCGGTACTACTGAGAGGCAAGGCACGTCAGCTCAAGTACAAATAGCACTGCACAAATACATCTAAACTACAGTGGCTGCACAGAATAGCTCTCAGCTTGGGAATTTCTGTTTTGTACTCCCATCCTGTGTTGCAGCCATCAGAGAAATTCCCCATATTTAGAATTTGTCCACAAAATACCTAGAATAATAATATAAGAAAACGTTTGCTTTATCATCACATTAAAGTCCACAGCTCTTTGAGTATTGCTTTTTGAAAAGAGCAGACTACTGTAGAATCCGCCCTGGAAAGAAAAGGAGATTAAAAACTGTACTAATACAGTCACAGAAAGGAAAAAAAAAAAATACCCTCTTCATCTCAGCAGGGTGCTGATGCTGCAAGCTAGCAACAATGCTGATTTTTTTATCACCACTTATTTTGTTATTAAGCATTTTTAGATGACAGCTGGCTAATATTCCTCATCCAACGGCAGTAAATAAAAAAATAACACTTTGAAGAAATCCAAAAGCATTAAGGCCTACATTTATAAATAATTAAATGCTCACATTTAAAATACTGCTTTATTTGGTTCTGAATTAGATCCTAGAAGAAGAGGAATGTAAAATCTGAAGGAAGGTTAAAATCTCTGGGAAGATATTTATTAGAGATGCAAAAAGTTATTTTGTTTTTGAAAATACACAGTTAAATAAAGTGATTGAGTAATAAATCTGAATTAATTTATTAGCTTGGAATTCCCATGCTTTTGTATTTGCAATACTTGAGACTGTTTTTATTAAATATGAAACAAGACGAAAACAGTTTTGAAATGGTTTCCTTTGGAATGCTGCTGACCACCTCAGAGTGAGGGAAGACTCGTTGGTTGGAAGTGACCATCTGATTTTGCAGTAGTAACGTTAATTACATCACTGCATATACACAATCCTGTTTGGAAATTTTGGAGTTTACATTCAATACTCTTGCATAGGTCAAAGAGGCTTGAGGCAGATCGGAAGCTAGTTTTAAAACAAACAAACCAAAACCTTTTAATTTACTTACTTAACACCGTATCTGTCTCGAAACATGATATGATCTCTATATGTTCGATTTACATCCAGATCAATTTGCCTAATATCTGGCGAAGACCCTCGTGCTTGACACTTCAATTTCTGGGAAAACAGTAAAGAACAGAAATTAAGTTTAAAATTATGAACTCTAAAATAGCAGAAACCTGTCTGACTGTACACCTATATTGAAGTATTCACCATCTCATGATTTCAAACACTTACTATAGAATAGCAACTCACAAGCTGTCAATTTTAACTTCCAAAATATGCAGATACATATATAAATTCTGTAGAGACAGACACATTCGCACAGTATAGATGTAAAAAGACCAAGCCCATAATACACACTTTCGTGACAGACCATTCGCTACCCATATTCAAGGCTATGTTTCAGCATTTCAAATTTCTAATTGCCATTTCTTGGGCACATCACTGTGTGACAGAAAGTGAATTTCACTACTCAGGAACAAGAAACTAAGATGCGAGTGCTCCAGACTGGACTTCTAGCAAATGATTTAGTGAGGCTTTCACACTTTTCCTGCGTTTTTCTCTGAGCAGAAGTAATAGCTACATAGCTGCCAGTTATTATCTAAGTACAGATAATGGACATTTCTCTAGTCATTTCCTCTGTCCTTCTCTTCTAATCTAATTTAGTTGTAGAATACCTCTACTTTAGCACTTGCTTTAACATTTTATAATTAAATCCAATTTTGCAATTGAATACTTAGGAAGCCTGCACAGGTTAGATTGCAAAAAATAAGGTGGCGCTTACAATAACTTTCTCTTGACATTCATTCATTCTCCCTTCTGTCCCTAAAAGTTGAGTGTGCAAGACATTTCTAACTGGATTCAACACGGTATTTTCAAAACATTACATCTGAGTAGGCATTATTAGAGAATACCCCAGTTCATCAAAAGGCAGAACTCTACAGATTCTGGCTGCAAGAAAACAGAAAAGTTTAAAGACAAAAATAAGAAAAATAAAGAGATCAAACAGGGAACAATAACATCCATTCAGTCTGTTGAATACCACCAGAAACTTCAGGTAACTCCGGAATTACCGTAAGTCATTGAACCAACTGGTAGCAGCCATTAACCAGCACAACACTAACCACAATCTCAGCTCCATGCACCTTTCAGTATAATTTAAAGTACTAACATCCAGAAGGATTTGTCTCCCAGACAGACAGAAAAGAAGGGAAGAAAACATTTATAGTTTTAAGGTGGCCTGAGGACCCACAGCCTATGATTTGTTGGACTACAGGAAAAGAACAACCCTGCGTTCTTGCTAACGGTGGGAGCCTCTAGCATGAGTGAAAAGAAAGGATACCTAGAGGTTGATAAACGGAAAGGACAGAAGATCAAGAACTGGTAATTGCCCTGCACAGAGAACTGGAAGAAGCTGTTTGACCTGCCGTAAAGTGCATGTTTTCCTTCTAATTTTAAGGTGTGCAATTTGTAAGTGGTACTTATAACGAGGAGTGTTAATATCACTTCAGGAAATGGGAATAATGGAGAGCAGTAAAATTAGCTTACCGCAAATAAACAAGCTAGGATAATGAGTGAAGAAACTCTTTCTACTACTCTATCTGAACTACAAACACTTTTTTTGTTTTGCATTCAGCACTAGATGGCATTAATAATTTCTCAAAATGAGTTCACCTATTTTTAAATGCTTCTAGTTTTACTTGGTATTCTTTCCCACAACTACATTATTCAGCATGAACTCTGTTTTATCCCTTTTGGATCTGCCACTAGTCTTACTTACGAAGTTAAACAAAATGTAGTAGTCAGAAAGAGCAGCTTGTCAGACTAAAGAGTGATAAATAATTTAAGAGGAAGATCACAGACACCAAAATTTAGATAATATCAATGCCAACATCGATCTTCTTTCACGACCTTATAAGATTCCTTGTCTACTCAGACCCAAAGCCTCAGGTCCAAAAAAGTGCTATCAGAAAATGCCTAAATCAAACAAGCAACGTGTTTTCTTGAAACTCTGGAAATTATTTCTTTAAAAGGCAGTGAACATTTAAATTCCTGTGGGGAAAAATTCAAACACTCTACAATATTAAATTGCTTTTCTGTTAGCTAAACTGTCCCTATAATCCTTTTGCAGATTAAGAGAGACAGAGAAGAAAAGACAGAATTTTAAAGGATTAGATTCCCCTTCTGCCTAACTTACTAGCCTGCACACGAACCCCACTCTCCACTCTTGGGTCTGAATTTTAGCTCTGATGGCCATCAGCTATATTCACACCCACAGAAGAAGTAGAGTTAGTAGGGAAAAATTTAGAGGAACATAACCACAATAATTCAGAGGTTGCTTTAACTGCCGCTCAGGGTGAGCATGGGGGCTGAGGAGGGAGGTAACATATAGCTATTTTCTTTATACTCTAAGTAGGAGATAAGCTTAAGCAGTCGACTTATGCCTGTAGAATTTTGCAGGGTTAACATCCTGTCATCAGTTGCACCTCTGAGAATACAATCAAGTAACCAGACAGTGCCTTGTAAGGGATATCTAAGCTTCACTTGGAGATGAGACGGCAGAAAGATAGCCAGCTTGTTCTGGCTTTTACAAGATTAAGGCACCATCCTCCATCCCCTCCAGAATACTGGAACTCCTCTTACTGATATTCAGCTAACAAGGTGCTTCCTTAATAGACATCTCTTAAAGAGCTCTGGTTTCAGAGGTTTCTTTCTTCTTGCTGGGACAGGGTTTTTTTTCTTATTTTGTTTTGCTTTGCTTTTAGAAGGGCTTTTGCAAGTATTTGAGGATGGGAAAAGAAATGGAAAGAAGAACAAATTAATTACATTAATTACAGAACCAAAAAATTAGCTGGAAAAGTGCTTTTCAATACATAGCCTTCTTCCTAGCTAAAATAAACAGTAGAGTTCAATGCAATTTCTAATCCTTTTTTTGTTTTGTTTTTTTTTTGTTTGTTTTGGTTTTTTGTTTTTTTTTTAAACACTGCATAACAACAACAGCTTAATAAAGCCTGTAGTCTTAGTATACAAAATTTTTTAATTAAGTGGAAATTCTACAAACTCACATTATAAAAGTCTTTCATTTCTTCTTTCATTTTAGGGACATCAAGTAGTAAAGACCAGACTTGCCCTCTGAACTGCAGTGGGATTCCTTTATAAATTCTCCTATGAAACTGTAAAAAGAAAAGAAAATATAAATGTAGAACAATCTACAACGTTCTGAACAAAAGAAACAGTGACACACAACATGCTAAGGAGAAAAATGCAATTAGATCAATTGCCCTAGCAAAGGGATGACCTGCTGGGGACAAAGTGTTCCAGTGTCTTTTGAGGGACTGAAAGTGTCCAGTGAAGCCATCTGGGATCTCCGTTGATGGAATCAGCAGAGGCACAGGGAACAAAATGCACACACAGGCCAAAACATCACTCTGTGCAGGTGACCCTTACAAGCCAGGACTTCTGCACGTAGGAAGGCCTATCAAAATTGTATCACCTCTGCTGAACGGCACTTACTCTACAAATATTGGAAAGACTACTCCAAATTTTGTAATTTAGACCCCAAAAAATCAGATTCTTAGCAACACAGTATTTCAGGACAAACCACAAATAATCCACTATAATTACAGACTATAAATGGGAATGGTGAAAGGCAATCAGCAATATCACAAAGCTTTAAAGACTACCAGTAAAAAAAAAAAGGCATAACTTATTTTTTAATTCTTGTAAAGCTGTAACAGTGTGCTGAAATGTATGTAGGCATACCAAATCAACATGTGATATCACCAAAAAAATCCAGGGTATGCCATTTCTAAAGCTAACGGATTTCAGATCATATTTCTAAACTAATAATCAGTTTTCTAAATGCATATTAAAACATTTGCACAAAAACAACATATAAAAGATACTCTAGCTACGGTTTCTAAGGGTACAGAACAACCTACCAACACTGCATGCAATTCTTAGCTGTTAAATAGAAAATTAAATATCCCCGTCCTGACACATTCTGTTCTGACACAAAAGCTTGTATTCGGAACGGGTCAGAAGTGGACAACTCAGTATCTGTGCGTAACTAGAGTCGTTTAATACAAATTATTTGTCAGTCTTGTGTCTGACACATCACTGCTCTTGCACTCTCAGTCAGTGGTTTGGTTCTTACTGGGCTTATTTGAAAAAAATCAGGAGCACTGACAACTGTCTTCCTCAGTTCTCTTCTGACTTGTATCTGTTTACGCTGCAGCATTTAGGAGCACGAAGAGCCTCTAAACAGAGAAAGACGGACTAGCTGTCTAAAGTCTTGGCTTTATGCAGCCAGGAGAGACTCAAGATAAGCAAGGCCCCAGAGCAATTGAATCCTAGTAAAAATACAGCAAAAATGTTACCATCTTTCAGGAGACATGTCTAAGAAAAGCATAAACAAAGAAACCTAACAAAGAAAACTAGCGTTTCTGAAGTTCTGTTTTTAACACTATTTTAATGATGGCACAGGGTGACAAAGAGATTTAAAAGATAATAAAACACACACAACCCTTCCCCAAACAATTTATTCATTGCATTTAACCTACAATAAAAGCTAGACCTTAAAAATTTCAATTGACAAAGCTATCACATCCTTGAAAAATTTATGAAAGTTATGTTTGTAACATAAGAAATATTTTAAAAGAAATGTCCTCCTCAAAGACAGGATCCTTTTTTCTTTTTCGCATATTTCATGTCCCAAGTTTTAGAAGATTAATGAACCCCTCATTGCAGTATGTTTGCAAACCTCCTGCTGTTTGGGACATATCAGATCTTTGAAGGTGTCTTTAATGCCAGCAAGGATTTGCGTCTGCATTTTAGATTGTGCTACTCTTCCACAAGTATTTTGATGGCTTTCTGATGCAAACAAAACTTCGAAGGGTTATGACTTTTTTTTTTTCCCTGTCTACTTTGCAAATGAAAATTTTAAACCTGTATAAGATGCAACAGCAATCCTGGAGGATGTCCACAAAGAAAACATGGTGCTTTTTAAAGCAAACTTTGCTGCTTTAATACTATTAAGATTGCTTAAGTAGCAACACTTCTAGTGTGAGCGCAGTTACGTCAGTACAGTTTCTTCTGCCAGGATAAAGAACAAGGTACAGTGCTATAAAGCACCCTTCTAGAGATGTACTTCTAGACTTCAGCTCATGCAGAGAGTTTCAGTGTGTGTCAACACAGAAACAAAGATCACTGCTTGCAAGAGAGAGGATAATTCAGTCTTTTGAAAGCCAAGCAACACCAATTGCAGTGGAGTCATCCTGTGAAGAGATTAGCTTGTTTACTGGAAACCAGAATGAACCAAATTTGCAAAATCTTTTCCGGGAACGTGAAAGAAGAAAAATAAGCAGTATTATGTGTTCCCAGTGACATGTAACTGTATTGCTCAGACCCATGGTACAGCAATAATGTATCTTGATAACAAATATTACTGCTAGGTCATTATCATTTTGTAACTTGTTTCCAAATGTCTCCATCAATCATAAGATTATTAATGAAGAGAACTGGTTGAAGGAGAAATTCTCAGGACGACTTTTGTTCTAAATGAGTATTTTGGAAGAAGGTCAGGTGGGCATCAAAGGCCAGAATAAGCCTTCTTATCGAAAAAGAATTAAAACAAATTCAAACCATCCAAAGCATGGGGTTGTTTGAGGGGGTTTTTTTAGGAGATAAAGCTGAAGGAGAACAATCAGTTGAGAGGACTTGATGGCATTTACAGTTTTCCCATCTTCTGCCCTCCAGCAGGACCTCAACAGGCTGGAGAAATGGGCTGACAGGAACCTCATGAGTTTCAGCAAGGAGAAGTGCAAACTCCTGCACCTGGGGAGGAAATACTCCAAGTACTGATACAGATTGGGGACCAACCAGCTGGAAAGGAGCTTGGCAGAAAAGGTCCTAGGGTCCTGCTGGACACCAAATTGGACATGAGCTATTAATGTGCCCTTGGAGGAAAGAAGGTAAATGGTATCCTGGGCTGCGTCAGCTAAAGTATTGCCAGCAGGTCGAAGGAGGTGGATCTGGTGATACTTCGCCTCTACTCAGCACTGGTCAGGCCACACCTGGAGTACTGCTTCCATTTCTGGGCTTGTCAGTGCAAGAGAGACATGGACATACCAGAGAGAGTCCAACAAAGGGCCACGAAGATGATTAAATGTCTGGAGCATCCCTCCTCTGAGGGAAGGCTGAGAGAGCTGGGACTGCTCAGCCTAGAGAAGAGAAGGCTCAAGGGGATCTTATCAATGTAAATAAATACCTGAAGGGAGGGTGCAACGAGGACAGAGCCAGGCTCTTTTCAGTGGTGCCCAGAGACAGGACCAGTGGCAATGGGCACAAATTGGAACTATGGAGGTTTCCGCTGAACATCAGGAAATATTTTGTCACTGTGAGAGTGACTGAGCACAGGTTACTCAGGGAAGTTGTGGAGTCTCCATCCTTGAAGATACTCAAAAGCCATCTGTACACAGTCCTGGATAGCTGGCTGTAGATGGCCTTGCTTGAGCAGAGCGGTTGGACCAGATGACCTCCAGAGGTCCCTTCCAACCTCAACCATCCTCTGATCCTGTGTGATTCTGCGACTTTGTGAAAATGACTTGGTTGTGCTGCATCTCAGGGGGTTGGGGGCGGGGAGAGAGGGGGAGGAACCCTTACATACTTCACAGCAAAACTCATTTCTGATAATCATTCAGTCACCAAACAGTTAAAGAACATAAAAAAGAGCAAACTGATTATTGGGTAATTGAACATCTTTACCATAAGTACCACACTACTGCCCTCTGCTGTCTTGTATTTCCATATGTAATATAAGGTTGAAAACACATTGAGAAATGCTGGGTTGGGTCTATATACTTGCAGAACCCTGATCTACTTGCGTGTTTTCCCTGAATCAAAAATTAAAATAAAAAGTAGAAAGTTCAGCAAATTACTTTACTTTTTCTTCTGCTTCTGAGGAGATGAAATAATGAGTCAATCTGCAACAAATTCTTTAAAATTAAGGCTGCCTTAAGATAACAGCTCCATACAAAATACAAGTATAAACTTAGAGTTCAGATTATTGTTGAATGAAAACAAGCATCATTCAGAGAATGGTGTTAGGGAATCTGGGATGTTTCCATCAGCACAAGACACAAAAAAACAAAGTCATCCTCAGTAGATGTAATTATATAAACACAAAAATAAAAATATCCGGTTCAAAAAAAAAAATTACAGGTTCAAACTCTAAGCTAATATGCATTGAAGGATAGTTGTCAAACTCTTGCAATTATTACTAATGTTGATTTTGAAGTAGATAGGACAAATGGACACTAGATGAGGCTCTACCACCTAGGAATTCAAAAGGAGCTTCTCATGCAAAAAAAATTGGACTTGGAATTTGGACCTTTCCATTGTGAAAAAAGAGAACATACAGAATTAATTAAAAAGCTTACAAAGCAAGAAGAAGACAAAAAAAAAAAAACCACAAACTAACCACAAACTCCTCTCAAATTTGGAATATTCAAAATTAGCCATCATCTGAAATAATGAAGTCCGTAACATTCACCATTCAATGCGGCCTCCATGCAAAAACCTGGAAAGCATATAACCTCCCCTTCCTTCCCCCATCCCAGTCTCTTAAGCTCATAAAGCCAACTAGTCCCAGGACAAGAAACAAGGCCACTATCACACAACACTAGTCTCAAGAGTGGGAACTGGCATTCTCACTGCTGCAAGATAAAAAACTGCTTCTCTTGAAAATAAAACTTTCTCTGTTATATCAGGAAGAGCTGCACAGGCAGCAGAGGGACTCTGCCATCTCAAAAAGAATCAGTGATGAGAAGTATAAGAATTAAAATCTGAAGTCACACAAGAAAGTATATTTATAATGAAAAGAAAGTATATTTATAAAGGCTGCTGCCTTTCGAGGTTCTTCAACTTCTGTGGGTTGCATAAAAGGAAGAAAAAGTGCAAATACAAGAGTTGCTCAATCTCATTCAAAAAAATCTCAGGAATGTGAAGAGGGTTCTTCATTAAGGCTCTGTGTTCAGACTCCAAACTAAGTGGAGACTTGATTATTATATTCTGTGTGAATGCCAGAACAGCTGGAAATTGCCAGCTACCCTGATTGTTTCTCTTCTTCCTTTCCCTCTCAATTTGGGCAACTTCAATCACAGATAGATGAAGGTAGACAGTGAAAGACAGAAATACTTTGGTGGAAATACTCAAATGGGAATATAACATATAACAGTTTTATTTAATCTTTCCTGAAAGTTATGATCATACTAAGCCAGGAAGGATTTACTATCTGTGGTGGCTGATTGTACCCTGGATTATTAAGCAGTAGAATACAAATAGGAAACAAAAGCATAAGCTAGAGAAAGACCACACTGACACACAAACTTTGCTGCTCTATGACACCTTCTGCATAAGAAATGACTGATGGGGAGATAAAAGCTTTGTTTTGACAAATATCAATCACGCAAAGACACAAGGGCAGTTACACACTTCAGAGACTGGTGTCTGTAAGAATCATGACTCCACTGAAAAGATGCCGAAATAATCATATAGGAATCAAGGAGTTTTATACACAGTTATGGAGCTGTACATGGGTTCATTTTATTATGTCATCCTTCATTACCTCGAAATCATTACTCAACTATGGTAGAGACTGGCACATTTCTGGTCTCACTGTGACAACTCTTCCATTTCTTTCCAGTTCCTCATGGTCACACATTGCTGCCCTCCATTCCCCTCCAACTTTTATTTTTATTTTTAGGTTTAAGCACAGAAGTTCTAATGGGAAAACACTGTGAAGTTCCCAGAGTCCCATCTCTCTATTGAGATATTCTTCTACAATAAAGATCAGAGGAAGATGTAAATTGAAGCATCTTGCACACACACATCACTGTGTTAATGTCTTCTCATTAATTCTCCTTGTGAAGTTATGATGGAAAAAAGTAAGGAAGCAGCCTATAGGCAGCTCTGCAAGAGTATTAAATGAAAACTGTATTTTGCAATTAAGCATATGACAGTTTTGGATAATGTAATCAAATATATGGATTCATTAGCAGTATGTGTACAGTATGAACAGATTTCTTCAAGCAAAAATTCTCTCAGCTGTATTTATGAAGGCTCATTACAAACAGGCTGTCTGAAGTCCTATACTTTGTACGTACCTGCTCTATCCCTTGGACATTACCTTCTCTGACTCTCCCTTGCTCTCTTTTTAAGAACACTGGCATCTCTCAAGTATGCCATTTTCCAAAACCAAGCCATTACTACAATTATAATTTATAACCCTACAACATTTACTGTTGTTGTTGCTGCAGTGTTCCCTTCAGTGCTGTTTTGAAACACAGCTGATTTCAGGAGCAGTCTGACTGCACAGAAACCATGGGAATGTCAGGTGAAGTGGGTCTTTTAAGACACAGGCTGTTCATTTTCTTTAGCAATTTGTTCCTCTAGTGTTAACCACTTTATCCAATCAAGTGAAGACAGAAAGCAAGAGTCAGGAATTGCTCTTGCACCTATTGCTTCTGTGCTTCAAGAAGGTGAGCATGGAAAGGCAGTGCACTCTTCCAACACGCTTTCAGATAAAAAATGTCTTTATTTGTGAGTTTTGTACAACCCTAGGAACATCACCAGGCTTTCCTTAAAGGGCAGTGACAAATAATGTCTGACTTTCCACTGCATGCTGGGGAGGAGGCCGATTCTTTATTCTGCATGTTCTGGTTCACTTAACGCATAAGATGTGCGAAAGAATAAGGAAAACACCCTTGTTTTTAAAGTCTCATGTGCTCCACCAGAGTTTGACAATCAGGGAAAATTTCTCCTAGCCTCAAGCAAAGTTCATCCCCTTTACGAACATACTGAATTATTCCTGCCACTATTTACAGTTCAGCCTATAATTTGTTACATGAACTGAAACTCTTTCTGCTCAGCTGATCTGCTATACCTTCTGCGTGCTTGGTGAATAGAGGATTACTCAGTTAAGTCAGTGTATCATAGACTGACATCACTGATGGCTGAAGAGGAAGACTGGAGCTGCTTACACAACACGTAGCTATTGTGTTACCTGAAAGGTCATATTTAACACTCTCTTTGCAAAGAAAGCAGCTGTTACACAGTTTTTTGGATCATCCCTTTGCCTTGGGAACATACTTGATCTTCAAATCAGCCAATCACCGCAGTAAAGAAACAAAGCCACAACCTCTAGCTTCTCCTTCCAGAGAAGATGACAGGACAGATAGTAGGATTGTAAGAAAAACTTGGGAAACAGATTATTACTTTTTCATGCATTCACTTCATATTTTAAAAGTATGAATTTGCTAGCTTCTTAGTTATGCTCTGAAAAAACACCACCATTTGGTATTTTTAAGAAAAGCAAAGTGCAAGACATAGCTACTGCTCTCAAAACCAAAGGTAGAAAGCAGACATAATGAGTACAGGACACGCTGAGTAAACTTTTCCTTCTACTTGAATGGTAGTATCTCAGTTCTGTGCTCATCAGGCTAACAAGTATTCTGCTCTCAGTCTCTCCCTTTAAAGTTTTCCACTTCACACAGAATCATTTACTGAAACAGAAGGCTAGCAAGGGAGTAAGCTAACGCTGCAGGCCAGTCATCCAGGCAATGGGATGCGTAACAGTTGTCCTCTGGTCCTCAGCAAAATACAGGTAGATCAGCAGCATCAGAAAATACCACCAGAATCCCCAACAGAAAATGCAAGTTTTAAGTTCTATTATGGAGAAGATGGAATTTGAACCTGGGAACCTCATATCATCCACCAAACGGCCACAAGAACAGCGTTGGGAATATAGCCACTCCATCATGTTTTTTCCCCGCTTGAAATTCTTCCGTAATTTTAAGATGACCAAGAGAACAATTCCAGCAAATAAACTATTCACGTTAAAATCCCTGCCTAGCTTTTAAAACAAGGAAAAGCACTTAGCACTTAATGGCATACCTAACATAACCCACTTTCTGTCATTACTCCCGGATTGTTATTTGTCGTCTGAGTAAGATAAAAATCATTCTGTAACTAAAAATCCCAAAAGCAATTTAAAGATTATTAATGGGCAATTCACTTTCTTAAAATTCATCTGCAGCTTCACATAGAAAATTTTTTTTTTTTTTTTTTAATGTCAAGAATAGGCACGGTGAAGTAGCTGCCAGCATATTTCAGTTCTTCCGTATTGACTCCAAAATAAAAAAGCCTATCAAGGTATGAAGTATTCTATTCGAAAGTAGATCCCATTCATACCATCAAAAAAATTCACTTCTCTTGAAGATTATCAATGCTGCGTTGCATATTATTCACAGAAAAACCAGACTTATCCCAAGGGGCACAGGGCACCGAACTGCTTCCTGTACTTTTTACCTTTTAACTTATTCAGTGCAACTCTCCTTTCAACAAAGCAATTACTTATCTTGGGATATCCTAAGATACCTGTGCTGGCAAATGTGATAATTTAAACATCAAACTATATGCCCCATGTTATAACTAATCAGTTTCCTTGGTGAGTTATTCAAGGTGGTTTCCACTGCTCCATGACTGTAAGCTATCCTAGGCCTTTCACTAAACCTGGGCTGTAAAACGGGCAAGGGGAGAAAGAAATGGAAATCATAGAAGAGAACATTAATAATTAAAAAAACTCATAGATCTTAATAAGATGCCACCAGTACCTCAAAAGAGTAACTTTAAATTTAAATATTAATCAGTACAATATCCAGAACACAAAGGAATAAAAAAAGTAAAGTTAAAATTCATAACCCTTGAAAGGGGGTTTATGGTTCCTGAAGAATTCAGCTGTACCCATTTAAAGCCGTACCCTCTCTTCAAGTTTACAAAGATTTTTCTGTTTTTCCTCTTTTGCATTCTCAAAGCATAAATCAAGTACAACTTCTAGCTCTCTGCAAGACAAGACAAGCAGGTCTGATGCTTCATCCGCTCCACAGGTTATTTTGCAGACGTGAACACAGTACGCTGTGTGATCCTGGTTCCAATCCCACAGTGCAAGCACAATGCAGTACAGCACATAATTATTACTATGAACATCTTGGAGAGCCTACACAATACTGCCCTTAGAAATTCCTTGCATTTCACCACCAGTTTTGTTGGATTATTATTATTATTATTGTTATTATTGGGTCTTCCATTTTGGAAGAATAAAAAGCCTTTTACTTTCAGTGTGATTTTTTTTTTTTCCCCAGACCTCATGAGCAGAGACAATCTAATTTAAGGCTATACATTCATTCAGAAGTGATAGTTAATGAGAAAAAAAAGCATGCATAACTTTACCTTTTCACTATTCTTGTATTTCTCCCAGCTTTTCAGCATCTTAAGCCATTTTGTCGTTCTTTCAATTTCAAGGTGCTTTTGCTGAAAAGAAATTAGAATTTTTTAAATCTTTTCAAGATAAATACATTTAAAATTATTTATGTATTTCTAAAAACATTGAGAAACAGTTTAATGCAGCATCATCAACTTTTTATCCAGTCATGTAAGAACAGTGACAAAGAGTAACATCAGTTCACTTAAAACATCCCCAAAAACAGCCAACCAAAAACCAAGTAGAAATCCTTAATATTTCAGCACTATGTAAAGAACTGTATTTTGTAACAGGAGTTTAAGTACAAGACTTATAAAAGTTTCTTCTCTGCACATTTTTGGCAAGTACAAAAACTTCAATTTGTTTTTATAGTCTAAATTTTCAGGTAAATATTCCTGCTGCAACCTTTTTAAAAGTTAGTTGACTCTGAAATGATGATGATCTTTACCCAGACTTGCCCTAATCACAATTAGCTACTGTTTTCCAGTGATCACACAAACCATTCCTTCTTAAAAGGCACAAAGTTAAAAAGATACAAAGTACATGAACAAAAACAAGTGCATGCAAGAATGACAGTGCAGTAGTAGAAATGGGAACAAATTCCAATTCTGAATATTGAAAGCCTTGCGATAATTCTCACCCTTGGCTTGGTACATTTTTACCTAAATGGCCCTGTATCTTAACATCAAGGGTTTCTTCTGAAGGTAATATCTACATGCTTAAATTATATTACTGGCAAGAATATTTCAGTAGCAAGGTGATAAAATGAGAATTCAAAACAAAACAAACCCTATCTTTTCAAAGTAAATAGTTATATCAAGCAGTATCACATGTAACAATAAATACGTGAATTTCTCACATTTATATTATATACAACTTTAAAAGCATGGGAAAACCCTGTTATTGTAAAGATTGCTATTCTGCCTATGAAAACGTTGCTACAATTGCCATCAACTTCTTGAATTTGGGAACCAAGCGAGCACTTTGGAATTAGCTATTTTAATCCCTGGAATTTCACTTTAGCTCTTCACAGCCAAAAATCTGTATTTTGTTGGCTCCAATGATAAGACGACTTTTAGCCAGTATTTTTACAGCCCAGTTTTATATGCTATGAAGTAGGCGAGGTGTCTCTGATTATACTACAAAGGTAACCATTAATTGTAATTTTTTTTTTCTTTTAAATTTTAACAACACTATTTCAACTATTTCATACTGCTTTGGAGCTGAGGATCAACACTGGAAAAGCTAAAGCAGAAAAACATATGTGTGTGGCTATTGCTTTCTCTCCAAAGATGAATATAAACAAATATTTATTTTGTAAAGGACAGCCCTTCTACCTCCAAATCCGGGGCTTAATAAAGACAGGAAGGATATTTTGTTTCATGTGGTTAGTGATGCAATCCGGCAACAATGTAAGAGTTTAATTTCAAAGCTCTGCAGGATACTGAAAATTTATTAATACTTTCATTAACTGCATCTGAAATGTTGGGAAAAAAATATTAAAAAAAATATTATTTATTGTCTTAATAGAATTCTAATTTTACTTCTATCTTTTACTCATCAGAATTTGTGCATTCTTTCTTGGCTATCAATGCAACAAGATGGGCAAAGGATCATCTTTAATCCGGGAGCCCAAAGCCTTGCACTTGCAGAAGTATGACTTGAGGACTGTTTAGGTCCACCCCAACCATAATTCAGTCCATAAAGTGTACTGGAAATAAGCTGCTTTAGTTTTTTTTAAGTTATTTTTATTTGAATCCAACTGACATAGCCCGATATTAAGTATAAGAAAGTTACGGGGAAAGAAGTGCTTCTACTCTCTCAACCCTAACTTATCTAACTATTCGTGTTGCAATCAACTACCCACACTCTTGTCAGGTTCCATGCTGTATTTGGCAACATCTTAGCCACTTAATTATTAAAAAAAAATAAAAATAAAAAAAGCATTTAAAACACTTTTTTTAAGAGTTAGCTTAGAGGGGAACTGTAGAAAAACTACTGCTTCCCGTATTTCATAGGTTTCACAACCTTGTTTCTGATTCTCCTCCACACTTGCAAACCCTTTAAGAAATAAGCTTTTCTAACATGTCTAAAGAGATGCTCTCCAGGCATAGTTTAGATTGCAGGAATAACATTGCTATCAACTCAGGAAAGGTCTCTGCCCTCAACAGGTTGTTCAGATAATTGGTAAGAAAAATAAAACCCTATCTGCTCCCACAGTCTTTTTGTTTGTACGTTTGATCTACTTTCAAGATTCTGGGTCTTTTGAGCCAGCAGCTCACTTCAATTGTAGGTTTGTTCAAGCTTTTATGTCTTCTGTGTCAATTTATCCCAGTTCTCAAGTGATGCTACTGTAGTCAAAATAGCAATTATTTCTGTCTTCAGTTGTTGAAAACTTTCAGTTATTTTTTTCCCCAGTCTGAATTATGTTCACTTTCATGTCTAACAGGTGCAACACTGAAAACATGGATAGATTTGACGTGGCTCATTGCAGAGTAGACGGATGCTGCTGCTGCTCTTTCAGGCAAGTTCCATGTAGTTGTCACAAAAAAAAAAAAATAAAAAAAAATAAAAACAAAACATAAACCTCCATTTATCTGTCTTCTGAGTACATTTTACACTTTGAAGCATTTTTGCCATTGGGAATAACAGAATCCCTAACTGAAGCAGAGAAGGCTTCTTACTCTTGTGTCAGTAAATAATATACTACTGAAAGCAAAAAAGCATGAAGTTAAGCTGGCAAGCATCCATCTTTTGTGCAGCACTCTGCCTTCCTGGAGAGCAAGCGTGCTAGAGCTGAGGCTTAAAGCAATGCTTTAGCAGAAGCCTCAGACAGAACACTGAACAGTTCCCTGGAAAATTTATAATCAAGTAAACCAAAGACAAAACCAAACAAACTGAAAATGACTTACAAAACATTTCCATAGCACTTCAAAATCAGAGTCAGACACAGACTCCAGATTTCCTGAGGTCAGTTCTCTGTCCACTTTTCTCTTCTAGGTGACCTTTCCTCCCCTAGTTTTACCTCAGATGTGCTGTATGATTCATCTAAAGGTTGAGTAGTTCACAATGTAGGACAATGACTCCATGCATTTAAGCCACCAAATGCCCGGCAAGGTAATGAAGCATCAAAATTACTCTCCATTCACAGTAATATGCCTAATCTAAAAGCATTACGCATGTAAATACACACACAAATACACACAGAGAAAACCCAGTTTAAGCTTTACACTAGAATGTATATGAAGAAGAGAAATTCAAAATTCACAAGGATACACAACCCTTTACATAATTTGCAAACTAAAGGAGAACATGACTCAGGAATATTTTTTAAAATTCACAAGTAAGGCAAAAAGAAAGCATAAACAGTTCTGCCAAATAAGTGACTCTAAAAGATATTGCACAGAAAGCTTTTAGTGCTAGCCTACAGAAACATGACACATAATTATCCTGTGAATGGTATCTTGAAAAGTGTAAAGATTCAAACACTGCTGGCAGAAAACAGACAAACCTCAAACCAGCAGAGGTCAGGATATCATCAGGAGTATAACAAAGAGTCTAATACAGGACCATTACCGTATGATTATAAAAAGACACTAGATTTGCAATTTAGCATTGATTCAATAAATACAGTTTCTATGCTGACATTTTGTCTGAGACAGCATGAACACAATGTAGAACAGAGAACCAAGACACTATTTTCCCCCAATAATTTAAGGCTAACTACAAAGCTACAGTGAATCAGAGCTTCAAAACACACATACCACAATAATTGCAAGCTGTCTACTATTTACGCTCATAGACTCACCAACCTGATGTGTCTTTGTGATGGAAATGAAATGATATATACACTCACTATGTTATTAAATGTAATGGAACATGGCAGGAAAATGCAACTATTTCAGGCTGCGTATGCAGAAACACACACAAACCAATGCAAAAAAAAAGGGGCTCAGAAGTTCCCTTCTTTTATGAGAAGTTCTTTTTACTAGCCCAATACTGAAACTCAAAATAATTCGTTTTTAGAAACACTGCTGCTCTTAACACTTGGGGAGGTGAGTTGCCTTAGAACTAATCATTCTGTCCCTCTTCCATGCACTCTGCTGATTTGTGCAGCCAAGGACGCTAACTTACAGCTTTAAGTATTTTACCATTAGTTTTCTGATGATACAGAAGATCAATATGGACGAACAAGATACATCTGACCTGGTCTTGGACATAACAATGGGCCTGACAGACCAAGGGGAAATACCAGTAGTATCTAGGCCCAGACAAGTAGAAATTCAGTTCCCAATGATTTTAATAAAAGCTTTTCATGTTCCCAGAACATCAGTTCCCAAACCTCTCCTCCAGTACCCTCCAGCAGCACAAGGATTTTTGGACTAGTGCCTGCACCAGCTGCTGACAGGTCTTCCACGTCCAAGAATACACGTGGCTCATCAAATGAACATTACAAGGGAGGCCATCACGTTTCAGTGGCAGCCAGGATATTTGTCACCATTTACCAAACTAGAAAAGCACGCTACGCTCCTCACGGAACGGCAATGTACACTTCAGCATCAAAGCCACCACCTCACTTGGACAATCCACCCACCCAGCACAGCCGATGACAGCTCATGACACAGAGACAACAGCTCTTGCTCTTTCAGGGCAGAGCTGGGTGTGATCTCTTAAGTAGTTCTGTTTCCTTTACTAGGTCATATAATGGGTGAGGAAAACTCCTGTCTCATTGCAACTAGGAAATGTAAGGTTGCATGGACCCCAAGGGATCTGTGGGTGAGTTAACATGGCCTCAAGGACCACAGTCCTTATGGGACTTTGAACGTGTTTCTTTAGGAATGCAAATCACTGAAACGCTTCACCTCCTCATTTCACAATGATCTATATTAAAAAAGTCGTAAATCTGTAAATGTTTACTTCCTAGCCAAAAAAATGGAAGACAGTGGACTTACCTTTTCTATCGCTACATCATGGACAGGAAGCTCCTCTGGACTGAAAACAAAGACAAAGTTCATATTACTCTTAGTTAAACTTGGCACAAAATCATTTCTGTATACGTTCTTATAAGTAATCATTTACAGTAGCAATATGTAGTAACGAGTAAACAAGAATTCTGAACTTCAGAGATTTACGACAATGACACACAGGAACCCTTGGAATTTATTTTTTAAACAAAGTAAAACTCACAACATTTTCAGTACAGAACTAGAATTATTTCAGTCTTAAACCTTCTACATCAAAGTAGTTGCATAGCTTCAAAAGACAAGGACTTAACAGAAAGTTTCTTTTTTTCTTTACTATAAGAATCCTGTGCTGTACTACTGAACTGAAACCTAAGTGAAATTTTTGTTTTGTTTATTAGACCATACTACTGTTAGCTGAAATACCCCTATAAAAGGTTTTCCTTCTTTACTACTGTGTCCTGTGAAAGGCACTGAGACTTTGCTTGACTTAGGAGAGTTAACTTCTATTTTCTCAAAACTCTACAAAACTCTCTCTGATTAACAGTGAGGAGGTTCTAGGGGAAAAAAAAAAAAAAATCAGTTTTATTACTAGATATCTAATTAATATTTAAAAATACAGTCCTTTTACTTCTTAGCCAAGGCAGGCTATGAATTGAAAGCTTGAAAAGCAGCCTTTGAAGATACATTTTCAGACTTTATATTATTTTAATTTCATTCTGAGGGCACTAACTTCTGTTTTTCTTATCAAAGAAACTTGTATTTTCTTGTCAAAAGTAACTGGACCACTTTGATGCCAAATGAGCCTTCCTTCCTTTGCCTGCATCATCTGCAGCTTCCGAAAACACAGCAGCGTGTCTGTAAGCAGCAAGGCTCCCTTTTTCTGCTCTACAGATCAGATAAATAACACACCCAACAAAACCCTGTTTAAAAAGGACTAAAAGCAGGTACTGTGAAATCCTTTAAAAAAAAAAAAGTTCCTACTGAGTCTTCATATTATGAAAAAATCCTCCCCACATCATTATAGCTGTCTATAGCAAAGACATTAAAACCCACTACTTTAGACCACTATCAAACCTGTGCAAGGGCAAAAAAAACCACTGGAGAAGGCTACAAAAGTAGGTTTTATCATAGAATCATAGAATGGTTTATGTTGGAAAGGACCTTAAAGATCATCTAGTTCCAACCCCCCTTGCCATGGGCAGGGACACCTCCCACTAGACCTGGCTGCTCAAAGCCTCATCCAACCTGGCCTTGAACACCTCCAGGGATGGAGCCTCCACAGCTTCTCTGGGCAACCTGGGCCAGTGTCTCACCATCCTCAGAATGAAAAATTTCTTCCTGAGACCTAATCTAAATCTACCCTCTTCCATGTTGAAGCCATTACCCCCCATCCTATCAGTTTTGCTCCAATCAATGTTAGAACAGTCTGATGCAAAATGCCTAAATTATATTCGATCTCATTTATTTTATTTAAAAGATGCAGTTTCAAATTCAGAAGTTATGTTTGGATAAAGAATTACATTTTAATTACTTCATCTAATGGAAAAGCTTGCTCCAATCACCACCTTTTCAGAGACCACACACACAAACGAACGTTTCCAGTATACAGCCTAGAAACTAATTTAAAAACCAAAAGTGTTCCTTTTGAACAGCATTGCAAAAAGCATAATCCCTTCATTTAGAAGCACTTTCCAAGTATCTGAAAGTTTTCTTGACGTACAATATCAAAATCCAAAAAAATCTGATTAACGCACTAGAAATAGCCTATATTCAGTGCTGAGGTAGTAAGTGCTACAAAATCATAGTATCATGCACATTCTCATATAACTAAACTAACAAACTGAAAGTAAGCCCTTCGTAGGCCAAGTATCACCGCAAAATAAAGCTTATTTGAACAAAAGTAAAAAAAACTAAGCAAAGGGGAAGAAAAAAATTAGCAAAGGGGAAGAAAAAAAAAATCAATTTGGTAATCTGCTTGGGGTTTTTTGTTGTTTCGTTTCGTTCTACGTACAAAGATTGCTATGCCTTTCAAACAGCGCTTAAATTTTTCAATTCTTTAGCAACCCCTTCTCTCCCCACGCTACGTTTCGGAACAGCCTCCTCAGTTGCAGGCACTGTCTGCCTCCACCAGATGCAGCAGCCTCGCACAGTAAGATGAGTGCCCAGCAGCCTCATTCTTCGAGGCCCTACGAGATGACACCAGCAGCTGGCTGCACGCACTGGAGAAGCTTCTTCCCCCAGTGCCTCCAGCAGTGTGCAACCTACCGACCCGACACCTCCGCATCCCCACGGACTCACACCGCACACAGCAACTCCTCTGCTCAACTGGTACCGCTTAACAGTTTATTTTCACATTTGCTAATCTGGCATGGAAGCTAAGCACATGAAAGATTAATCAAATCTTATCTTCTCACAAAGGAAGAATGAATCGCAACAATTTATTAAGGAATTGCTCTTTGCTAATTTTGCAAGTTACCACTGGTGTGCAAACAAAAGGTACGGCTGAAGCTACCGAGCCATGAAAGAAGGCTCTTTTGTCCTGGGAAGCAGACACCATACTCGCTCACTAAATTAATCCAGCAGCAAATTTATGACCACGTGCCTTGTTATTTCTTTAGCTGCACAGCTATGCACTAATACCACATACCTATATGTTTTAAGCACTGAAATTCCACAGGAGCACATTAAGCCAGCCCCATGTTTTTATTCTCCAAGATGCTGCTGGCAGCTGAGCACCAGGAAAACAGCACAGAAGCTGAGCAAATTGCCCCGGGCTGCTCACTAACTCACCGGACTGGAACCTGGGAGTTCCTGGAGATCTTCCTCTCAATTAACTAGATTGCACCAGCTATGCCCATGTACTCACACACATAATATTCAAATCTATCCTGCAAGGACTGAGGGAAAGGCATGCATAGTGGGCAAACAAACTCTCTCCACCCCCTAAAGATATTTTAAATAAATACGTTTCCGTTTAGTGTATGTGTTTTCTATACAGAAGCACCTTACAGGTTTGGGGTTTTTTCCCCTAAAAAGGATCAGGCACAAAATCAACTAATGTCTATTAATCAATGTAATTTTATTGTACCTTCTTTCTTTCCTTTATAATGATGAATCTTCCCCTTCCTTCCCCAGCCAATCTAATTTTGTTACACCTTCCTTATTTCTTTTAACATGAATCTTCTCCGACTGTCCCCAGCCTATTTAAACTTGTATTTTTCTATGTTTTTATCTGTGTACTTCAAGTAATAATGTGAAGTAGTACACAATATTAACATAATATAGCCACATCCAGCCCTAAGATGTCTGCTTTCCTTTAATAGCTCAAGTAATATTCATTTAGGGGATACAGAGAGGAACAGGACTGATTAACGTAATTAGCTTGGAACCATACAATACTTGATATCCAAAAGAGGAGTCACAGATACAGCTTTTAACTGAACTCAGGTAAATATGGTCTCACTTAGCAGAAATGAAATCTTAACACTTTATTGTCCAATATAAAGAAAGATTCAAACTAGGTAAATCCACCCATTTAATCAGGCAGGAGTCAGGAATCATTACATGTGGTACGTGCCTTTGCCCCAAGCATGAAGACTCCAGCCTCCTACCTGCAGGCTGCGCAGCCCACTCTGCAACCTAATAGCAGCTCAAGGGCTCTGGTTGTCCCTGCCAAGCAGCTCTGGTGTTACAGCACTAAGAGAGAGGTCTGAAGATGTTGTCTACAGGTTTGGGAGCCACAAAATGCTGGGACCAAACCCTGACTCCAATAAGGAGCAGGGTCCACATGAAGGTGTGCTGGGTTTCCTACTAGAAGGCTCCTCAAAGAGTAGTGGACTTCAAGATCTGACTGGAACTCAGGACCTCTGCCTGTGGTCCTCACTGGTGGCGACCTGCAGTACTAGCTCAAAGTCTTCTTCCTATCTTTCAGTCTGGACTATTATCACCTTCCAGTGAGGATTTCATGCAAAGGAAGGGTGGCCTATAAGTTCAAAGAAAGAGGATTTCATTTTGAAAAAAAAGGGCTTGATTGAAAATGTTCGGGGGTTTTTTTATTAGATTGTAAGTGATGAATGGATTTTACATCTTTAAATCCACGACGATGGCTAACACAGGTTTTCATGAATTTTCCAAGATAACTTAAAGGAAATATTAAACGCATAAATATCTGACACTTCAGAGCATTAAACATGCAGATCTATGGTTCTGACCATTAAGCCATGTGTTGTAATTAGCCTCCTCGAGTAACAGGGGTTGTTTAAATAAATCGCAAAGTCTCAGACTTAACAAGCTCACAGTCACCTACCCACTGCTGCTGTTGAAATCAGTCTTCTTGAAACAGCACTTTGATATATTTGTTCAATATAAACACGGAGAAGGACTCTCTCCTATTAGTCACTCATCAGATTTATTATTTTCCTACATTTGTATTTAAATCCCAAATATGTTCCCTGCTGGCTCAGATCACAAAATTTCCCTGCTTCTAGTTTGGCTTTAATAAATTTAAGAAATGTAAAGGCTCCTCTATCATTTGCAGCTTCAGTTGAGGATGGAAGATGTTTACTGCAATAATGAGCAGTCTTGATACGCTGGTAACCCCAGAACTGTAAGTTCCAGAGGTTCAATTCAATTCTTCACAGTCCCAAACTGTATAATCCCTGACACTAAATTTTTCATTGGAAAAAAAGTAGTAAAAATTGACCATAATAGACTAAAAATCTTTACCACAAAGCTCACTTGCCTGAAGAGCTGTTACATTCAAAATTTCTTTGTAAGCTGTATTTTCATTTCTCATAACTTCTATTTCAAAACGCATCCCTTAGTTAAAAACCCTCTCTACTTGCTGTAGTCTTTCTTATCCCAGAGAGAATTAGCCAGCGCGCTGTGCAGAACTGTGGGGTCTCTCATCCTGAAACATGTTGCAGGAATAACTGTGATATGTGCAAGTCATTATTTAATTTTTTTTAAAAAAAGTCAATTAAATTCAATATTCCTATATTACTGAACTCACTATAACATGACTATTAAAACACTTGAATCCTCATAAAACCTGTGGTGCAGTCCCTACCCAACACAGTTTCTCAAACTATTTCTCAATTCTTTTCTCATGCTCTCTTCAAAGTAACTTATCTTCATGGTCTCATTGACATTATCATGAAGAAATAGATGTTGTGTGTTCAGTTTTCCATTTGTGATACAACATTAAGTGTTTAAATCCATGAGGGAAAAATATTTGCTACTACCCAGGAGAATTATTTTGAAGGATTTCTTTAAAAAATAAAAATTAAAAAAAAAATAGTAATTTGCATCATTTTTGAAACTTCTACAATCAAGGCCTTTGTGAATGAAACATCCACGAAAACATGAGTAAGGCATAAAACTCAAAAGCAAAAGTGTCATGAAATAAATTCATGATGAGTGATCATGCACATCTAAGATATGAGAAGGAAGGGAAGAATTCAATTGACATATTTGAACAAGAAAAGCTTTAGTACACATGGAGTTGTTTTGCTGTACAATATAGATTGCTGAGTAAGCAACTGCAACAACACTTCAGTACTCAAACGTATTACAAAAAAGTAAATCTTCCCAAGTACGAACAGTTTTTAGGCTGTGTAATTTGTCAAGAGTGAGTTGTAGGAGTCTATAGCTTCACTAGACAAACAATTGGTACCTTCACACTGGGAAAACCAATTATACAACAAGAAACACCCTGACGAGGTGTTCTCTTAGGTCTGCCTCCCTTTCAGTGTCCGATACAGGGCACATTAAAACTGTCAAACCAATACACAGTATTACAGATAGTTACAACAGTGCTTTGCAACAGAATTACCCCTTATTTTATATATACTGTTTCCAGGTAGCTTTTACTGCCTCCTGTCATATAATATACATCCTGATCTTTGTTCTAAAATTAGCTGAGAAGTGCTTCACAATCATTTTATAGAAGGGAAGACAAATAAGACTAAATGTCTAATTCACAGGACACAACATTGTTACTTATAATGACTATTTTTACGCCAGCATTATGTCACAAGATGGGCTACAAAGCAAACTGTTTCCTGAAGTCAACTGAAAAAACTCATTAACCATTATAAGTAGAAATAAAACAATACTTCAACATCATGCCTTTCTTTAGGTCTATGATTAAGTTATTCTACTCTTCAGAGCACAAATCTAAAGCACAACTTAGTAGTGAATTCAGATCCTTTAGTCCAAACAACTTAATTTTCAGAATAATTCTGATTATGAATGATTGCTTTAATCTTCCAACTTTGGGATGGAAATTAAAGTGTCATTGTCAAAACCAGTAATACATGGAAAAGATTTCTGAAAATATTAAGGAGAAAGTAAGAAAACTGGTTTTTAAGCTAAATGATGGGTTTTCCAGAGATAAAATTCTATGGATCGCTTCCTTCTTTCCATTACAAATTTTACTTATAAAATTCACAATTTTGATTGGGTGTGTCTATCAAAATAATTGGAGCTCTGCCACTCTAATCATCCATTTTGAATTTTCACTAAACAACCTCTGCACAGTATGGGGGTGGTGACTACAGCAGATTAAAAAACAGCTTTCAGAAGTTTTTTTTTAAATTCATAAGCAAGCCAAGGCAATTAATTAACATAAGGGATAAGCCAATGTGATATTCCACAATATAATTATCAGGAGAAAGAAAGAATTTAATGCTGGCAAAAGATTGGACCACATGTGATTTTGCAACTAGGTTTTAGTTACAATTATTATTTGTAGATTCTGTGGACGTTGCTGTGAATATGCACAGCACAGTGCCATGAACATGTCGTTCCTGTCCAGAAAGTCTCAAGTCATGCACACTCTCGGAGATAAGATAAAGTAAAATCAAAAGATTTATCAAATTCAATTAAATCTCAAAGTGGTGACTTTTTAGTAAAGTACTGCTTGGGAGAAGATAACTTCACTGTAAAGTTTTCATTGCCAATTTAAAAAATTATCGAGAAATTCATAGCAAAAAATACCTGTATTTCCACTGCCACATGCTAAAATATATGCTTTCTTGTGTCTTTAGTAAAAGACATGTTCTATAGGCAAACTTTACAGTTTTCCCAGGTTGTAATCAGCAAACCTTTGAGAAAAATCTATAATCTGCATAATTGAGCACAACAGCGTTTCTAGTGATTTCTGATGATGATTTAATTTAACGTAAACACTGCAGTTAAAAAAAAAAGTCTTCTCAGAATCACATTCTAGAGTGTCTTTTAAAAATATAAAAATTAGTCTAAGCTACCTGAAAACTCTCAAGTGGCTAAAAGACAAATGAAAAAGAATTAATCTCTTGCCTTGCTTCTGATTTACATTCGATATACAAATGTCTAAAAAATCCAACATTTTTTCCTTAAGTATATATATACACAGATTGCTTTTAAGTACTGCTTTAAGCTTAGTTACTGTACAGATCACTTACACTATATATTAATAGCAACCCAGAACTTAGATGTTGGCAGCTTTATCTGTATTAAAATTCACGTGCTATGCAAAGAGTATTCCAACAGAAATTAACTAAGGTAGTAGCATTCCAGCAATACATATTTTTTTCACTGCTGAAGCTCAATGCTTTATGTACCTACACTTACTTCTTTTATGAAATCATCTTCTGCAGTCTAAAATTCCATTTTGGTAGGTCTTTCACCTGGGTGGAGAGTAGCAGCATCTTTGTGCTTCGAAAAACTGTTGCCCCGGACCTCTTTCAGCACTCTTCATAATCAGTGTCAGAGAAGCACCTCAAACCAGGACACACACTCTGGCCATTCCCTAGATTCAGTTACTTTAATCTTCTATAAATGCTAAATATAGTGGCAAATATATGTGGTAATAATGATTATGTTAAATCCTTACATTTTAGGGCTTAAGCAGTAACTCAAAACCACTTTATGTATGTTGTATAAATTAAATCATATATTACCATATTCAATCATTTTTTCAGTTCTGCAACCTAATAGCTCTTTTCATAAAAGGAAGTAGTTCATGAATTCCTAGTACACAGTGGGTGATCTTTTACTCAAATCAAGTAGCAGCAGCTGTTAACAAAAACACCCTGTTTGTCCTTAGTTGGCAGAATTATCCTGCAGCTTACTTTTGTGTTTGCAATCAAATCTGCGGGATTGCATTCACCTCATTTCTTTCTCTATCGGCAGAGGATTGCTGAAGTGACAGCCTGGACTAACTCAGCTGAAAGAATGGATTTAAAATTCAAATTTCAACTCTAGTCCTAAGAAAAAGCTGAAGAAATGGGTACAATTGTGACACTGTTTTAGGGAAAAAAATCCGTACCATTCTGAATGATAGCTAATAATAATAGAACATTCCTTCCTTCCACAGGAAGGACCTGCATGAAGGGAGGAGAGTAGTAGAAGAACCATACACTAGATCATCATGGTAACAAAAGAGGAAAAATAAATTAAAAATTAAGAAAAAAAAAATCAAAAACCCTTTCAAATGATTTTAAACAAAACAAACAACTCTCATTAAGATGAACAAAACTGAATTAAAGAGAAGAACATCTTAAATGCTTTTGTAAAGGAACTGAAATTAGCAGCCCAAACCACTGAAAAAATTATTGGTAACTTCTGGACACATATTGCAAGCATGAGAGCACAGCACATGGGCAAAGCTGCTTATTTTCCAACTGAAGCCAAAATTAACTACTCAACAAAACCATGGCTGAGAAAGATACATCTGAAATCCTACTGCTCTGCTTTTGCAGCTATGAATACCACTGCAGGAGATAGGTTCTTCAGCTGCTATTCGAATTACAGGTGGTTGGCTGCTTCTCTTCATACAGGTGACTTCAAGCTTCAAATAGCCTCCTTAGCTTTATGAGGTTCTAAAGCAAGCCCGTCTTGGGCAACGACCTAGCCAGAACCATAAGTAAGGCGCTTCCTCCTTCTCCTGATGAAGTTCTACCACCAAGAACACAAGTGCTGTACAAATACTGTAAGATCCTATACGATGGTGTAGCTCACAGGTGATCATCTGGGAGATAAAAGTCCGGTTCCTCTCCCTTCTGCTAGGTCTGGTTTAGATAATTTTCATGGAACAGCTTTTGAATACATGACCACTTTTGCCATGAGGTTGGCAAAAAAGACTTGTTTAAACAGCAAATGTGAGGAAAAGTGAACAGCAAAAGAGTTCCTCATAGCAACGAAAACACATTCTAAAGCAACATCTCTGACCACATGCTATTGCAAAGTAAGACATTGAGTTAAAGAAGCAATTACTGCAAATCCATATACGCATCTCGTGCTTTTAGAAATAAGTTCAAATGCACCAATGCAAAGAAAAGGATCACAACGCAACCACCACCATAACGAGACAAATGCAGAGATCAAAGTTCATTGTCCATCATGGAAGCAGAGCTGTAAACTAGAAGAGTCAGAATGGATAATGACTAAGTAAAATTTACTGCAAGTCCAATGTACTCTTCCACTGTCAGTGATGTTTAACTAAAACTGCCGATTTCTCTTGGTCTCTGAAAGGTCTGCCTCTGAAACTTAGCCCTGTCACTTCACAATTGCATAGTAGGCAGAGATTTGTTTCAACTCATCGGGAGTTCTGTAACTGATAAACAGTAAAAAACCTCTTCATTAATCATAGAATTGTCTAGGTTGGGAGGGACCTTTAAGATCATTAAGTCCAACCATCAACCTAACACTGCCAAAACCACCACTAAATCATGTCCCTCAGCACCACGTGTACTTGTCTTTTAAATACCTCCAGGGATGGTGATTCCACTGCTTCCCTGGGCAGCCTGGTCCAATGCTTGATAACCCCTTCAGCAAAGAAATTTTTTCAAATATCCATCCTAAACCTCCTCTAGCGCAACCTGAGGCTGTTTCCTCTTGTCCTGTTGCTTGTTACTCGGGAGAAGAGATTGACTCCCACCTCTCTACAACCTCCTTTCAGGTAGTTGTAGAGAGCAATAAGGTCTCCCCCCAGCCACCTTTTCTCCAGGCCAAACAACCCCAGCTCCCTCAGCCGCTCCTCTTAAGTCTCATTCTCTACACCCCTCACCAGCTTTGTTGCCCTTCTCTGGACATGCTCCAGCACCTCAGTGTCTTTCTTGGAGTGAGGGACCCAAAACTGAACACAGTGTTCGAGGTGGGGCCTCTCCAGTCCTGAGTACAGGGGGACGATCGCTTCCCTAGTCCTGCTCGCCACACTGTTCCTGATACAAGCCAGGATGCTGTTGGCCTTCTTGGCCACCTGGCCACACTGCTGGCTCATATTCAGCCAGCTGTCAACAAAACCCTCAGGTCCTTTCCTGCCAGGCAGCTTTCCAGCCACTCTTCCTCAAGCCTGTAGCGCTGCATGGGGTTGTTGTGACCCACATACAGGACCGGGACTTGGCCTTGTTGAACCTCATACCATTGGCTGTGGCCCATCGATCCAGCCTGTCCAGATCCCGCTGTAGGGCCATCCTACCCTCAAGCAGGTCAACGCTCCCGCACAACTTGGTGTCATCTGCAAACTTACTAAGGGTGCACTCGATCCCCTCATCCAGGTCATTGATAAAGATATTAAACAGAACTGGCCCCAATACTGAGCCCTGGGGAACACTATATGTGACCGGTCACCAATTGGATTTAACTCTATTCACCATCACTCTTTGGGCCTGGCCTTCCAGCCAGTTTTTCACGCAGTGAAGAGTACACCCATCCAAGCCATGAGCAGCCAGTTTCTCCAGGAGAATGCTGTGGGAAACGGTGTCAAAGGCTTTACTGAAGTCCAAGTAAACAACATCCACAGCCTTTCCTTCATCCACTAAGCAGGTTTATTATGTATCTATCATGACTGTTTTCAAACCACACTTTGTCATACAGAAATGCAATTAAAATATTCTTTTAGAAGTAGTTCCCTGTGAATGCATGCACAAAAAATGGTTTTGTCTAATGCTAGGAAGATAGACCTAAAAAAGCATTCTGAATCTCAATTACTAACCCAAGAAAACGTCCATTCCTCTCCTTAAATAAAAATAATATCCTCATGTGTACATTAGGGCAAAAGGAAGGAACATTAAGTAGAGCTGAAATTTGTGGGGTTTTTTTAACCGCAGTTCCTCAGTGTGTTGATTTGCAATGAATACTTCAGAGCAAAATAACTCCAGGGAAGCGTATCACATAAGAGGGCAGAATCCATTGCACGCAATGCAAGACTACAGTGGAGTTTTCACAGTAAATGTTTATAATGTCACATGAAAAATTCTACGCTGTCAAAATGAGGCATATTCATACGTTTAGTAAAAAAGGGAATTAACAGAACCACAACTCTTCTCTAACATCCAAGATCTGAACTTTATTTTTTGTTCAAAAGCTCTGTCTTCGGCAGCTGAAAGAGGCTGAACTTAACACACTTTCTTCCCAAGGGAGGGAAGAGTTAAGCCACTCTCCTGACAAGTAGGTCTGACCCTGTCTCACAAAGCCAAAAAGAGAAGAGGGGAAGTGGAAAATGATGGTAAGTACCTAATGAACAACAACTATATAAAAAATGCAGTAAGATTTACATTTATAATTGAACTATTAAGAATAAACAGTTTATTGCTCTCTTAGCACATCATCTTATCACTTAATGTGTATGGCAATACTTACTGCGCCTAGAAAATTAAGTATAGTGGCTGTGTGTCACTATGAACAATAACTTTGCAACGCTCCTAGTAACATTAGCACTCCTTCCTTAAGCTTTGATGTGCAGACTTTTCTACTACAAATTTGAAGTGAAAATTACATAAAAATCCCTATTTTTTGAATACTGCTTTGATTATTACCAAATTACAGCCACCATACTCCTTTCTTTAATTGCTACCACCCAAAACTTTTGGCATCTCAGCATAACTGCTTTTGCTGCCAAGAACACTCAGAGACCAGTCCTTAAATCTCTTATCTGGAGAAACTTCACCTGCATACCTACTCAAACCAGCAGGGTTAGTCGTGTAAGAGCTACTGTTCTCGGACACGTGGTGTGACAGGCATGTTGTAGATCATATTAAGGAACGCACAAAGAATATTTGAGAGACAAGGATTGTTTTTCAGTAAGGCTATGTATAAATTACCAAGAAAGAGAATGAGAGAGAGGATAACTAGTGCTCATCATATTGCTCCCTATTAAAAAGTTAGGGGCAAAATAATAATACGGGGGGGGGGGAATCAATAGCTTCATTTGGAGACATTTAATGGAGTATCTCACAAATCTTGATTGAGCTTTCCTTTTCTTCGCTCCCCTAGCTCATTTTTGCAGCAAGCTGCAGAAATGTATTACACAGCTAGTAAAAATGCAATACATTTTTTAAAGAGTAAAGTTTGATAGAGAAGAGCAAGCAGGCCTCTATCTTAGTAAAAGAAAGAATAATGAACTCTGCTATTTGAAAAGCGCCTCTGGCAACATAATAATCTCCAGCATTAGCAAACTATTCTAAAAGCATGTTCACTGCTTTAATAGACTCACGGGATAAGGAATAAGAGTATGAGTCAGATTCTCAGCTGCTGTAAATTGGTACAATTCCATCAAAATCAGCACAGAGCTACTGTAAGAGCAGTACAAGAATCTAATCCAAAATTTAAGAGAGCTTCATGAATGGGGGGGCATCCACATCTGTATTTTCTACCATTAGTATTTTTATTGTGCTTCTTTTCCTTCACTAGGAAAAAAAAAACCAAACAACTAAACATCCCTGCAGAATAAACCTTCAATCTGCCTAACCTCACTACGCTGATGCCTGGATATTTATCAACATAAGAACATCTGCAACAGTGCA
This sequence comes from Burhinus bistriatus, assembly GCA_013397275.1. Classification (NCBI taxonomy): domain Eukaryota; kingdom Metazoa; phylum Chordata; class Aves; order Charadriiformes; family Burhinidae; genus Burhinus; species Burhinus bistriatus. The sequence goes on along the minus strand of VYXH01004010.1, from coordinate 324,606 downwards.
CGTACATCCCCAGTTGCCATTTATTGAACAGGTAGTAAAAGAAAAACATGTTTAAGCTAAATCATCCAAGTTTGACCAGAAAACCTGACAATATTGGTTACTGCTGTAAGATATTAATTATTAATACAACATTTAGAGTTGCAAAAGGCTGCTTTCAGCTTCTACCCTACTTTAGGAGCACGTACAAAGTTTAGGCTGTTTTGCAAACCCCAATCAGCCAGTGCTCTCGCAACCATTCAACCTTAACATTATACGGGGGAGGGAGGAAGGGGTAGGAATAAAGTTATTTTGTCCTTGTAGCTAGTTGGATGATTTCGCAAAAAATACAAGGGTACACTCACAAAAATATATGTTTAAATATGCACTTCAATGATCTTCAGTTAAAGCTTAAATTCTTATTTATTTACAAAACATTGACTATCATTTGGATTTGTTGCCTTCTTTTGTTGCTTTAAGACATTTAATAATTTTTTAACTATAAAAATCATTCATATAATTGCTACTTCTACATAAACAAAGTAATACAGATATTATTATTTAAAGTGTAGGCTTAAAAAAGAAATTAATTATCTTTTAAAACACTCCTAGGAGTAGTAGGACTTGTCACTGCCCAAGGAATAACATATTAATTCTAGTAGCTTTTTTAACCATCCCAAAGCAGTAACAACTCAACTAAAGAATTCAAGGAGGGGGAAGGGGGAAATCCCAGATTCCGAGGCATTACTGGAATGCCTGCTATGAGCTCCAAGACACTCAGAAATTCCTTTAGGTTATTCCTGAAGTTATTCCCCTATCAATGACTGCTGCTACAAAAACTGCAAATAGAAGTATGTACCAGGTAAAGTTTCTATGAAAGAAGAGTCCACAGTGAAAAAATTAAGAATGCTTACTTTAAAATTTAGCCAGGCTCCAAGATAATTTAGAAAGGAACTGCTTTTTTTGTGGGGTACAGGGTGTTTGGAGTTCAGTTTTCTGGGGTAGGGGTTTTATTTTTGTTTTCTACTTGTTTGGCTGTTTTTCTAATTGCAACATTCTGGTGCTTTTGTGTGTGTGTGTATTCTGAGCATGAAATGAGAACTTTTGATTAAATCTGGAGGAAAAAAAAAAAGGAAGTAGTTTGACACAACATTGACCAAAAAGACACAACATATCCAAGAAGAGGGGGAAAAAAAAAAAAAAAAAAAACACCCCACTACACAAACCCCTTATTTTTTACGAATACCAAACACATTCCATCTTTTTCATTTCCAAAAACAGCTGAAACAGGTTTTGTTATGACTATCTGTGAAGAGATCTGAGGCATTTCTGCCATTCCTAAAATACCTGATCGAAAAAGTCATATATTATAGACTAAGGCTTATCTGAGCACTATGGTAGTCCCCTGAGATGGTCTGCTACAATTCGATCAACTACAGGTATAGAACAAAATATCCATCAGATACAGTTTCTAGAATATTTGATCTTATCAAAACACTGGTAGACTGTATATACAAACACTGGTGGCTAGATTTCCTGGAGGAAAAGAATGTTTCTTTTAAAAATGGGTGGTATTTTTCACACCAGCTCTAGTGTTAAATATTCCCCCACTATAACGTGAAATCAGGAGTCCAGCAGGATTTTTACTGGAAAATTTACAGAATATGGACAGTGTCTGAAGTTTTTTGGGTAGGGATGTTGCTGCCTGGGTTTTTGGGGTTTTTTTTAAACATATTTTTAGGATTATAAGTAACCACAGTGCACCTGTAAGAAATATAATGGTCTGTTCTCTCAAGACTCTTGCGTTCATGACTAAGACGAGCTCCCTGACGTGGGCTTCTCCTAGACAAACATTATGTAAGTCAAGAGTAAAGTTTTAATAGGCACTACTCCATATATACCAGGTGACATGGAGGAAGACCAACAGTACTTGACAGAAACAAGTCTATATTACTTAAAATGAACAATGCTAATGGAATTAATACTGTATGAAAAGGTATCGAGATGAACCAATGCTACTTCACCTTTCTTGTATTGCTTTGTAAATTGAGATTAACATAACAGGGTTGGAAATACCACACTGGAAAGCATGAACAGCTGTCAAATAGGTCCAGGTGGCACACATGTAGCATAATCTCAGCTATGAGAAGGCACATCAGCATCCAAAGCATAGCTCTCAGAACTGATCTGCATCCTCTGAGTCATTTAAGACCTCTAGACTCTGAAATGCCCTTTTTTCCCTTGGAAAACAGTGCACTGAAAGCATTTCTCTTCAAATACATCCTCAGCCTTACAGAAGGAAGCAAACACACAGTTGGGTTGTACAACAGACAATCCACAAGCTGCAGTCATGTTTACAGTGTTGTGGTACCAACGTGTCCAGAAAACATTGGTTCCCTTGGCCAACATCTTGGTTACCTTCTTTGTGCCAGTAAGTTTCTAGTGCTTGACTCTATACCCAGGGTGGTAGTTATCACTACATGTATTGGGCAGAACTGGCAGGGTTTCAGCAGCCAGGGGTTGTAGGGGTGACCTGCATGGGAGGGCGGCATGACCTGCCCTGTGCCAGTCATGGCTGCTCCAGCCAGCTCTGAAAACGCTATAACCAAGCCATGGTGTGCCAAAACTTCAATCAGTTGGGGGAACCTGTGATGCCTCTACCAAAAGCGTATTTTTAAAAGCATGGCAGCTGCTAGAGGCAGGAGAAATGGAGGAGGATGTAGGGAGAAGCAAAAGAGACTCATGGAAGGAGGTAGTGTTGGGACACGGCTGGAGACATGCTCTCAGAAAGAGGAACGTCATGCCAGGGAAGAGACATCTCCCAGGGGACTGCAGCCCGCAGGTGACCCATGCTGGGGCAGCAGAAAAATCAGTAAGATACAAGGAGTGGCAGATGAAGACAAGTAAGAAAGCAGGAGTGGCAGAAAGAAGCCATTACATGCAGGACCCTGACCACCTGCACTGCCTGTTGCCTCACCAAAGGAACTGGAGTAAGTCAAAGGTAACCCATGGCAAAAAACAAGGGAAGTTTGTCCTGGGAGCAGAAGGGAGAGAGGTGTTTCTCCTAGGCGTTCGTTAAAGTTTTATGTTTTGGGGTCCCCCCAACAGCCAAATCAGCATGTTGTTATTTGGTAATAAATTAAATTATGTAGAAAATGCCATGTTGAGACTATTTTGCCAGCAACACCATATGGCTTAAATAAACCATGACGACCACCACTTCCTTACAGCCTCCCAACAACAGTAATTGGTAAGGCTGAGTTTTCTACATTTTAGCCAATAACGAGACTTCAACTCTCTCTGGTTCGTGCATGCCTCTCATACAATTTATAAGCTGCTCTACTGAAAATATACCTGTTACAATTTAGTCAGTGCCACTGACAATACTCCTCATAGGTGCATTTTGTTTTGTACAATCTGGTCTTAAACATCTCAAGTGACTGACACCTTTGGCTCCCTATGGGGTTATTACGCAGATTAGCATGTTTGCTGGAAACCACCTTCTCAAATCCAGCTTCCCTCTAAAACTTTCCTTTATTGATTTCAAACAAGTCTCATTATTATAATGCCTTGGAACTTCAGCTCACTGAACTTAACTTTCTTGTTCCCTAAATTCATTAGGTATTAACTCGGCTTTTTTGTTTTAAATAGCTATTTTAATAACCTGTCCACACCAATTTCCTTTTAATATCCAAAGTCAACTAGAATTTCCATAGTCATCTGCAGAATTGCAAAATAAAAAACAGTATTACAGCCACCAAACTAAATTGTGTTCTTAACGCAGAAGCTATTAAAAATTTAAGACAGTGTTAGGAAAAGATGGTCCTAGCTACGCTAAACAATAAATACTACAACAACAATTAGAATCAACAAAGCCGCCCAACAGATATTTCAACTGTGGGTCCTAAATGAAGGTTAGCCTTAAGGTGAGGTATTTCACCTGAAGGGAAACGTCATATCCGTTTCCAATCACTAGCAATTTCCACACTGTTACATAAAAAGTCACCTTCCCTCTGCTACTCAGTGTGTTCTCAGAAGAAAATCTAAACAGTTTTACCCATGGCAGAAAGACAATAGAAGTGTAAGCGTGTCTTCAGGTTCTCCAAATTTACTTATTCCCAGCTTCACACAAATAAGGACACTGGGACACCAGAAGAATCATAGATCTAGACCTACTCTTTAAGTCTCTAGCTGTTACTTTCTCCCATCTTCTCAGTGGCAAGTTGCACAAGCAGCTTGAGTGCTTCATGCCACCAAACTTATCTTTTCTACCCTATCGCACACATTTTGAGAAACCTGGTCTACTGGGGCCTGATGGGGTTCATCTATCAGAAAAGAGGAACAACACCTTTGGTTAGAGGCTTGCCAGCCTTGTGAAGAGGGCTTTAAACTAGAGTTGCCAGGGGAGGGGAACTGGAATCCATCCCACTCCTACCAATATGATGCTGATACCAGTAGTAGAGGCCCAAAACCTGGAGATGGGTTGAAGGTCAGCAGGAGTGCACTTGCAGCGCAGCTTAAAGGAAAAATAGCCACTCCAGCCAGGGAGCTAGATTCATCAAGGGCCCAACTTAAATGCCTGTATGCAAATGAACATAGCATGGAGAATAAACAAGAGGAGTTAAGAGACATGTGCCTCCCTCCAAGACTATGATCTGATTAGCATTACAGAGACATGGTGGGATGGCTCCTATGCCTGGAGTGTCGAAATGGAGAGATGCAGACTCTTCAGGAAGGACAGGCAGGGGAGACAAGGAGGGGGTGTCACCCTCTATGTCAAGGACCAGCTGGAGTGCATGGAGCTCTGCCTGGGGACAGATGAAGAGCTGACCAAGAGCTTATGGGTCAAGATCAAAGGGAGGGCATGGACAGATGATGTCACAGTGAGGGTCTGCTACAGGTCACCTGACCAGGAAGCCCAAGCAGATGAGGCCCTCTATAGCCAGACAGGAGCAGCCTCATGTTCACAAGCCCTGGTCCTCCTGGGGGACTTCAACCACCCCGATACTGTTGCAACAACAGTATCAACAACACAGAGGACAACACAGAGGAGCATAAGCAATCCAGGAGGTTCCTGGAATGCATCGACGATAACTTCCTTCTCCAAGTGATAGAGGAGTCAACGAGGAGAGCTGCCATGCTGGACCTTGTTACCACCAACAAAGGAGGGGCTGGCAGGGAATGTCATACTCAAGGGCAACCTTGGCTGCAGTGATCATGAGATGGTGGAGTTTGAGATCCTTAGGGCGGCAAGGAGGGCATGCAGTAAGCTCGCTACCCTGGACTTCAGGAAAGCAGACTTTGGCCTCTTCAGGGATCTGCTTGATGGAATACAGTGGGATAAAGTCCTGAAAGGAAGCCAGTGAAAGCTGGATAATATTCAAGGACTACCTCCACCAAGCTCAGGAGCGATGCATCCTGACAAAGAGGAAGTCAGGCAAAAATGCCAGGAGGCCTGCATGGATGAACAAGGAGATCCTGGACAATCTCAAACAGAAAAAGGAAGTCTACAAAGGGTAGAAGCAAGGACAGGTAGCCTGGGAGGAATACAGAGAAATTGTCCGGGCAGCCAGGGATTAGGTAGGAAAGCTAAAGCCCAGAGAGAGTTAAATCTGGCCAGGGATGTCAGGGGCAACAAGAAAGCCTTCCGTAGGTATATCAGTGACAAAAGGAAGACTAGGGAAAATGTAGGCCCACTCAGGAAGGAACCAGGAGACCTGGTCACCCGCGACAGGGAGAAGACTGAGGTACTCAACTGCTTTTTTGCCTCAGTCTTCACTGGTAAAGCCTCTAACCACACTGCCCAAGTTGCAGGAGGCAAAGGCGGGACGGGGAGAATGAGGTACTGCCCACTGTAGGAGGAGACCAGGTCCAAGACCAGCTGAGGAACCTGAAGGTGTACAAGTCCATGGGACCTGATGAGATCCATCTGCGGGTCCTGAGAGAACTGGTGGATGAAACTGCCAAGCTACTTTCCATCATATTTGAGAAGTCGTGGCAACCTGCTGAAGTTCCCGGTGACTGGAAAAGGGGAAACATAACTCCCATTTTTAAAAAGGGTAAAAAAGAAGACCCGGGGAACTACAAGCCGGTCAGTCTCACCTCTATGCCCAGCAAGATCATGGAGCAGATCCGCCTGGAAACTCCGCTAAGGTACTTGGAAAATAAGCAGGTGATCACTGGTAGCCAACATGGCTTCACTAAGAGCAAATCCCACCTGATAAATTTGGTGGCCTTCTACGATGAGGTTACAGCCTTGGTGGATAAGAGATCAACAGATGTCATCTACCTGGACTTGGGCAAAGCATTTGACAGTGTCCCGCAAGATATCCTGGTCTCTACATTGGAGAGACATAGATGTAATGGATGGACCACTCAGTGGATAAGGAACTGGCTAAACGGTCACACTCAAAGAGTTGCGGTCAACGGGTCAATGTTGAAGTGATGGGCAGTGATGAGTCGTGTTCCTCAGGGGTTGGTACTGGGACTGGTACTATTTAACACCTTTGTTGGCGACACGGATTTTGGGATTGAGGGCACCCTCAGCAAGTTTGCCAACGACACCAAGCTATGTGGAGTGGTCGACACGCTGGAGGGAAGGGATGCCACCCAGAGGGACCTGGGCAGACTCAAGAGGTGGGCCCGTGCCAACCTCATGAAGTTCAACAAGGCCAAGTGCAAAGTCCTGCATGTGGGTTGGGGCAATCCCAACCACAATTACAGGCTGGGTGGAGAATGGATCAAGAGCAGCCCTGAGGAGAGGGACTTGGCGGCGTTGATGGGTGAGAAGCTCAACATGAGCCGGCAATGTGTGCTCACAGCCCGGAAGGACAACTGTATTCTGGGTTGCACCACAAGCAGCGTGGCCAGCAGGTCAAGGGAGGTGATTCTGCCCCTCTACTCTGCTCTGGTGAGACCCCACCTGGAATACCGTGTCCAGCTCTGGAGCCCCCATCATAAGGACATGGACCTGTTGGAGCGGGTCCAGAGGAGGGCCACGAAGATGACCAGTGGGCTGGAGCACCTCTGCTGTAAGGACAGGCTGAGAGAGTTGGGGTTGTTCAGCCTGGAGAAGAGAAGGCTCCAGGGATACCTTATAGCAGCCTTCCAATATCTGAAAGGGGCCTACAAGAAAGCTCGAGAGGGACTTTTTACAAGGACGTGTAGTGATAGGATGAGAGGTAATGGCTTCAATCTGGAAGAGGGAAGACTTAGATTAGATCTCAGGAAGAAATTTTTCACTCTGAGGGTGGTGAGGCACTGGCACAGGTTGCCCAGGGAAGTTGTGGATGCCCCATCCCTGGAAGTGTTCAAGGCCAGGTTGGATGGGACTTTGAGCAGCCAGGTCTAGTGGGAGGTGTCCTTGCCCATGGCAGGGGCATTGGAACTAGATGATCTTTAAGGTCCCTTCCAACCTAAACCATTCTATGATTCTATGATCAGCAATTAGCTGAATTTTGAATGTACCTTCGCAGGGCCAAGGAAAGCTGCAGATAGGACACAGCCAAGAAGAAACAGAAGTTTATAAACTACCAATAGTAATTAAGGCCTATTGTACTTGAGCAAACGAGTCCTAATTTTCCATCAGGTTGCTCACATCCAGCAGCCTTCTGATACAAAAGACATCTTTCAGCTACGTAGTATCTTAAGATGTCAGTGTAAATAGGATTACAAATCATTGCAGATCTCAACTTAGCTGGAGTACACCAAGGTTGATACTGTCCCCAGACTTTCAGTTTTCAATGTGCATCAGCCTGTTTCGTTAACTCACACTGTAAACACCTGATAGATGGGTCATGGGGAATTATGGGTCTTATGGATGATAACCATTAAGGCAACCGTTTGAGGCTTTTGGTACACACTGCATAGTTTCAAATTCTTGTAGGAACAGGAGTTCCTTTCAGAAATGGTAGATTGCACAGGCTCAGTACTGCAGTATACATGAACCCAGACCATAGTTAAAATCTACAGTGCAATATAAATTTTCTTTTCAGGGACAGACAGTTGATATGCTTACCCTAATTATATTTCTCCTTTTAGGAGAGATTTTATTTCTCAGGAAAACAGAGAAGTCATCACAATGATTTTGCTTTAAAGAATCATAAAGCAGCCTTGATGGCACTCTCAGGTGAAGTCTGCCTTATAGCAAGACATCATTAGCATATAAGCAACAAATATCACACAATTAGTGAAGAGATAGAGTATCTACAGACATTGTTAATTTGTGCAGTGCTCATATGCTATAAATCTTTCAGATTTCATCCCTTGAAGTTGACTATGCAGAGAATGAATTCTGCATAGACTTTGCACTGGTGACTAATGACACTGCTAGAAAGGCAGTACGTTCTTAACGACTAAGGTCCGTCTACCCTACCATATCACAAGAAGGACTGCAGTGTGATGTAAGGGTGCCCACAGTAGCTTTAAGTTACAGCTACAGCAGCACAGACACTGGCACATGGTGATTTGCCAAGCATCACCTCCGTAACTACATGCCAAATATACTATAGCATTGGAGCCCTGAAATCCAAGACTCCTGAAAAGTGACTGCAGCAGCAACTGTAGCAGACATGAATAACGTTCTTCTATGCCTAATGTATAAAAAGGCAAATATCACAATACAAGTAGCAGGAAAAGTTTGGGAGTTCATACGGATATCAAAAATCAATAATCCACCTGCAAATCTGAAGGCACGTGATTCAATTCCTATTGAAGTCAGTGCTGAACTTAGAAGTGGCTTCAATTACTTTTGCACAAGAAATAATTCTGACATCCATTCTCCATTAAGAATACCTACAGCCACAGCTACAAAACCAGACACATGCTGCTGCACCTGTAGTTTACCCACAAAGACCTCTCTGTGTATAATAGAGCTGGTTGGAAATCATATACCAAATTGACTCACTCTGATGAAGCAAAGGCAGTCTACAGGTAAAAATGACTGTTTTAACTGACAGCTTATAAAAACTATAACATTACAAAATACAAGAAAGAGGGGGGAAAAATTCCCCCAAAACACCTCCCAACCCCTCCAATACTATAAAAGTACATAGTTATTACTAAGTTTTCCACTCATCACTGATTTTTTTTGATTTTAATTGCACCTCGTGTATTCAAGCATAAATGCCAAACAGAAAGAATGGCAGACAGTCTTGACTGGGTATTATCAAAAGTAGCAAGTCAGCTTGTGATCTGCAAGTTGGATATTTCCATCTGCCAACCACAAAAGTCCTAATACATTTTAATACTCTCATCTTTATTTGCCAAAAAGACACAGATTACTTGCTACAAAGGAGGTACTTGACTGGATTCTGGTATTTTCTGACTTGACTTTATGATGCAACATTAGGTCCCAGATCAGGAGAGACTTCAGTAAGGTTACTAAACATATGAAATTAAACGAGATTTATCTTTGACGGATTGGAACATAACCTTAAATATGTTGGGTTTGGGGTTTTTTTTGGAAGATCAACACTATAGTAAAATTTTTTTTAAATCCTTCCAAGAACTTCAAGTTTGTTTATGTATAACACAATTACTTAAACCCAAAATTTATCTGCAATTTAATTCAGCTTGAAATATCTTTTTTGTAGACTATCAATTTTCATTCCCAAATAAAATACTCAAAAACGTTTCACTCCCTACGCAGGATCAAGTTACAGAACTAAAAAAAGCTACGAATGTAATTGAAAAGCACAGTGAAAGATTACCCAAACTTACACAGCAGTTTCCAGAAGATCTATTAAAAAGCGTAAGACTACTGTCACCAAATAGGCAATAGAATAAAACACATAAATAGTAATGGCAGCAAAGTCTTAATATTATTTTCTTTTCAAGCTTGCTACTTACTGTAGAAACCCAAATCTATCTGTGACTTTGTAAAGACGATAGTCAGCATCTTCCCATGGTTCAATCTGCGCACCCTCCCGTCCCTAAAGGGAAGGAAAGAAAAAAGAGCCAAATTAAGTTTTATGACACAATAAGCTAAGATACAGAAGACAGCACTTAATCGCTCAAAGCATAATCTTTGGGACACGCTGGCAGTAGGGTAGAGGAGGGGAAGGAGAACACTAGTCCTAAACCGACCAACCAAGAAAAAGGAGAGTAGCACACCTCTTCCAGCCCCTACAAACAGTATTTTCATCACAGGAAACCTCTTGTGGTCACTGCTATACAGAGAGTAAGTTTCAACCACTGATTTCAACCACAGACTCATCATAATCTCACATCTGTTGTTAATCTCCATGATAGTCCATCAAGGTTCCCACACAGTGCCCTCTACTTGTTTTATTTCCACAGTCCATCTTTCCTGAACCATCACCTGGCAACAGTACGTACTGCGGACAGTCTTGAGCTAACATCCATGCTGGCTTCCAGCAGCTGTCAAACAGAATGCAGCACTGAGTTTTCCTTCAATGATGCACTCATTCATGTTCCTCTCTTCTACTCCAATTGCCAATTTACATTAAGACTTGCAGAAATTTAAGTATATTTCAGCTAGATATTCTTCTGCTATGGGCTACGCGCAGGTTACTGCGTGTGAAGAGAGGCCACCACTCAGAACACAAACCACGTGCATGTTTTTGTCCTTATTAAAAAACAAAAACCCACAACCACTCACTTAAGTGCACACTGTGCAAACCACCACGAAATCTAACATGTAAAATGTTCCATGAACTCTACAAACAAGTCTGTTGCTTAGTACTCCAATGACACTTATAAAGTCTGTGTTACAAGAATATGTGAATACGGTGTAGGCATTCTAGGCATACTCTGTGCCAGGCTTGTACTTGACAAGCAGTTCAAGAAAAAAAAGGGATATGACTAGTGTATTTCCTCAATTGCTCACAGCAATCTGACAAACAATGCAGTTCACTTATCTTTTAAGTTGCCTGTAATGATTTAAACGTTTCTATTACTATAACCAAAAATTAAATAAAAAGTAAAATAAGAGTTCCTCTGATCTCATAGATAAACTGAGCATCCTGAAACACCATAGTTTCATTACTTCAAATACATTACACTACCTTAAATAGTCCCAAAGCAACTTGCCATGCACCTGAAAAATGAGTTGATTGAATCATTATCCAGAATGTCCCTCATGCAGGGAGAATCTAATTCACCCAGAGGCCAGTGTATCATGAAATCAGCAGGTTAGTACTACAGAGAGTATTTTAAACAACAGCTAGTGGCAACTATGATTCTTTTTTAAACAAAAAAAAAAAAAAAAAAAAAAAAAAAAAAAGAAAAAAAGAAACAAGACATATTACTAAGATTAATTATAAAATGTCTTTAAAATTATTATCAAGTTCACTTACTCTGTCATACTTGGCAACTATCTCTGCTCGCTCTTGGGCAAGTTTGATAGCAGCATCCTGCTCGGCATCTGCACCTGTAGAGAATTAAAGTAATGCTGTTCAGATTCTCTTCCTTGTAAACAAAGAACTGCAGCTAAATATTTGGAAAATAATCTTCAACTTCAGAGAGACTACTTGGATGGAGAAACGCCAAAACAATTCTATCAAAGCAAAACATGACCTCGGTGCATATCTTGAATACCGTTCAGAGTAAAATAGCAGTTAGGATACCATCCAATAATTGTGAGTATAGAATGTTCCTGATTTTCCACTAAAGTACATATTAAATAAAAAAATAATCCCCCACAACCCACTAACTGGAAGACAGAGGAAAGTAGTAAAAGCTACTAGCTGCTAATTCCACAAACGTTCACATAGTCAAAAAAAGCTAAAACATACGCTACTGGTTTAAAACAAAAGTATGAACTATTTACAGGATTTGTAGAGAGGGATCAGAATACTGATGAATGCTGAAGAAATACTGCACAACTTCATCTGAGAAATTGCCTAAGACTTACTTCTCAGAAAACAGGGAGGGAAATCATTATAGTATCAGAACTGCAACTTGGGCAAACCAAGTTGGAATAACCATAAGGATATGCCAACAGGAAGGTTGATGAGCAAGAAAAAACGGATGTGTGGGTAAGCACCGGATACAGCAGTTTACTACAGTGGTAGAGTTAAAGTTTAGATAAATCTGGTTTGATCAAGAGAAGGTGAAGCAGACTGAATTAGGTTCCTTGGCATTGTCCCCTTAGCAGAAACCACCTCTAGAACATGGACAGGAATGTAAAGAGGGCATCATGAAAAGAAAGATGTTGCTTTGAATATTCAACAACATAATGCACTTCAATATCCCAAATGCGATTACAATTTCAAACCAATGAGGCAAATCAGTTTTAATCAATTATAAGTTAATGAAAGATTCAAGAATTGATTTGTTTTGATTATTAAAGAACAATGAACACTAAATAAAGCAAGGCTTTAAAAAGGTTTGAAATAGTTTTCAAGCACACGTGGTTATAAAAATAACTCCGGGCATGTGGTTTTTCTTCACTATTCAGTTCACGGTAACACAGTGAACTTCAGGAATTGTACCTATCAACCATCTGGGCCATGAAATAGAAAAACAGATCAGATACTACATTTTTCTATCATGCCATTAACACATTTTTTTGTTCAAATACAGTATTTCTTTAATAAACTTTACCTACATATTTCTCAGATATTTAGACAAGAAGCTGTGCCAAGGTGGCCTTCTAAGGCAGCCGTTAGAGATTTAGCATGGTCTGTGTGTGTTTTCACTTGGAGTTTCTTTAGGGGAATGCAGAGAGAACCTCAGTACGCCCTGTCATAGACACAAGGGCCAGCATTCAGGCAACAGCACTGCTTGTCCCAAACTTTCCCTAATGGAAAATCTGACTGCTTCTTTAAAGCTTTTACTTATGATCTCCAGAAGGTACACTTTGTTCTCCTCATTTTGGACCCCTTCTGCTTCTCGCCATCATTTGCCAATCATATTACTCCCATTTATTAGTGAGGACATCAAGTTTTGTCATTTTTTCCAGTGTGCACCAGAACCAGCACACATGTATTTACACAATCATTTGAGGGGAAAAAAAAAAAGTTAAAAAAAATTTCAGAATTACATCTGCTATATTTGGAAGCTATGTATCTCTGTGTCACAACATTGATAAAGAATTTCCTCCCTGTAAGGCGAGAAGCAAGTAGACTTATTTCATATTGCTCAGCCTTTGGTGTTATCCAAGGAGTGTGCTGTTCCTCCTGCTCCTTCAGGTGCTGGATCCACCTTTACTCCTAAGCTTAAAGACAACTGTAAGTCACAAAGCAGTTGGGTTTCCAGTTTGTTTTCCTCTGACACAGTTTTATAGCGATTGCAGGACTGTTACCCCAGCTATCCACATCAATGCTGACCAAGACACAACTTGTACATGCCAACCACAGTGCCCTTCGAGAACCCCTCCCCAGCACTGTCACCACACAAGGGCACAGACTGAACTCTATATGACTCTGAGTGCATTCAAGCACTACATATTCCCCAACACAATTATAACAATCCGTTTTTTATCCTTTACTAGTTGACGCGCTATGCCTCCTAAACTGACAACATCCACTAAAGCTACCAAATCCACACTGACAAAGTAGTACATAAAGCTTAGCATTACTTTCAAAGTGAGAAGCTAAAGGAACCATAATCAAAATTAAATTGCATTTTCTTTTGTAAGACACAAAGAGATCTGTGCTTACAGTAAGTCTTTATAGGTCAATTATGGGTTTTTGAAAAGTAAACTTTATGCCTGCTTAGAAAGCTGACATTCCTTCAGAGAATTCAAGTACTGAGCAATCCTAAGCTTTACTTCTCCAATGGACAGATGTGGGAGAAAAGCTTACTTTTTTAAAGTACAACTGCTGCTGGGCTTCAAGAAATGGGTGAAAAAAATCCTATCATTTTTTCCCAGTAAAAGAGGCATTAGATTTGATTTGAGAAAGTGCGGGTGAATAATAAGTAGTCAATGCTGTAATACACAGTAGTCAATACATTCAAGTAGTAACTAGTCAATACATTTGTTAACAGAATTAAAAAAATAGATTACTACTTGTATTTAAAAACCATACTCAAAAGGACATGTACAGCTCTTCACCACCACAGGCAGAATAAGTGGCAGAAGTTGAAACAAAGTTTAAATCTTTGCTTAAAACAATGCAAAACTGTATTTGCACCAGAAACTGAGTCCTGATTTATGCTGAAAACGTGGCCATGGCTTACCTTCCTTTCCTCTCCATACATAACATATGAATCAAAGTTTGGCATGTTCTGTGCCTCATGACAATTCAATTACATTTAGTGTGAAAATTATCATATTCATTGCCTTTAAAGTAATCCTCTTCACTTTCTGCCAGAATCATCTTAACCTTCTAGCTGCTCTGAGATAGTTTAATGTTACTTTAATCCATCCATACTGAAAACTCAGAAAACAGATTGAGACGGGGACAAGAGGTTATATTTTGGGAGATAAGCCTAAAATATGATTTTTCTTATAAGAGGAATTATTTAAATGCCTCCAAGTTAGAAATTACACAATGATTCCTGATACAGTAAAAGCTAAATATGGGAACAAGAAAAATTCTTCATGAAATATCTTCCTAGGCATAAAAATACATCACTACGAAATTAAACACAAATATCTGGTACCCTAAATTAGTCTTATCAGTTTTATTCCGTAAGACTTATCACACTGAAAGCGGTTAAAGATGTGAAACAAGTATGATTAAATTTTCTAAAGTTAGCATTACAGATGATCAACACCACATTATACCAGAATCAGTGCAACCTCAGGTGAGGCGGACATTAATGTATAGCCAATTATCTAGTACAGAGAACTGATTTTGACAAGAAAAATGAGCAAATATATTATTAACGACCAAAAAAAACCCAACCTCCCACAAAACAAGCCACACACACACACAGTATCAATGGTGACAAAATCTGCCAGTGATGGCATACTAAACAGCAGAACAGCACATACAGGTCCCCAAAAGCAGCAATGTCACACATCTAGCTTTTGAAAAAGGTAAATCATAAAAAGAAAGGTCAGGAACAAAATTTTTTGAACGGTTGGCCTGATACTGTCCCCATTAGACAGTATTTTACCCTCATCACTCTGTCACACTGACCCATTTTCTATATTTACAAATATTACAAATTTGTAAGTTTTGAAAAGCAGCATGCAAAGGAACTGAAGCATCATTACAATCAGAAAATAAAACAGAAAAATCCAATCTGCCATGATGTGAAAAAGGACTGATGTAACAGCCAGATTACTACTTTTCTGCTACACTTGGAAATCAAGGTATCTTACTTGTCAGTGCTCCTGAGACAACTAGTAAATTGCTGGATTCAAACTTTGAAAAGGATACTTAAGGATGTGACCAGAACTGGTCTCATTTTGTAACTCACTGATTTGAAACTGCTAAAGAGTCAGGCCTGATAAATTAAGACACCTGTGGACTGCCGTCAGCCCTACAAAGCAAGAGGAAAGCATCGCCTGGCATCAGTACAAGCTTTCTTCCTTTGTCATTTTAATAAGAGTATCTCCCTACCTCATCAATTACTGAAGAATTGAAAAAGACAATTTCTTCAGGAACAGAAAATAGTGATGGTATGTAAGAAATGTAAGTGGCACAGGCAAAAAATTAAACTAGTCCTACACAAGGACACAATCTAATTAGTCTCCAGTACTTATTTTACGAGAGAGGAAACAACTGATCTGGAGATGCCAGCATTACTTTAGCAGCTAATTTACAGATTAATTTTGAGTGTTACCCTGCTATCCACTATTAGGTGGTCTCTGTGTGCATCATAATCACATTTAAAATAAAACCCCACATTTTTAAAGCTGGAGTTGTTTGGTTTTTTGTTGTTGTTGGTTTTTGTTGCGGTTTTTTTTCAATTTCAAAACCCCTATGCAGTTCAGTCAATTGATACAAAAATTGAAAAACATCATGCTAAATCAAAATAAATTCCTGAAACTGACAACAAACAGGCTTCTTACACAAACTTAAAAACTAACTGGAAACTTCCAGTTCCTACTAAGCAGCTGCAAGTCTAAGTATCTTGCAGCTTGCAAGGAATATTGGGGAGAACAGTTAGCTTTTCCAGAACTCAAGATTCTTCCAATCCTAAGGACAAAAGGCAAGTGCAGTAAATTTAAGTAAGGAGGAACAGTTTTAATAGACATAATGCAAAGAAAAAATATGTAATGTTCTGCTCTATAATGAATGTAAGACTAACTGGGATGGACCAACTGCCATAAGTGACGTATTTAATGGTAAAACAACAGATCCAAGTAAAAATAAACACTATTAAAGAGAAAATAAGGATGTGCCCTACAAATAGATGTAAAAATGAAATTCTGCCTATTAGTAAAATTTTCTCAAAAATATAAATTTTTGAAACAAACAACATACTGACACAGAGCTACAGAACGACAGATCTGATCCAACTCAAAGAAATAATCCTGCCTTACTCTTGCCTTCGTGCCATCTCCCTTCTGTTTCACAGGGAGAAATGGTAGCTGTAGATGTAGGCATCTACAGACATCAGAGAACCTTTGATCCAAGGTCCCCTATCACCCACCTAAAATACAGTTTTTTAAGGGGGCGGGGGGAAGCCAAAAAAAGGAAGAAATAAAACTGGTAATAATGTATTTTTGCATTCATTTAAATTACCAAGCTAAATATTGAGGATCCTTCCTGCAGCCCAAGCACTAACTCAGTTCTTCAAAATAAATGAGTGGGAACAGTCAGCGCTATCTCTTGCGTTTCCAGTGGCCAAGGAGCAGCTCCTGGTCGGAGGCGACTGTAACACGAACAGACCGTAGTTACACACAGCCTGATGGAACCAAGCTGCTGCTAAGTGAGGAATTGCCAGAAGAAAGTAAAATGCTGGTCTTTCCCACAAGAAGAAAAGCTTCTGTTCTTCGAGGTTTACTAAGTACCTGTAGTTTGAACTCTATTTGCCTAATCCTGCATGGCTTCTAATCCTGTTCAGCTACAGAACTGCAAAACAGTAAAGCACAGCGTTTTAAAAAGTGATTTTCATCTGCAATCCACTGAACATGCACCTCTAGCCCATGCAAAAGTAGTCATGCAATTTATGGGAATGATCTTTCAGGTGACTCACACTCACTAGTGAGATTCTCCCTGAAACAGCCTAAAAATGCCCCGTTAGATACAGCACCTCACCTGGAAA
The DNA here is from genome assembly GCA_013397275.1 of Burhinus bistriatus. Classification (NCBI taxonomy): domain Eukaryota; kingdom Metazoa; phylum Chordata; class Aves; order Charadriiformes; family Burhinidae; genus Burhinus; species Burhinus bistriatus. Next base: position 307,500 of record VYXH01004010.1, on the reverse strand, counting down.
AGGTTAACAAGAGCCAAGCACTAGCTCCCTCATCAAGGTAGCACAAAGTGAGTACCACCGAAAGCCTAAGCGCATTCTTTACATGTCTCAAAGGGGTGTGTAAGTACAAGGTACATTATAATGCTTATGCATTATCAGCAGTATAATAAATTGCTTCTTACAGACATGCCATAAATTTAAGTAATGCCTCTTTCTGCGTGGATGAGGGTCAGTATACTAAGAGCATCCTGTGTAATCTTATCCCAAATTCCGAAAAGGAGATTTCTCCCTTTTTTTGGTCTTTGACCTACCATCACTACCTCCTCAACTGCAGAGTAGTCTAAAAACCCCAGAAGACTTGGAACATGCTAATTTGTTTTCCATTACTTCACTCAAATTCTTTCTTGTTTGCACATTACACATTCCACTGCACAAAGAGCTGCACTGGCACAAATTCCTGTCTGCAGGCACTACCACCAGCTGCTACACATCTACACATTTCAAAGCACATATCAGAGTAATAAAACATTTTGTAACTCTCTGGTCATATCAGAAAGTCCCTTTAATACCCAGGCTGTTTATTTTTCTTCCAATCCGTTCCCACAAACAATGAAATAAAAGCCGTGACCTACACTTAATAGTATTTTGTTGTGGGTAGCCAATGTTCAGAAGGAAAAATCTTGGTAAATACCTGCACATAGATATTAAACTTGCTCTGAACACAAAACATTAAGCATCATTTACTATATTTTATTTTTCTCTTCATGCAAGAGAACTTCTAACACAAAAGTGAAATAGTTACAGTCAGAAAAGCAATCCTTTTAACATAGCAATACTTCCTCAGGAAAAACAATATTTCTAGAAGTTAACTGAGCTACATTTCTTCCATCATTAAACGTAATTATCTACCTTAATAGTATTAAGTATTTAAAACTCAGAGTTATCACTAATCCAAAATGAGAGAGAAGAAAAACAGCACGATATAAACAATTAAAGACTAGTACATAAAATAAAATGACATTTTACCAGTCTTTAGATTGCGATTTTCTGCGCAGTCCTTGTAAAACTCTGATTTAGTCTTCATGAAGTAAATCTGTTTATTTCTAGACCATATTCTAAATCAGTTTATCAAAAATGAATGGGGGAAGTTCTCCTCCTCCACTTGCAGCATTTGCTCCACATAACCAAGCCACTTGACACGTGCTCCTTCTTTTTCAAGACAGGGGCCCTCTACAGTTACACGAGCTGCAGATACTCAAACAAAGATGCCGTTTGTTAATAAGAAGTGTCATGCAGGCACCACGCTAGTGTTCTCCACCGCGGCCCACAGCCCTGCATTCCTGCTAATAATAAACAAGAGGATTTGAACAAACAGCCTCAGAGGACACAGCTCCTGTAACACATCACTGTTACGCTCTTGGGTAAGAATTCTGACTGATATTTACCAAGTGCTGCACGAAAAGCATCTTATTTAAAGGACTTACTAGAAATGGGGCTTGAAGTACCCTATTTCTGGCTTATTACTTAAGCGACCATGAAATTAAGTAAGTCCAAAAATACAGTTTAGATTTCTGTCTGGCATTCCCTATTTACAGGATGAAGGTTTTACATATTTTCTTATCCTTTATTGTTCAGGATATCTTGGTGACCCAAAATACCTAGGATGTCAGGAGTTGACAACAATGTTTTCATTGATGAAAGTATAAAAAAATCAAGATTTAATATTGGTAGAATTCACTTGCTTTTTGAAAGCTGGTATACAGTCAGCACCCTCAAAACCTGAAAAACAAATTTCCGTGTCAAATATTCAAGGACACACACATGAAGCCATTCTCCTGCATAGATCTTAGTCCCTACAAGTGCTCTCTCAAGCAAAACATCAACTGCTCTGTGACGCTTACAGCCAGGAGCCAGCCAATTCCATTTCTTAACCTAAGCAAATCAACACACACACGCTGCCAGACTTGGCTTGGAAGACTTGTGTGGGCTTCCAGCTCTTTGTGAAGCCAGCAGAAAGATGATCGGTGGGACTGTCTAGCCTGGAGAAGAGAAGGCTCAGGGGGATCTCATCAATAGACATAAGTACCTGAATGGAGGCTACAAAGAAGATGGAGCCAGGCTCTTTTCAGTGGTGCCCAGTGACAGGACGAGAGGCAATGGGCATAAACGGAAATACAGGAGGTTCCCTCTGAACATCAGGAAACACTTTGTCACTGTGCAGGTGACCAAGCACTGGCACAGGTTACCCAGGGAGGTTGTGGAGTCTCCATGCTTGGAGATATTCAAAAGCTGTTCTGCACAACCAGCTCTGTGTGGCCCTGCTCAAGCAGGAGGTTGAACTAGATGACCTCCAGACGTCCCTTCCAACCTCAACCATTCTGTGGTTTCCTTGCACCCTGAAAAGCGTTAACATGCCAGGAACAGGAGATCTGATCAAATGCGTTGGACTATTCTTTTTTCCCCAGGGACCGAAAAAAAAAAAAAAAGTTCCTTCAATTGTTTTAATCTTCCTCCCCATAACGCCTGGCAGAGCACCGAGCCTGGAAATGAGCAGAAGCACCTTTGTCTTTACCACTGATTACTACTCATGGATCCTACTCAAACCCAGGTGTCAATAGTTTAGTCTATGAATTCAGTATGAGTTTAGACTGAGCTACTGTGATATCCACCACTAGGCAAGTTTCCCTCAAAAGCGGCATTTTCTTACTGCTGACATTCATACGCACACAGCACTAATCTTCTTGCTATACAAAAATCATCTTCCATTTTCCTCATGATAGAACTACTGAACTGGCTTTGTAAAACCAACTACTTTCTGTTTTCTTACTGGAAGACGAAAAGAACTCAAACACAATGAACACAAGCACTCATTCCAGGTTAACTCTCTCAAAAGATACCTTCACCACCTGAAAACAACTTGCTTTTTAACATCACTGGTACTCTTCTACCACACACTACCCTCAGGCAGCAGTAAGTTAAGAGCTATTTTACACTGACATTTTTCTTATGTCTTTAATGTGTTTTCAAGGTTAGCGTATCTATTTTTATGGGTGTTTTCAAGTAAAGATTTACCAGAGAAAAGGGAAAATTTTGGCTTAATTTAAATTTTTTCTCTATTCAGAAGCAAAAAAAAAAAGCTAAAGGTGGAGTAAAACTATTTGTAAAATCAATATATTCCACCATGCTCTGCACCAAAATACCCAAACCATTCCAACAGCAAAACACATGCATCCTTCCCCCCCCCTTAATAATCAGCATTTCTTCAGAGTAGAACCTATTGTAGTTTTACTGCATGAGAAGTAATGGGCAGAAGATATTAAAGTAAGGATTTAACTCGTCTGAAGAAACATAATTGAACTCTCACCTTATTGAAAAATCAAGTTTCACTACAGCAGAATAGTTGCAGTTCTGCAGCATCCCCTGTGAGACGCTGCACAGTCACCAATGGAAAATGGTCACTTTGGAAATTAGTAGAATTAACTGCTACTAAAAGCTATCTCAAAGCAATTTTAAAAAGATCCCCAAAGGGCTCAGAGCAAGAGCAGGGAAACCTGCTATGCAATATTCCACAGAGGAAGCCTGTGTCAAAACTTGAAATTAGAATTTAGGAGTCTAACATATATTGTGAAGAACTTAAATCAGCTACTCTTACAACCTCACTTTTAAGCAGCAATTGACTAAAGGACTTACAGAAACTCTAATATTAATCAGTTACTGCAATATGTCTATGACAGCCTTGCTAATGCGTATTAGGTAATAGAGCACTAAAAGAACAAAACTCAGAATTAACCAGCAGTAAAACAGAAAAAGAACACAGTCTAATAAAACAAAACTTGGCCACTTAGTCTTAATTTGCAATTATTTTTTATATGTGTTTCACATAAATAAGTACACCTTAAAATTAAGCCTTCTCCATCAGCTATGCCTATAACTAACCCAGCTGGAAGCTCAGTTTGAACACTCATGTCATCACCTCACTATTCAGCCTTATGAATGTTACCACAAGGGTTACAAAGTGGAGCGACAAGAACTGGCAGGGTTCTACTGTAATTCCATTTTACAAAGTGTTGTGTGTGCAGTCATGAGCCAGAAGATAATTAATTTGCTGAAGGTTAACATAATCAGTTGCAAAGCCAGAAGAAACCTAATTGCTAATTTGCGACAAGCTACACTGAAAAGAGTAAGCCCAATTTTGAACAATGTTTCCTTCTTGAAAGAAAAAGAAAAAAACCCCAACACACAAAACCCACCCTCCTGCCCAGGACTCTTGTCAACACAATCCAAAACATTTATGGCAGCTCTTAATAGACATAAATGTAAAGACTTGGGCTGGGTATAATTTAGGGCTTGCCAGTATGTAAAGACTAGTCTGACTTGTGCAATGACTAGCTAATGTCTTATGTCTAAGCTTAAGTCATCCTTTGTTCTCCTTCTTCCCAAGGGTGTAGTCGGCATCTGGCCTTCTCACTAGTTTATTACTATTTTTTTCTTTCCTCACTGCTATGAAAGGGCAGCATTATGACCCTTATGAAGTGGTCATTCACCTATACATTTCATCTTTAAGGAGATGTAAACATTATGCTGACTTAAGTAATGTCAGCCCTACAAACAGCTGTTCCAGCGGTGATCAGAGCAGATCTGCATTCTCGCTGTTCAACGAGATAGAGTAAGCCTTGTTTCTGCAACACATTATAACCCAGCAGCAAAGAAACGACAAAGATACAGTCTTCATGGAGAAACACAGGAGGTTTTCTACTACATGGAAATAATTTTTACAGTCTTCCACCAAAGATTAAATTTCCTGGAACTCCTACTGTGGCTAGAAGTGATCCCACTGTAACATGTCATCTGTTTCATCTACAGCCCATGAGTATTACTCCCACACCCCCCTTGAAATCTATGACCTTTCCCCAGTACTAGCCTTCATAATTAATGTCTTCATAAAATATGCTGCAAATCAGCTGCTGTAGTACATGGTAAGATCAGACGCTTGAGCACAGAAACCGTATTTGCAGAGAAAAAGCAGGAACATTTCAGAAATTTTACCCTCAACCTAATGTAAGTCAAGTCATCCTCTCCACACTAGCACCATTTCAGGTATTGGTTATGACTCCAAAAGCAAATTTAGCTGAAAGTCTTTTTTT
>VYXH01004010.1:258071-302337 GCA_013397275.1 Burhinus bistriatus | reverse complement strand
TTTTTTTTTTTTTTAATCCTTTGTACTTTAAAAGTATATTATGTCTGCAGTCCCCAGAGGCTTCTTAAAACTAAAATATCCCTTCTGCACATTGACACTAGTCATACTTCTTTTAACTGTGACAGGCTACTAAACATACAAGCAAAATGATCTTTCAGCAAGATTTAACATAATAGTTCTCTGCAATAAATTTCCTCTTTGTTTTCCCAATACCATACATCAGGATGACTTATAAAAATCATTTTCCCCAGCAACATAAATCAAAACAACATTTTAAAAAATTACCTGAAATTTTGACATAATTTCAGACATAATTTCAGATTTCCTGTGTTGTACATCTTCATTAGTAGTAGACCATGAATGTTCTCACAGCGCTAAGATTTGCAGTATCAATTTAAACAGTAAAATGGTTCTAATATTTTAGATTCTGACACAACCCAGAACATGTCATAGGAAGTTGTACTTCCCACATTAACAGGCTTATACTTAAGTAGTCAGATGCCACACTGCACTTATTATATTAAGTCTCCAAATTAATCATTTTTATCTCAGCATCATTCAAAATTAATGGAGCAAACAATAATTATATTTTAAAACTCAGCATTAATGACGTGAAGTCTAATCCCAGCTTAAATCATCACCAAAACAATGCTCATGCATACTCTGGAAGAAGTTTTTGAAAGGGGCTCTTCGTTTTTGAGGAAGCCCGTTTCATTTCTTCTCTAGGGCTAGAGAAGTTACAAAAGTTCTCTAGTTACAAAAGTTTCATCTATATTTGTTATCATTTTACTGGCTAAAATAAAAAGCTTTGTTCCTCTACACAGACCATCTTTGAATACTCTGACATACACATAGTCGAATGCATCATTTAATTACACACCCAATTTAACTGATTAAAACAGGAAGAAAAGGAGGGTTTGTTTTTGTAGTAGATGATATTCTGCCAGTTAATAAGACTAAAAAGCTCCACTCCAGCTCACAAAAACAGCAGCACTGACTCAAGGTGGCAGGAGTAAAGCTTTACCAGCATCATGGGGAAGAAGAAGAAACTTCCCTCGACCTGCCCAGTGACCACAAGCGATTACCTAATGTCTGACGCTGCGCTGTTGCTCAGTTAAACAGGCTGCCGAAACCTTGCTGGACCTCGCACGATACAGAAAAGGAAGCGTTCGCAAACAAGCAGCAGATGAGCAGTTACTGATAGTACTAGCTTTTACTTACCAGCTGTACATATACTACCAGTCTTTTATTTGTCTGCCTTCTCCTGGAAGAGACATCATGAGGTACCCAGGGATTAGTCCTTCCTCAAAAGCGTGAGAAAACCAGCCTTCAGCCTCTGTCCACACTTCAACTTTAGTCTCCCAGATGCCTATTTGGGCGCAGCCTCTGCATGGGGAAACCTCAGGATTTATTTTGATGTTTCAAGCTCAGTTTCACCCCAAAGCACAAAAGGAAAATAAAATCTTAATTAGTGTAAGAGTTCTGGCATCACAAAATTGATTTCTTGATTTACTCCAGCAAAAGCGTGTTATACTAGTTACTATAGGCTCCTGGACAGGCTGTTGTGATCCATACCATAACAGTGTGGATCTAAGGTGTCTCTCCACCTACCATAGTGATACACTGAAGGAACCATCAGGAATCGCAGTACCAGTTACAGAGGAGCTGCAAGGCCTTTCCATATTCAACTTCAATTATAATCTTAACATACTAAAAGTGTTTCCACAAAAAAATACTAAGTTACATGCTACAGCTCTGCTCACCACAGCTGAACAGCTTTCTTCAGCGACTCTGTCTCTGAGCTATTCATTTTTGAGCAGATAAACATTTTAACTGCAGTAATATCCTAAGTACAAACAGGATCCTCTAAGTAAATCCTATGAAAAGTCTGAATGGCACCAAGAAGCTCCTACGACACTAAACCTACTCTTGGTGACTCTGTAAGTTTGAGTAAGTCTGCAAAAAGACATTAAGGTAAATTTAGATACCTGCCTCCTTATAGTATCAGTCATGTCTACACAGCACAAAGAGCGCTGCTTTAAAAAATCTGAGTAATCAGCTACTTAAAATATCTGTCGTTCACTTCATTAAGAACTAAAATGCAACTTGGGAGAGGGGAAGAAAAAGACTGAAATCCCCTGTGAGAATTTGAAATGATCTTAAGTGTCACGCAGCACCATATTGATGGTTTTTTTATGTTTATAAGGTGTTTATAAGAAGGGCTGGAGGAATAAGAGACAGCCAAACAAAGGGTAAACAAGTTTGTTGAGCAGCAGCAGAAACTGGGGAAGAAAATGCTTTTAGTTTCTTCATCCTTGCTAGAAGAAGAGGAAGTTAGTGATAGACAAGAAGTTTCTGTTGTTTTCAGTTTCACTGATTGAGGACTGGTAAACAAAACAAAGTAAACAGCCATGGCATTTCCCATGCAAAACAGGAATTAGGGCCTGGAAGGCTGTCCTGTGTTCTTTGGGTCCCAGCCTCAAGCTGAGGGAAAACACAGTAGAGCGGCTGCAATAAAGCCCAATGGCATACCCACCAAACTGAAATCAGATCATATTTGTACTGGTATTTAGCAATACCAGTACAAATTTGTTTACATCCATTTAGTTTGCATCAGCTAAAACATTTATTAATATTAAAACAGTCCCAGAGTTCGGTTAAAACAACACAAAGAAAAAAGAAAAGAAAAAAGAAAAAGAGTAATCCCCCAAACTTTGTACCTGTTTATCTACAAAACACTGTACCAGTATGGTAAACCTTCTGGCTACATTACATCCATCACCTTTATTTCAATTAATTTTTGCTAGATGTAACACCTAATTAGTTTTTAGATTTAATCTATCCATAAACCTTAGGACAGTCTGGCAAAAAAGTCCGGGGTTTTTTCCCCAGTCTCTGCCAGGGAGATGGGAGATACCAGTTACAGACAACGCTGAGATCCCATTACCACTGAGAGGCAAGCACAAAGCTGCAGTAATATAGGACCACAAAACAAAAATGAGAAGGTATTTGTATGAATATTTGATTTTAAAGGATAACACAGGTTAATCAGAACAAAATTCTCCACAGAGGTTATACATCTCCTTCAAGTAAGAGATCAGTGATATGTACCATTTGGCTCATTCTTTGGATACTCTGAAAATGTTTTACAAATATCCAGTGTTCACTTAAGGGAAAAATTATTAATTTAGTCTGCTGTTGCACAGAAACAATGCCTTTAGTCATCAGTGCATCAACAGACATATTATTAATACTTTCTTTTTACTGGTTTACAGAAAGATTACAAACAGTGAGGTACGTTAATGACACTTACAAACCTACCATCAAGTTTTCAACACTACTTCTCTCAAAATCAATACTTTTATTTCAGTACTGATGCAAGATGAAGAGCTACAAGCACATGCTGCAAGGACTTTGAGAAGTTTCCGTTACAAGACTAACACGAGGTTAATTCTAGTCTAGGCCTTGGGCACAGGCATCAAGCAAAAAATCCATGTATTTGTTAACGCTGAAGTCAATGATGCAGTAAACCTACTAATGAAGATTCACTTTCCTTTTTTACCACTACTGTTTAAAAAAAAAAAAAAAAACACAACACAAAAAACACCACACAACCCAGAAAAATCTGACCATTTGTCATAGAAACTGGCATCTCATCAGAAAATTACCTGAAATGGGTAAAAAGCATTTTTAAACTCGCTACACAGAAGAAAGTCCACTTCAACTAATCTGAACACTGACGCAGTACTCCAGCAACACCTATTCCAAGTTACAAGGACTAGCTCTAGGGTGATACACAAACAAAGCCTTTCACGGATTTCAGTCCAGCTCAATAACCTATTTCATTCCAAACAGATTGCTCTCAGCCTCTGCAAATTTCATATCCCTTACAGACTCAAAATCCATAGCAAAAGTCAAGACTTGGTTGAGCCTGTGGAGCTGCACCTGGCAAACAAGCATCCTGTAACCTGGTAAAAGCAGACTAACTGCAGAATCCTCCCAAAAAAGGGCAGACACAAGCTGTCCTCTCTATTAGAGAGCAAGGGAAACAGTACGTCTGTACTCAGTGAAGCACAAGTTGAGATTTAAACATAGATCCACCCACTGTCTGCACTGTGTTTGTATACAAGCAATTAGGATATTCAGCACTTTAGGGAGGGTTCAAGTTCTCATTTGTGCAGCCTGGACAGACCAGGAGCGACAGGGCTGACTGGTTACCCAGACATCAACAAAACATCAGAACTCAGCTCTTCACAAGAAGATAGCTTTGAGCTCTAACCACAACCAGCAGCTGCTGATGGAAAACTTACTGGTTAAAGCACTTGGTATGCCTAAATTGCCTTTATTCCTCTTTCTGATTTACAGATGTAGCCACAGCGGTCAGACAGGATAAATTCTCATGAGGCACAACACTTACTCTAAAATGCATCAACTTCACATGAAAAAGTTCAGCAAGTTCAAGTCTGAAATTTTTATTGGTGAAGTTAAACGCAAAATAACTTGCAAGGGAAAAACATATCTGGGTTATGAATTTTGGTACCCTCTTACCTTACCAGCGAAGACACTTCAGCACACTTAAAATCCCACCTTTGCATTTCTGATGTTACTATAAACAAAGCCAAAGTATCTCCTTGAAACAAGGAACTATAACGCAGTAAACCAAGGCATCATCTCTGCAAAGGTATTCCCAAAAGCTCTAGCAACAGGCTAAGAAACAGAGACTGAACATAACAAGTGTTCCTTCAGTTACGGCATTTCAGAAGGATTAAGAGTTACCACTCCAGTGGCTTCAAACTTGTTGAAAATCCAATGGCCTTTCACCAACTCTTCCCTCTTCAGCAAAGTTACAGTTGTCATCTGCTATCACACAAGTAAGTCTGAATGCAAATGAAAATTACCAAGTGTCTCTCCTGTTTTAGAATATTTTCTGAAATTGGTTAATTTAACAGCAAATTTCTTATGACAGAAAGTTCTTGAAAGAATTTACAAAGACCGCAGCCTACATTAAGGATGGGAGAAAAGAGAGAATTTTCAACTTATAATATATTTTAATATAAGCCACAGTAAAGGCAACACCTTTTGGTGTGTGTTAGCTGCAAGTACAAACTTTACTGTACTTAGGCTAGAAATTCTGCTCACTTTTTTTTCCTCCTTCCCTACCTCACTTTCGTCCCTGGCACAGAAAAACCAAGGGGTGTAACTACTGAACGCTATAAAATTACTCACACACACTCTTTATTTGCCAACACCCGCTGTTTTGGAAGAGCACATCAAACCTAAAAATTGGCAACAGGGACCAACAGTTCACATCATTGTGATAATGTGCTATAAAAATACAGAAAAATAAAAGCATCAGAGAGTACTTTGTACCTGAGGTACAATAGGCTGTTTAATCCCAGGGTAACATTCAAGCCATCTCAGACACGCGTTGTTGACAGGTTTCTCTGAAAAATGAGTCAGATGCACGTCCTGGGGGAATTTCTCTCTCTGATTAAAACACCATCACAAACAGCCATTATTCTTCAGGTGCTATTGAGCTGAGATGGCTTTTCACTGAATCACAGGCTCCAACACAAACTAAGTCACATTTTTTTCAGATAAACAGGCAGATCTTCCTGGAGTTTAAGCGAAGGCACAAGACAAAGACATGGATTTGCAACCCAACTAACCACATTTTAGTATATCAGAAATCTTTGGTGGGAACATAGTGAAAGGTTACTAGTGTTTTGAGTGGTCCAAATCTATTCAGATGCTATGGATGCAAGTGAAGGCTGTAACACATAGCTATAGCAGCCAGAATTTCAGGGCTGATAGAAGTACAGCCTAAACGTTGTGGCTTAGCTCAAGACACTGCAACTTGTACCCCGACACAAAACGCACTGTAAAGAGGCAATGACCTGTATAATTGCTTTCTGGTAATATAACAGCTTTTGAGACTAGAAAAGCAGAAGAGTGACAATTTACAAGTCAACCCTCATGAAAAGCACAAATGTGAACAATATGAAAAGAGGATACAGAAGGGGGGGGAGGAAGAGGGAATATGATGTATTATTTAGGGAATTGTATTTTAAGCAGATGATGTACAAAACTGCCAGAATATAATTAGCTGTCAAGTTAACGCATGCAGGGGTCATCATCAGTAAGGGGTAAGGGACTTAAAGTCAATAGAAAGGGATTTTAAAACTATACTGTGGATCACAGGTATTTTCATGCACAAAACCACAGGTAAGCAATCAAAAAATTAAATAAGTGAGAAAATTGAGCTGCTCTAAGTTTTTACTATCTTGTTACACAACTAATTCCATCAGATTTGAGTACCAATTTTCCCATTTCCTTGCACCTGTTTTCATCCTTCACACCTGTACATTAGATTAGCAGTATTTTATATCTCCCTGCATACACAAACAGTGCTGAAATGAAAAAAATAAAAAACCAAAAGCCTAAGGAAAATTCATGGAAATTTCCTTTCCATGAATACAGAGGCAAAACAACTACACAGGCTTAGAAAGACAGAGAAGAAATAAGACACGAAAGGTTGTTCCAGAAGTTAGTGCAAAGGGGCCTACTGAAGTATAAGTAACTTTCTGAATGTCAAAACTGCCATAAACAGAGAAAAGCATGGGTATTCTCCAAAGCCCACACAACTGAGACTTGTGGGAAAAAAAAAAAATCATTCAAAATAATGAAAGAGAACTGAAATAGTTTTCATGTTACAGCAATTCCATAACATCTTTGTATAAAAATAAATTATTCCCAAATCATAAAATCATAGAATCATCTAGGTTGGGAGGGACCTTTAAGATCATTAAGTCCAACAATCAACCTAACACTGCCAAAACCACCACTAAATCATGTCCCTCAGCACCACGTGTACTTGTCTTTTAAATACCTCCAGGGATGGCGATTTCACTGCTTCCCTGGGCAGACTGGTCCAATGCTTGATAACCCCTCCAGTGAGGAAATTTTTTCAAATATCCAATCTACACCTCCCCTGGTGCAACCTGAGGCTGTTTCCTTTAGTCCTATCACCTGTTACTTGGGAGAAGAGATTGACTCCCACCTCTCTACAACCTCCTTTCAGGTAGTTGTAGAGAGCAATAAGGTCTCCCCCCAGCCACCTTTTCTCCAGGCCAAACAACTCCAGCTCCCTCAGCCGCTCCTCTTAAGTCTCATTCTCTACACCCCTCACCAGCTTTGTTGCCCTTCTCTGGACATGCTCCAGCACCTCAATGTCTTTCTTGGAGTGAGGGACCCAAAACTGAACACAGTGTTCGAGGTGGGGCCTCTCCAGTGCTGAGTACAGGGGGATGATCACTTCCCTAGTCCTGCTCGCCACACTGTTCCTGATACAAGCCAAGATGCCGTTGGCCTTCTTGGCCACCTGGCCACACTGCTGGTTCATATTCAGCCAGCTGTCAACCAACACTCCCAGGTCCCTTCCTGCCAGGCAGCTTTCCAGCCACTCTTCCCCAAGCCTGTAGCGCTGCACGGGGTTGTTGTGACCCACATGCGGGACCGGGACTTGGCCTTGTTGAACCTCATACCATCGGCCTCAGCCAAATCTGAAGCTAAAAGATTTTTGGGTTTTTTTTTTAGTTTTTAATTCAAACAACTGTTTTCCCACTAATAAGAAATCTATAAACTCAACTGATGAAAGCTGCATGACAGATAAAAGGTAGGCAAAATTAGGCTGAGGAGGGGGAAGCTCATACAAAATACTGCAGAGAAGATGTTTTAATTTAAAAAGGAATCAAATTGCCAAGAAAGGCAGCTTAGTCAAATAAACAAAGCCCAAACCAAGTCACTATTAAATAACAATTCTACAGCAGCAGGAATGTTTAAGATATGCCAAATAAATGTTGTGTCCTCCTATCCATCTGCCCCCCCCAAATCAACTCACATTCAAGTGTATTCCCATTAATACTAATTCAATTATCTCTTCTACAAGCTTCCCGTATCACACCATTTCTGTAGCTAGGATGCAGGAGAGAGAGTTTGTTGAGTTTTCCTAATGGCAGTAATGACTTGTTCTAACACCAGTTAAAATTGCTCAAAAAAAAAAAAATCCACTGGCATTCCAATAAATACTGTTTCAAAACCAATTACTACAGATCGGTAGTTGTAGAAGTAAAGAAGGATTTTTTTGGACAAGCTTATTCAAGCAAGTAGTACATTACGAGCGCATAAAGGAAAATGTAGGAGGACATAATTCAGACATCCCGACCTGGATTTACTGTGCTTGTTGAACATGTCATTGCTCTTTGCCTTCAGCTCTGCTGGAAATTACTGCTCTGGGCTGTGCTGGTAAACACGATCATGTGAGTGCACTGCAATCCACAACAGAAAAAAAAACCCCAAAACTGCTGAATTAGCTCATGCTGCCATCACTGGCAGCTTAAGAAAACTTGGACTGGAGAGAACTCACAGGAACACGCACTTGCAAAGTTTAAGTCTGTCTGCATCCTCAGTGCAGCTGTAGCGGGTTGACCCTATCTGGCTGCCAGAAGCCCACTGAGCTGCTCTCACTCCCCCTACTCAACAGGACGGGGGCAGAAAATATGATGAAAAAGCTCATGCGTCAAGATAGACAGGGAGATCGCTTACCAATTACCCTCATAAGCAAAATAGACTTTTGGCTTGGGGAAATAAATTTATTGCCAATTAAAAATAGAGTAGGATGGTGAGAAACAAAGCCTTCTTCCCAGGCTCAACTTCACTCCTTTGGTGCCAGTTCTTCTACCTCCTCCCCACCCTGAGTGGTGCAGGGGGATGAGGAATGGGGTTTGCAGTCAGCTCATAACACTTTGTCTTTGCTGTTCCTTCCTCCTCACGCTCTTCCCCTGCTCCAGCATGGGGTCCCTCCCACAGGATACAGTCCTTCACGAACTGTTCCAGTGCAGAGGGGGTCCTTCCCACGAGCTGCTGTTCTACCAGAAAACCTGCTCCTGTGTGGGCTTCTCTCCAAGGGCCATAGCTCCTGCCAGGAGCCTGCTCCAGCATGGGCTCTCCACAGGCTGCAGCTTTCTTCAGAGCATATCCACCTGCTCTAGTGTGGGGTCCTCCACAGGCTGCGGGGTGGACATCTGCTCCACCATGGTCCTTCATGGGCTTCAGGAGGACAACCTGCAATGGTCTTCTCTGGCACCTGGAGCATCTTCTCCCCCTTCTTCTTCACTGACCTTGGTGTCTGCAAGGTTGTTTCCCACACATTTTTCTCACTCTCCTCTCTCACAACTGCTGCACTGCATTTTTTTATCCTGTCTTAAATATCTTATCACAGTGGTGTCACCATCTTCACTGACAGGTCTGTTTTGGAGTGAGCTGGAACCGGCTGTGTCCAACACAGAGGGCAGCCCCTGGCCTCTTCTCACAGAGCAACCTCTGCAGTCCCTACTACCAAAACCTTGCCACATAAGCCAAATACAGTGGCCAACTAGAAACTTTCCCATTAATTTAGCACTTAATCTTGAAAGGCAGAGCATATACACACATAAGTCATAAATGTCAGTCTTCAATACGTTAATGAACAATCTCTTGACCCCTTACTGCCCCTGAAATACCAACCCTACTAGAACTTCCACTTATTCCTAAAAAAAAAATCTCTATCCAACATCAAGATCATAAATCTGGGGTGAAAGACTACTGACGTTCCATGCAAGTCTATAAATAATATTTTAGTTTAGATTGGAAGAGTGCTTTCGGAGCAAATCTCCAGATCGTCTCTACTGGTCTTCAGTTTGTGCTGGGAAGCAACATGGAAGTACACAAATCTTGATGCCTTCCAGGTTAAACTCTCTGCAAGATGCATTCCTAACTCTTAAGTTATGTTCTGCCCAAAGAATAAGGCCAAGGTTTGATCTAGCCTGAAAAATCTGCTGAAACACAGAGGGATGTTGGACCCTCAGTTCTCCTCTCTAGATCTATTACTACAGGGCCATGCTACTTGCTAACACAGACACAGTCTATAGGCTGCTGTTACGTTAAATACACAGCACGGGCCCCAGTGCAACCACTGTCCTTTGATTTCCCTAAGCATATTTGCTCATTTTTCCCTTTAGAGCCTATCTGCACTATTTATAGAATGGCTTTACATTCTTATTACTTACCAGACAATGATTTTTAATACATATTCCATCACTACAAATACTCTTCTATGAAGCTTTATACATTATGTAAAATAGGCAATTAACACTGCACAGTTTAGAAGGTCATTCCAACGCCTATAAACTAAATAGCAATGGGAATTGGAGTCTGTGCAGCTTTTTCTATTTTTCATCTATAGATTTGGCAAGCTCCAAACTAGCATTCATCCCACATATTTTGAAACCTAACTAGGGTATTAATTCATAGCACAGAATTGACAAAAACATTTTTATTGATCTACGTATCTTTGATTTGTGTAACACACACTCCACACAACAGTCTGTGAACATAACATTTTCTTTTAGTGAGTGACAAGACATGGTGGCTCCAGGACTCAATGCAGCTGCAGCAGAGATGAGGAAATTTTTCAAAGCATGTTAAAGTCTTTTCAATGTACAGCTGTCATCAAAAAAAGGGAAGGATTAGTCAGGTTTTTTTCTTTTTAGAAGGAGAAAAATTAGGACACTGAGCAACAGTGCAGCCATTTATCCATCACATAGCAAAGTGCAATGCCTGAAATCAGCAGTGTATCACTGGGGAGTCCTGGAAGCATTCCAAAAACACCCAACACTTGAAAATGATTAATTTTTCCACTAATCCAAACAACGTGACTTTAAATGAAACAGAAAATATTTCTCTATGAAAGATCACAGCATATTCATGTTACCAAAGTCCCTTCATTAGCACAAAAAGCATTTCCCTTTCCATCAGAAAAGGGAAGTCTCAGATCGAGGAAACTTCTCACATTCCAGTTGAGACCCGTGAGCTGCACTGTAACTACTTCCTTCAGACTACTGCTATTTCCCACTCAAAAATTACACTTAAACAGCAAAAGCTACACTTCCATTCTAACTATGACAGGAATCAGTGAACCAAAATTATTAAAGTTTTGAAGGATATATTTCTAAAAACAAGCCTGAAACTTAGCCTTAACCTCTGAAAAAAACTCCTGACAAAACGGAGATAAAAAATGGCAGGGAAAAGAGTGCCCTTTAGTCAAAATATTTTGGGGGAAAAACTAGCACATAGTATAGACTAGCAGACACAGTAAAACTTGCCTATTCACACTCAGGTTTCCCCTGTACCCCAACACTTACGTATTAATCTTGCCTGGTACATTAGATAAGTCTCAAAAGAAAAATATGTCTCATCTAAGAACAAGGAAAAGAAAAAATAAACACTTTCCCCTTCAATTTCCAAGGGAATAAAAATATTTGCCAGTCAATAAATGCAGAAAGTTTTTTGCAACCTGATTAACCCATAGCTTACAGGCCTCTGCCACTTGCTTTTGGAGAAATAATGGACAGAAAGATCACATTTTGAACACAATGTTCAGATACAACTGGTGCCTGCATTGGTGCAAGGAGAAGGCAGCACAGACATCGCTTACAGCACTATGACATGAATGCTGAGAAAAACACATTTGATTTTTATATTCTTAAATAGAAACCTATGTTTTAATTCTTCATTGAAAAAAAGTGAAATAAAGGTATTTCCTGCCATCCCACTTATATTTCATTAATATCTGCACTAGACTACTATCACATAAAGACCGCCTGCTAATGTGCCATAGGAATGAAGCATCTGTATCATGCTAATGTGTCATTCTGAAAGCACAACAGTGCCATACAAAGAATGGTTATGTTTACAAAAAATAAATAAATAAACAAACAAAAAACAAAACCAACCACACACACACACAGTGGGAAGAGAGGGAGAAATATCAACTACTGCACACAACTTTCACTCCCCCCGGACAAGCGGCTCAACTGCGTGCATCAAGATTATACCTGGCTTAAAAGCTACAAAACCCCAAAGTCTTCAGAACATCCTGAGACTAAAGGCACAATTACATCCTGTATGATTCTTCAAGCAACTCCTGTAGATGTATTGCTCAAATTGCAAATTCCATGTTAAGCATGCACTTGAGCTATTTCCAAGTGGCAGTAGAAAACACCTGCAATCCAGCAGTGGTACTGCAGTGGTATCTGGCAAACAAGAGTATCAAAAGAAGTCTACAAGCTGAATATCAATGAGCTTCTCCATATGGCCAAAATCTGCTCACAAGAGCTGCAGTCAGTGAGACTGGATTCATTTTACAAAGCCCATGTGCACACACAGAGCCCTCGTAGCTGGCAGGTTCCAAGATTTATATCACACTCATCACTGCAGCCTGCAGGGAGGAGTTCAGTGACCATGACTAACAACCATGACACTTGATACGGGTGTCGTGCTCCTCTCCCGGAGAGGAGCATGTGCAATCAAGTGTATTCATATTAGTTTCTTTTATTTGTTTGAGTACATTGCCATGTAATAACATTACAGAAGATAACAGTAGGAAAAAGAAATATACATCACCTGGGACATGATGCAGAAGGTAGTAGGGTTTGTTCCTTGAGGAAATCATTCCCACGAAGGACCTGCCCCCTCCAGGTACAGCTAAAAAAATGCTTCTTTAGCTGCTTTATTAGCAAAGAGACAGCAGCAGTCTTGGGCATCTGTGTACTTATTTTCTCATTTCCACCAAGAATTTAACTAACTGACATTAATTAAATTTTCTGTTTGATCTGGCAATTCAGTTCAAATTAACATTTTTATGGATAGTTTAATACTAATGCTGACAGATAATTTATTTTAAAAGAAGCTGCTTGGACTCGCAACAAGACAGACAAAACAGGGAAACCTCTTCCACTGAGAAACCAATATTTTTTATTTACTGTTAAGACCCGACTAACTAAAAAAATTTTATATGTTAGCTGATTTGAGAAGCCTGGATGTTTTGCTTATAAGCTATACTGAAAGATCTAGAGCTCAACAGGACATAAAAATACTTTGGAGAAACCAGATAAGATGTCCTAGAAAGTTGTGAATTGTCGATATACACCAAAACTATCTAACTCACCCAAACGCTACAATTATCTGTTGTAGAAAACGTCCAGCTGAGACCCTGTCACTGTGAAATATTCACCACATTTTAAGTTATTAAAAACAAACAGGCAAACTTACTAACATTTATCTCTGCACTGTTGCTTATTCCTATCCACTGCAATTTAACAAACAAAATTGTCACCTTCTTAAGCCGTAAGTTAAATTCTGTGCAAGCTTCACAGCTGATAAACACAGATGCTAACATTCATATTTAACATTAGATTCCAAATTTTATAAGTATGAGGACAAAATACTGAAAACTCAATTTCAGACAAAAAAAAATTAGATGATCCCTCACTGCTGAAGAGTACACATCTCAACAGTGCAAGTTTTTCTTTAAGGAAAAAAAAAAAATATGCTTTGCAGGGTCAAATAATGTCAACATTACAATTTGAGAGTCCACAATACTTGAAAATAACATACGCACAATTGCGATGATCTTATTAAAGATTAGAAAAATATGTTCACCTGAACTATGAAAATGCAAGACAGAGAATGAGGCTTGTTTTTCCTAGATCCTTCACACAAAGCGTTCCAGCCTTTTCTCAAGTCTCCAAATCCAAAACTAAAATGTCTGGGCTTAGCTGTAAAATTCACATCACAACAAAAGTTTAAGACCAGCTACTGAAGGAAAGGTACAGGACAAATGCCTTATCTCCATAGTCAGATCCAGGCTCAAGATCTCATCTCTATTCCAAAAGTATTGGACAAATGCCTCAGGCAATACAGAATCCTTGTCTCGCTTGCAGTATCACCGAAACCAGAAAGCCAAATACATTCATCCTACCAGCTCAAGCTCAAAACTATGTAACCCATTAACCTTCTGAAACGTTAAGCAAATACTTGACTGAATCCCTAACTCCCTCCTCTACAGCTGTCCTCTTCTTTCAAGAAATCCAGTAAAGCCACTCTGTTTGCACTTGGTCTTTCCACCCAGCTGCCAGGTTCCCTCTGCTTCGGTGAAATCACAAGGGGGAGTTTGTGCAAGTTCTGCTGCTCTAGGTCAGCAACAGTCCCATGCTTTATACAAACTAAGAAGGCCAGATGGATTTAACAGCATACATCTGCATACTGCAACAGGTAAAGATTAAATTGATCCCCAATATCATAAGTTTTAAAAAGAGAGAGATTTAATATAAGTCTTCCTTTCTCTTGTTTCTTATTACTTAGGCTGTAGCTAGGACCAAACCAAAGAATTTGAATTGTAAAAAGCTCTGAAGGCCACACATCGGGTTCCCACCATCTGTGGGATTTAAAAGTATCAAGACAAGACCGGCAGAAGAGGATAAACAGCAACTTACAACGATGTATCATCATGCAGTCTTTCTAGCTTGCATATTGCTTGCTTCCATTTTTTACTATTTGTGTCAATAAAAATTTTATCCAAAGCTATACTTATATTTGAGTTTTTTGACATTAGCTGAAGAAGAGAGGCTTGTTTAGACTCTTGCAACATAAATGAAACTAGTCCAGTGTTTGCAGCTCACTATTACTTTACATTTGACTATCCTTGGATGGACTGAAAACAACCCCAGCAGTCAGCACATCTAGCAAGTGAACACCCCACCTCCACTCCCCAAAAAAAGAAAAAAATTAAAAATAAAAAAATCAAACTTTGACTATAGTTACAAGCAGACAAACTATATTTAGTTTTTAAATCACTACTGAAACTTGTCCCAAGATGAAGCGCAAGCCACTTGCCAGTGCAAGCAGAGAAGGCAGCTTTCTGCAGTTCACTCCAAAAAGAACTAGAATCGAACTAAAGAAAGACGATGACATTGCCTGTCAGGGAAATTGCAGAGGTTTGGGTGCTTTTACTCCTGGTGGTATTATAGCTACAGAAAGACTGTTTTTTCTTTCTGGACATCATTAGTTGTGGAATTTCAGCATCCTCAAGCAGCCCTCACATGTCTTTCAGGGAAATAAAGGAAGACAAGAGGGCACAGCCATGCAGCCTGCACAAACAGCTTTTACTTGTGTTTGAAGCCATAAATAATTATTTGTAATACAACTGGTTCTAAAGCTTTCTAACGATAGCATCAAACATCTTGTCACAAGCACTAAACTACAAGTATAACTAGTAATAAGGCTTTTTCAACTCCTTTCTAGTACCTTTTTAAATGTGCTGTTTTCTACAGTACAAGAATTGTGAATTCTGTAGCTACATACAAACCCACACACCCCTACAGAAAGAACAGGTTTTTTCCTTGGAGTTTGTTTGTTGCTTTTAAAAAAAAAAACCACACCCACAAACAAACAACAAAAAAACCCCCAAACAAACCACACAGTAAGTCACATCAGCATCACCGATGCCAACACAGCTGTGCTCATTTATACCAAACTGAATTTCTGTCACATCTAGCAGAAACATCACTGTGAACTGTTGTGTTTTTCCCCATTACATTACTGCACTGTTGCTTACTCTTCACTCTTTTTCAAACCTATTTTTTTATAGGAATAATTTATGTTAAGCTGTCACATTTCCCATATGCTACAAATAAAAAACCTAAAGTTTCAGGATGATTGAGAATATTACAGTTGACGATTCATGGGTTTAGGGTCCCACCCCCACCAAAAAACTCAACATATACTGGAATAACAAATCGTGGTATGAAGGTGGAAATCAGTTGTCTTTGTTGTGCTTTCCTTCTTGTAAATTAGCTCATTTCAGCTGACTAGCTTTATTGCATAAAGAAAGAACAAGAAGTACTTCATTTTTCTGTAGTTCCTCTATAGCTAAACCAAGTTCAAGCTGAACTATGGCTTAACAAAATTAATACAGATAATTCCCAAGATACAACATCTAAGTACATTGTTAAATGATGCTACCTACCTAATAAACAAACACCAAATAAACAGACACTGAAATAAGTCATTAACAGCTACATATGGCTAAGCAGCATTGCAATCTTTCTTAATCACTGCATCTGGCATCACACCAATGAGAAGAATGAAATATTTTAAGCAATTTTTTTTAATAAAGTAAAAAGGCAGTAAATTGTCAGGATACAAATGCAATAGAAAAGACAAAATGTATGCATATTTCATGAAAGTTATTACTCTTGAAAGTAAGAGACAGTGAATACCAGCCACAGAAATTGAGTATTTTAGTTAAAAATCCTCTAGCTGAGTCACTGTGTGTCCAGTTGTTCAATAATCCAACTGTATTATTATTTTGCTTGTGTTTGTATCATCCAGAGGTGGAATTCCTCACAGTTTTGCAGCAGCACATCTCAGCAGCACTTTATGCTACCATTAGCCAGCACCACTACTGAAGGAAGGCCGCCCCCACGTATTACATCCCACTGCTGGCTGCTCCTTTAAGCTGGCATGCACGTCTGTGAACCTGCATCAGCAACTGGATTGGTTAAACCAATCAAGATTAAAACTAACTCAACAAGAAAGAAAAGTATAGTGTAATTTGGATCAGCTTCTCAATTCAAATCACTATATGGCTATATGAATGCTTGTGAAGCTCTACAGGGATTTAAATTGAGATGAGGAGACAAGATGAGCAGCATCTGAGAGTTTCTGCCATTTCACTAGTTACCTTGAGGGATTGCATTTGATTATACCTTTCCTCTACTATCACCAAAGGTAACGAGAAAATATCATGGCTACTTGATGTGGGACCTTTATTTTATTTTCTCCATCTTGCAACTAATCAGCTTAGTCCATTCCAAAAGAAATAAAGCAAAAAAAGACAGCAGATTTCTTGCCAAGTCTAAGTCTGGAATATAAGGTTCTACCATGGTACCATCTGCAAGTGAATTCGGGGAGTAACTTCCAAAGTGTGAGCTGTTACTAGCACATTTAACCATGATTATCCTCGTCTGGTGCAACGTTTACACACCGCATAGGCCTGCATTTCCAGAATGAAAATTATCTTTGAAACTGAAGATATCCATAAGCTTTGCCTGAAACCTCAAAGGCTGAGATAAGATATACCACGCCTAAAGAAATATAGAGGATTCCTGATGAGCACTATCTGTGCCTTACAGCCCAAATACTGCAGTGACCAAACACGTCTCCTCTTGCAATCATTAAAATACTCAAACCAAAGTTTTCTCTGAGGTATCTATCTCTTACACTAAAACATTGCATGCCTTTTTAATTCCACACTTTCAATTTAGTTGTCCCATCTGGTAGAAATATTTTAATACAATGTCTCTTTTTATATCCTAACATCAAGGTGGTATTGCCAATTAAGGTCTGCTGTGGCCATTTGTAAAAGGAAGGAGGGGGGAAAGACGTAAACATGGATATTTCTTTATTAATTTTAAACAATTTGGATTTCAGCCAGGATTTCAGTGATGGAAAAAGAAAATAATAGATAGATAGATACTCTACATGGATTTGTCTAGAAGTAACATTTGAGTTATTTTTTAAAATTCAGAAAGGTTTCAGATCTTGTGAAATGTTTGGCTTTGAATTAGAATGCTTATCAAGAGAATTTTACACTCACATGATTTAGGACTTTATCCAAAGACAGACTTTCAATCTCATAAATTAAGAAATTCAAGTCCTATGAAATAAAATAATGGCAACCTCTTCAAAATTTCTTTACAGCTTCATGTTCACCTTCAAACTTAGAGCATGTAGTGTTACCCCTTTGACAATAAGTGGGCTAGAGGCAATTTTTTCCTTTAACTGACCTGATGTTATCTAAATATGGTAAGGGTCTGAGTTTTGCCAAAAACAAAAACCATAAAAAGCAAACAAAAAAACTCTACACACTCAGCTCTTACTGCAATGGGAACACCATGGAACACAAATACAGGGTGGGTTTTCCTTTTAAAGAAAAAAGGATTACAAGATTCAAGTTTTAAGCATCACAAGATTAAAAAAAAAAAGGATGGAGATGTGAGACATTGTAAACCAAAACTTACTGTTTAGCTCATTGCATGTATCACTAAGCAAGAGCCTAAGAGCCCTACTGAACATTTTTCTGATGTTAGCCTCAACAGTCAAAGACTAAATACAAAACCATAACCACAGGACTTGCAACTGGGAGACAAGGTGGATACTCATACTCACAATGCCTAACTATTTGCAGGATTTAGTCTTGTATTTGTAAATCACCTATTTATCGCACTCTTATGGTACAGAAAATGATACTTAACTAGTGGCATGGGTCACAGCCACAATGAAAACAAACTCTGGCCTGTAAAAAAACAGATTCAGCAACTTTGGCAGGCTTTTCAACTAGCCCATTAAATCCACAACTCAACCCATGAAATGTTAATAATGGGTTTCTTTTAAACAACATTCTGCAGGGATTGAATTTTCTTCTCCCTAGTAGCTATGCTTACCATGGACCTTGTAACAAGTTTCTGTTGTTGAACCACGGATGCAAAAAGACGCTCTCTTGGCTTAGTAACTGTGTTTGTAGGTCTCAGCCTGAAAATAAATGTTGCGAAGATTGGAGGCCAGAGAAATCCTTTCCCCTATGACCTTGTGTACTAGTTATAGACATAGTTAATACAGTTAGGACATTCATTCAACCTTAACGAATAAAAGTTTTAAACTAGGTACAACACATGAAATATGCAATTTAATACATTATACTACTTTGTAACATTTGCCTCCAGAGTGCAAGTTAGGCCCCTACCGAAGGCTATGCTTTTCCTCCACTCCTCATGTGCAGTGACCCTTCTGCAAGTACCCGCTCAGTTATTTTCAATTTCAGTTTCTTGAGTTTCTATTTTTCACGACAAGGGACAGAGATTTTACAGAAAATTTTCACACAAGTCAAAAACAATGAATTTCAGACTTCTACCCAACAAATCATATTCTAACGATAAACACTCTTTTTTAAGCTGAAGAAGAGGATGCACCCAAGGAGCGGGATTAAGAACCTTTAGCATTTACCAACACCAATTTGAAAGCACATTGGCAAACACTTCACGCCATCATCCCTCATGTCTCAATGAATTCACCTCACATTCACACTGGGCTTCCTAGCAACTCTTCCTTTACAAATACCTTTTTCCATTTACTGAAAATAATAATGAGAATGAGTCATTTCTGTAGAATACAGTCCTTCACATACACCAGATGCCTAATGCTGCATGCTGGGGGCGGGGGGGGAACCCACCCCTAATGCCTACTCAAATTGCTGTATTTATCACAGAAGTCTGTCAGCATTTTGCATCTTTTGTAAATGTTTTCTTCAGAATGTTTGAATTTTTTTAATGTTAAGATATTAATATTGCTTGTAAAAATGTACTACCAAGTTCTGTAAGAGCTAACATCTAATTAGCTCAGTTACTAGCAGCTTGAGAATACCGCCCGAACAATGACCCAAAATTACTGTCTTTTAACAAGGGAGTAAAACAAACAGATGAAAAAAAAAACCTCAGAGCTTTAGAACTGAGAAAATTAGCATTTCCTTATGTTTTTCAAGGCTCTCCCTTCCAATTCCATTCAATCTGTTCCAATAAACAAATTTTTTATATATATATTTTGGTGTTCTCTTTTTAAACCAGTTCTTACACTAGTTCTATAAAAATCAAGCCTGACTAGCTAGCTACATGCAGAACAGACAAGTAGAACTCCTGTGCCCTTCATTTTTCCCCGTAACTAGTGGAGCATAAGTACACAAATCAAAAAATGAACAGTGAACAGAAAAACTGAAATCAAGTAACTCATTCTGATGAAATTATAAAACTGTTGGGTGGGATGTTCAACCAATCACTGCAAAATCTAAAGTAGTAATTAGGAAGTTTGGTTTTATGAAATGCATGCCTTTTTTTCAAAATAAGAGGACAAAAGCAGAGCCCAGTTCTACCTTTACTCATTTTGGTTTCTTACAGAGGTGTTTCATTAACTAACTCAACAGAATTATAGTAGCCTGATGTTATTAGATGAGTGACTTAAAATAAAGGTACTTGCCTATAGCCACACATTACATGTAAGGGCAGAACAGAACAATGACATAGTAACAAGCAGACACAGATGCTGTAGATCCTAAATTATTCATGACCTATTCAATACAAAATAAAGTTGTCCTAGAAAATTAATTCTAGCAAGAAAGGAATGCAATTTTTAAGACATCTCTACAAATTATTTAGTTCCTCTACAAACTATATATTCAGGAACTGCAAATAATTAAGACGTAAATATAAAGATTTAAAAAAGTGTTTAATCAGTTCCTAATTGGATAAAGATGCCAGATACCACAAACCATCACACTACTTTAGCAAAGAAAAAACAACATTCAACGCACCGAAGAGAACAAGAAAAGCATTTAACATCAATTAATTTCAAATAATAGTTGAGCATTTCAAGTAATGTTTTGTACACTTGCAAGATCTGAAGTTAGTTGTAATCTAGAAATAATTTCATTGTGAAACCTAAACAGCAGTGCAGCTGTGTACTTTGTGTCTCATTTTCATAAGCACTAAAGAAGCCCATTTTTGCTCTTATTCTTATTTAGAATATTAAGACTCTAAAAACTATCCTAATGAGATTCCACAGAATATGGTTGTTATTTTCACAGCCTGAGCTATCTGGACAAAAACACTTTTACCACAGAAAAGATCTTTACAACAGTAGCAGTTACAAACGCTGACATAAACTCCATCTTCAGCATAATAAACGTCATCGGGATTCTCTTCGGGAAAGCTGCAGTGATAATAATTAGGCTTAATATAGTTCAAAGCCAAATTATGGCAGCTGTACATGCCACAACAAAGAACATTTTTAAGTATCAAGTACACACTTAATTTAACTACAACCAAACTCCAAAATTTCTGATTTACAGTAAATTACTCAGAACACTGAATATATCCCAGTGCTGCTCTTACCTTTCTTAGCAGCATCTGTTCTCCGTCTTGCTGGCGACACCAGATCCTTTACAATTTGCAGCACTTGAATCATTGCTCGTTAGTAAGATCAGAGAGACTAGATGCTCCTCTAAAATTCCAACAGGTTTCATTACTACATGTTACTACATGGCTGTCTTCAGTACAGTGAAGTAAAACTGATGCAGGAACAAGTCATCTACCTTCACAGAAAGATTTCTGCCTGATAACTCTACAGGCTGGGGTGATGGATTTAAAGTGACTTCAGCACAAGGAGACAAAAAACTGCAAGCAGTCCTACATGTATTTCCACAGAACATTGTAAAATTATTTTCTGCAGAGAACGCATACTGATTTCTCTAAAGTTTAAAGGAAACATTCCCACCACAAAGTAACTGAAGAAAACACCACTTGAAATGAATGCCGACAAATGCAACATACTCCCCTAGGCTCAGTATCTAAGAAGCATGTCTACATCCCCTTTTAAAGTCTGTCTCAATTAATGAAATTTCATATAATGCTTTAAGAGAGCTATCAGTGCAGCGTAGAGTCAGCATCAGACCTATTAACAGAACTAAAATTAAATCTAGCTTGCTAAACTCCATCAGGCACAAGCAAGCACCTGCTAAAGAGAGTCATTCGGTTCCTTTTCTCCCCCCTTGAACACACACCTCTGACACCCTCCTACGTGACAGGAATTCTTGCACACCGGGAGGCACGCTGGAAATGCTGGGAGTATTTCAGGCGTTCTTCTCTCTCCCACCACCAGAGACCCAGAGAACTGTTTCAGCTAATGTATTATCATTACTACTGTCAGGTAATTTTAAGCAGACAAATTGCAGTATGTGCCCCACAACATTTTTAATGCCATTTGGAAAACGTACAAAGGCACTTCAGAAATGCCTTCTGTCAAAGCCTCTGCAGAGCTAACAAAAAACCCAAAACAACAACAACAAAAAAAAACACTTGAGAAATCATGTTTTATATGGTCACATTAAATAACTGTCAGCCCTAAAGAGGCTCTGTGAACACTTTAGGAAACAGAATTCCTCCACAGCATTGCAAGGCCTTGCCTACACAAAGAGAGCAATTTAGGAAGCCAACTACATTTTCCGAAAACCATAAACATTACAACAGGCCACAACCGAGGCACAGCAAGACGTATTCTCTGGCCTTTAGACCTTCTGTTCCCATTGCTTAAGTGTTAGATGGTGGGAGGGGAGAGGTCATCTCTTTCCATTTCCAGCTGCTGATCACAAGCATTTCAGATTTTTAGATTTGCTAGCGTATTTATTCACTTGCATGTCAGTCTCTTGAAACACATACAGCATAGGCACGACAAACTATTTCTGTTATGTTAGTCTCATTTACAGCCTGCCCATTAAGCCACCTCTGCCAGAAGTAATAGCAACCCAAAGTACTATTGGATTTGGTTTGGCAAAACAAAGACAATTAAAATCATTCTGTCTGACAAGCTGTCTGATTTCTTCTCCCACCCTGCAAATATTCAAATGTCCACTCAAGAGGAAGCTTGTAGAGGTACTGTGAAACTGTAATTTATCTCTTCCTGAAAAAGGATTCTTCAAATCATTAGAAACAGAACTCCCAACTTTCTATATTGAGAACAATTTATAACTCCTGTACATAAACTTAAATTCCAAGTTTCAGATAAATTACTTCATATGCAGAGAAGTAAGGAAAAGATTACCATAAATAGATGTTTCCAGAAGAACTATAATTTCAAAACATTTAAATAAGATGTAGAATGCAGGGTTGTCTGGTAAAGTTTACCTTAAGGTCCTTTACTTAATAATCCAGTCCTCAAAACTCCTGCTGTAAGAAGTTCCCCCCCATTATCTTGCCATGACGTGTTCATTCTTTATTTAGTTGGGTTATCAAACAACTTGTGTACAAGTTAAAGATATAAACTCAAAGGAATATCATTACTTACAGCTACGTTACACTGCAAATTTCCTCTGAAAAAGCTGACTTTGAGTTTATGGTTCATAGGAGAACACTACCTCTACAGCACTCGTAAACTTTTGATGGTCTTCATATAAACATATTAAGGATAGTAAAATAGAAAACAGAAAAAAAAAAAAAAAAAAAAAAAAAGGAGTAAAGTAGAATAAAATCTTCAGTAATAACATCCACGTAACCACCTAAAGCATGAATGTATCTTGCAGAGTCTGAAGGTGATTTTTAACTGAACTAGATTATCTCATTTCTACAGCAAGTTTCTCGAGTGCCGGAATAAGGAGAGGATGGTGGACTGACAAAGAATAACAGTGGGGAAGGCAGAGCAGAGGAAGAGAAAAAGGAATAGAAGGCATGCTTTGTACTTGCTTTTGTGTCAAAATTATTAAAAAAAAAAAAAAGAAATAGGCACTTCCATATCTAGGAATTAACACCCAGAAAAGGGGTGTTAATTCCAGCTACTCCTGACTGCGAAACGGGAAGTTGCTCCCTTTTCTTCAAAACTATCCCTTGTCCTGCTGGTAACAAAGATGACCAATTAGAAAAGGACGCTTAGATGATTTGCAGGTGTAGTGGACTGTGGCAAGAATACAAAACCAGTACCTACTAAAGTTTGCAGAAGAGCCATTAGAAAGGCTTTCATCCCATGGTCACCAGTATCTCCATCTCCAACAGCGGCAGGGGTATTTTAAACAGCTGAAGCCTGCTCTGAGCTCCATAAATGGTATGCACAATAGTTTCCCCTCTCTTCTTTGTTAGGGAAATTGTGATGTAGAAAGAAACTGGGAAAAAAAAAAAACCAAACCAAAACCCCAAAGCTTTAAAATTAATTTAGGAAAATGTAAACAAGTTTACTTAACGTCCTGTGTGCAATGTAGAGAAAGAAAACAGTGCAAGTCTGAAGGAGGGCCATGGTGCTCATGATAAACAATGTAACATACTTAGACAAGACGTTCAAACTTTGAAGAATTGTACAATATACTTTGTGGCTGCTATTTCTCTTTCCGCAAATCAATTTATATACCTACAAGACAATAACACTAAACCTGCATTTAAAAAGTGGCAATACCAAAAAGACTTCAAGAAGCAAAACACAGTAACTAGCTAAATCTTGTAATTTCACCTGTTACTCACGAGTGATAACTTGGTTATAGTTCACTCTTACCTTTGAATCAGTATTTCCATGTAATCTGTCACTACAACTGCCATCTCTCAGACCACATCCTAACAAAAACACAAACTGTGGGCAAGGATATTCACCAGCCAAAAGTTCACACAATTCTGACACAGATTTACAAGGTAAACCAAAAAGAAAACAAGTGTCATAAATTTAGTAATAATTTAAGTAGATTCTGTTTGAGGAAAAAAATAGCATTATACATTCAGTGCATATTACATGAATTTCTGCTAAGCATTTCTCATCTTCAACAGCTAGTTTGCTAAGCAATATGTGCTTGATAACGTTCTTGCATTTTGCTTTTCTTCCTTAGCTTCAAAATCTTGGGTAATACAGCAATCATGCACATGTTATCAACCTCATGAAATACATTGGTATGAGAGGGAACAGTTAACCAGGATGGGAATTTATGGATCACTGTGTGCAGCCCCTGACCTCTCCTAACCATAATAAAAAAATGACCTGCATCCTCATTAGTCAGCTGTCATCACTCAAAATAAAAATGCTTCCATCAACGTAATTATAATTAACTGGTCTTTGAAAGTAGTTCTTTTTAATAAAGCGTATTGCCAGGAGGTAACATTATTTACAGCACAAAAAATACTGCAAAAGTATGGCTGAGTGGGCATTTGTCAAATGACATTTGGAAAAGAAGAAAAAAATTAAAAATCAGAATTTAAGTTTGAGGAAAACTTCGTATTTTCTCCTTCACTCTCTTCTTATAATCTGTAATGTTTATATATTCATGGCATTCTGTCTAGGCTTTTAAAAAAACATCAAGAACCCCGAGGGTAATCCTAGGCAGCATTGCAGTTACCCAAAAAAGCGCCTGCTTGTTGTGCCTTCATTTATAGAAAGATAGATGTACAAGCTACTAAAAAAAAACAACAAAAAAAAAAAAACCCCACACCACTAAAATGGCTTGAGGGCATTCATTCATATGAACAATAGGCCTGCACACATTTCATTTGAGATGTAAAGATGCGAAGTTATTGTAACCACTCTTTTTCCATCTCACATCAACCCAAACTGGCCAGAATTCAGGCAGCATACAGATTATGCAGAAACCTGTGTATTCATAATCCTACCTCATGCTCCTCATAACCATGTTTAGAGTTTAGCAATAAGGAAAAGGACTTAAATAATTCCGGCTAAGATACCAAGCTTTCAGGCCTGACACACCCAAAGAAATGCACAGCCCATAACACAATGGCCAGCAAGGTACTGGCCTGAGATCCAGCCCTGTTGCTGCCTGTTTCAATGGAAGCAGGACCAAAATTTAAGTCTTGCCGCTATCATCTAGAAAGCGGATAAACACAGACCTACAAAACACTCCTCCTTGTCTCTCTCGAGTTCTGCAAAAGAACAAAGTCTGACATTACAGGTAGGAGATGGGGATTTACAAGAGCAGGGGTTCATTTGCTCTTTGGACCCTTCTTTCTGTCTGTAAAACACAGGCAGCACTTCGATATGTTTACAAGTCAGAAGGACTATTCATAAGAAGGGCTATAAAAAGTCAAGTACCAGCAACTGTGAGGGCAGCTTTTCTTAATTACCAATCTGAATGTTTGCTTTAAAAGCTGCAGTTTCAGAAACCACGCAAGGCAGAACTGCTTCACCTTCCCTCCCATCTTAGTGAAGGGACTCAGAAAATGAAGCAGATTTTCTTATCAGGAGCAACAGCTATCTCATAAGCAGGAGAGAAGTTTTCACCAGTTTAAAGGATTAAGGAAATACAAGTAAGGCACATTAGCCAGGAAAAGTGTCTTTAAACATCAAATAGAAGAAACGGCATATTGTAAAAACATTTGCATAGCGAGTTCACAGTATAACCTGCATATTTCTTGCAAAAAATAATAAATTCAGATAAAGTCTACCTAGCAACTAAGTCCTGGCAACACCTTAAGTATCAATAGAAACATTTTGTTTTATGATACTCCTCTCTGACTTTTCCTGTCACAATTGGTCTTCAAATTAATATCTCAAAATAAATAGGCATTGAGCTCCAAGACAGGCAATATATCGTGAGACAAATTATTACTAAAGCAGCTATAAAGTAGGTTATCTATCCTGTCTCACTAATGTTTTGAATTTTCCAATCTATGAACTGAAGCCTACAGTTTTCATTAAGTTTTAAATAACCTACTGTAGTTGGAAAAGGAGAATTCTGGAGTTCTAGATCAATAACTAACCATCCCCATAAGTCTTAGAAGCTTTAAATTCTGATCTTCATTATTTTCTACAGATTATTCTTGGACAGTAATGCACTAAAACGACCATGAAAAAAGTTAACAAAAATCTTAATGCTGTCAAGAAATCATATGTGGAATTCTGGTAGCCTTTTCCAGGAAACTGTTTACACTAGTGATATGACTCCATTTATTATTCAAAGATGACTGCTTTTGGCTATGCAATTTGCAATGCATCCATAAAAATAAATAAATATCTTCACAGTCTTCTGAATGGTCCTACAGAGCCAGTAAGTGTCAGTAACTGCTTAATCCAACTGAATTTGCATTCATTTAGGACTGGTTTTCATTCATTTTTAGCACTTTTGTTGCCATTTTCAAAGCATGAAAGTATGGATGCAGTGTTTAAAACAAACCGATGTGGACCTATGAACCTCTTTTAGAAGAAATCTTCTTGGGAACAGAAAGAAGCTTAATCTAGAGGCTGGAGAAATAACAATTGTAACAGAAAGCTATCTAAGTGAATGCTGATTAAAGAGGATGAGAGGCATTTATTCGCATTTTTTTAAAGTCTGTTTTTCTTAAAACACTCAAGAAAGCTGTTCATTAAGTTTAGGATGATGATTGAGAACTTCAATAAACGGTCAACGAAATAAATTCCACCTTGTTCCAGGCAAAAACTTATCAACGCAAAAAGGAAAAACAAAAGCTAAAAAAGGGGAAAGAGGAAAAGAGAAAAACATATAGCTACATTCAACGCTATTACTGCACCCTTTGAAGTTTTAAGGAAAGAAACTACACATTGAGAAATCCTGTCACTGCACAATAGTCTTACTGTTATCCTTCCTACTCAATTTACATTTTTTTACCCCCTTAGCTCTTCCTACAACACATTCTGCAAGTGGATCTAGATAATAACAAGATACATAACAACCTTCCCAGAGAGGCACAATGAAGCCAAGGGAACTGCCTGTGTAGATCGCTTTTATCATCCTCCTGATACAGACACCAGACACTAATGGAGATCGGTATCAGAAGTTTGTGCTCAAATATGTCTTGATTAAAAAATAAATAAATAAATGCATGTACGTATACTTTATTTTTTCCTCCTGACAGATGTGTTTTATACCTATCACCTCCACACACAAAGTAAGGGCACTGCTCATATATTTACTGTAAAACTGTACAATCAGATTTAGACATACAAGTGCATCTAAAATACACAGTTTAGCAACAGTTTAAAAGGCTTCCAAAAGCTCTTGGATATTTAGCCTGTAAAGACTTATCAAAAGGAATAGCTTAGGCTACAGTGCAGAACTCCTTAGATACAACAGAGAGGTACTTGTCCTTTGGAACTATGTGATTAGGATTGTGTTAAGCAAGCTACATAGACGTGATGACAAAGAGTAACTACAGAACCACAGATCTTACTATGGATCTTCAAATTTATCCTAT
This sequence comes from Burhinus bistriatus, assembly GCA_013397275.1. NCBI lineage: Eukaryota > Metazoa > Chordata > Aves > Charadriiformes > Burhinidae > Burhinus > Burhinus bistriatus. Next base: position 274,663 of record VYXH01004010.1, on the reverse strand, counting down.
TTCTTTCTCCTCTCCGTCACATCTGTGCCCTTCAAAAGGCAAAAGGCCACCTTATAAGGCACAGTAATCTAGTAAATAAAGAACGTGCTAACAAAGCAAATGGCATTTTCCCCCAAAAAGAGTCGTATCTAAGCAGCCCATTTTAAATATGTGACAAAATAAGGGTTTTTTAAAACAGGAGGAAGAGTGTGTTAGTACAAGATCTCATCTCAAGTGAATGAACACACCCCAATTTCTCAGTCTCCCTCATATTACAGTCCAATTCTTTATATAGTTTTAGCTGCAAATGATAATTATTTTGAGAAAAAAGTTCCATTCTACATTCTAGAAGTCTCAAAAAGAAGCCAAATATTTATGAAGTTGTAATTACAACAACAGAAAAGCTTTAAAAGATTTTTTCTAAACAATATGCAGCATTTCCTGCATATGCAGCATTCCAAACAGAATATGCAGCAATTTTGCATTTCCTGGATTTGAATCACAGCTGTAGTATTAATTGACAGATTTATCTTCACGCTAAAGGATATTATTAAATACTCCATCAAACCTAAGCATACAGAAAGAAGCCATACTAGTCATTAAAAGACTTTTTTTTTCTTTTTGCAATATTAAACAAAAATCAAAACCATTACTATCTTACCTGTGTCAATCCTGAAGTCAAAGTAAATTCATTAGTTTAATCTGGCAAAGATTGATAAAAGTGAATATGTGTTCAATTCAAAGATGAAAAAAAAAAAAGGTAAAATCTTTATTTTTAATTTAAACCCTTACTTGGTTTCCTGTTGAAAAGAATATGAATGAGATTATTAATCTCTTACTCCCTTGAAGCAAAGAAAAACTACAAAATTCTGTGCATCACTGTTTGTTACCAGGATTAAATCCTTTACTGCATGTAACATTTCTATGTTGATATTTAATCCAAGTAATAAAATGCAGCTGTCCACAGCCACCAGCAAGAACATCAAACCTTGTAAGTCCACTGCAAAATACACAGCACTTCTATCGACCTCATGTATTTGCAGGCTTAATTTGCATAGCAGATAATCTACGGTATGATTTTCTCTCTCTGCAATAAAATCAAAAGTTTATAAAACAAGTTTTTCAATACTTTGTAATAGCCTAATCAAACACTAAAGAAATACCCATTCACACAAATATAGCTTACCTATTGATGAAAAAACCGATCTAAAGAGACACATGCTAGGGAAGAAAGAATTTAGCACTTCAAAAGTAACTGAAGGACATTAGCCTGAAGGTCACACAGATCAGAATTGATCGACCCTCCTTGGTAAGTAAGTGTACCTGGGTCTGTTTGCTTACTGCAGTTGTGATCTAATGGGAGACACCATTAACTGTTCATTTACAGACTTCTGCCTCCTGCTTTCCTTGTACATTCACTCAGAAAATGCAGTCTTTCAAAACGTATTTTAACTACTGTATTTAAAATCCAAGCTTAGTACTTGAATATGACAATCATGTTAACTGTGACTACTTCAGGTTAATGCTAGAGTTATATTTGAGATATGTATTCTGGTTAAGTGGCTGCTTGTGGCTATTTTTATGGTTATCTGTTTTGCCTCTGTTCTTACGAATGGATTTATTTAGTAGCACACTGTAACTAGCACGTCACACTTGCTTCACATCCAATCCTATTTCCCATAAAGCATATACGTGGCTTAGCCACTAACAAAGAGTTCTCCTATGCCCTCATCAATGAAAAAACTTAGCGGAAACACCTGGGCATCTTAGCAACACTGCTCACATATAAACTATGCTAGACAGAAGCAGGAAGCAGCAGTGTGAAACAGACTTCTTCATGCAGCTTCACTTTATGACAATCAAGCTATCTAAATGAAGAATATCTTACCTACCTATTACAAGAGCCAAGACAGAGGAATTGTACATGCCCTAGTGACTCAGTCTCAATTTTGGCAGAGAGAAGACTGTAGTACATTTACTGTTCTCCATGTTCTCTCTATAGCTGTAGAGAATTTTAAATCACGCCAAGTTTCAGCCAACAATTGTCCATGGTTGGGACAAGAAGGGACTGAACTACACCACTCTACCCAGTATTATAGTCAGGCATTTTAATCCATTATTTGAACTACCAGTGGTACTGTACCCGTGCCAAAGAAACAGAAAAAGAAGTGCCATCATCCTCCATTTGCAGTAGATTTATCCTAGAACTGGATCTGTTAGGCTTCACTGGACAACACACAGATAACCTGGCCTTGCTATACCATCTTGTAGGACCAGTGAATATACAGCATTAAACAAAAAGACAAATTAAGAGTTAGTTCTCCAAAATGGATGTTCCACTTAAAGACTGACAGTTAAAAAAACACCAAAAAAAGGTCACCCAAGAGCCTCACAGTGAGTTTCACATAAATATTGTGTCTTTTAGTTTGTTTTACTGCATGTGGAATAAATAAATATTGAAATGTCACTAACGGTGACTCATTAGCCTTTGCTCTAAAAAGAAGTACTTTCCTATGATGTACTTAAAGTAAAGACAACAGACATTTTTGTCACTGCTTCCGGCGTAGAATAGAGTATGCCAGGGGGGAGGAAGTGAGGAGGAAATAAAAAACCAAAACTGACACTTTTCAGTTTGCACCTAATCTTTTCAAGGCAAACTATAAACCTAATTTTTCCTCTCCCATCCCCCAAGACGAACCCCAATGTCCTTCAAAGACTCTTACAGGAACTTGATGTAACTGGGGGGAAAAAAACAGGAATCTAAAAGCTTGTCTAGTTTTTACAACCAGATATAAAGTAATATGAAATATAACCCCTCTGAAGCATGCAAGGCAAGCAGGCTCTGTAGAACAGCCTGGACACAAAGTATGGCTGTAGCATAGCATCACTGATAAGAAGAGAGCTGCAGCTGACGAGCATCACCTCCAAAAAGTAAGTTTGGGGGAGGGCAAGGAAGGAGGGTTATGTCATTACAGCGTTTGGACAACTCAGAAATAGTAGCATCACAAAATAATACTCCTCGTATAATACCGTACAAAATTCTACTAACAAAAAAAACCAACAAAACAAAAAAACACCAACCAGAAGGAAAAAGCATTCCATTGAATGCAATAGAACACATTCTGGTGAGAGACTTATTTCCCCATGTCTCTAAAAATTCTGGGAAGTCTGGCTCTTGCTCAGAAGAGCTCTGAGTGAGCCTTTCAGCAGTCTACCATGGAATTAGGCAGGTTTTCAAAGAGCTTTTCAAGACTAAAACAAAAAGACTGCATTCAAGAATCTTCTCCTATGGCAAACCAAAGTGCTTTATTAAAACAAAGTGTCTTTTTATATTAGTGATCTATTAGATTAATGACCTCACTGGCCAAAAGCACTGGAGATTCTACAGCATGTATATCTTCCATTCCAGACAATAATTATGTTACACAAAATAAAACAGGAGGAAAGTGAAAAGAAAAAAAAAAAAAAGAAATATAAAAAGAAGGAACCACAACACACCAGGTTCCCAAAACAGCCTGGAAGTCCTGTACAGCTTTCTGCTTGCTTCATAAATTTTGAGCAGGATAGGTACAGGCATATCAATAGCCTTGAAAAAATTCCAGTGCTATCTTGTCAGTCTCCCACATTATTTTAAGAATTAAAATATCTTAATTATAGAGGGCTCTTTTGCAATGAGAGATTAAATGAACCTTATAATCATGTGATTGATAGGATATCACCTAAGTGCAGCTACTTTGTTTACACAAACACCTGCAACCACCCTTTAAACACTAAAAGGCAACAGACTAGATAGTTTAAGTAAAGAAAAGATCTTGAATTTAAACAAACACAGAGCCAGTAATCCTGCTGGGACTACTTGCATAACCCCACTTATGGCAACAACCCCAAATATTTTCCATCTGTGCTACAAATCAAAAGTTGTTTCCTATCAAAAACTGGGTAAAGAATGTCAGAGTAGTTTTTCTTGAAACACAGTCAATTTAGTTTAAAATAAGCACATATCTTGTAAATCAGGTGTTTTGTTTCTTGAATACGAACATAAATAACGTAACATAACATAAAATGAGGCTGAAGCTCACTTATTTTTCTTATCTGGGACAAAGTTACACTAATAAGCAGTAATAGCTTCACTTTTCCAACACAGTGGTGCTTATTATTCAATCATTTATACAGAAAGGGAGAACAACATGACTCGCAACAGGCAAGGAAAATCCTCTAAATACCCCACTTAACACTGCTGTTGGAAAAGTTCTTCTTCAGCCTATTTCTAATCCTCATCTGACTCAGCCGTTGTTTTGTGAATTCTCTAATTCAATAGGAAATTCTAACACCACTAGGGAGCCTAATACTGCAGCCTCTATAAAGTCCTCCCCGCAGTAACTAGAACACTGTCCTGTGTCTACACAGTGCCTTATGCAAAGAGAGGGATGCCTGCTCAAACATCTACATTTACAACTCTCGCTTTTCATTGGTATTTTAGCTGTGAGTTTTTGCATCTTTCCTCCTTTGGAAGGTACTTGAACACCATGCTCAACTTATCACAGGATGAATAGGATCCCAGAAATACGAATTGCTTACATAGTGGTGGATACTTGATACTCACCCCACAGAACAAGGTTACAGTGTTCTTTTGCTACTTGCTCCTTCTGCGGCAGGAGTACCAAAGATACACAATAAAGGCATTATTGTGCAATGTTCTATATAAAGGAGTACAGAGATAGGTCCAAAGACTAAGACAGAAATAAAAAAAGCCCTGTAATAAGAGAGTATTATCATGCCAAAGGGATGTACTTCTGTGTATACCAATTAGTTGTAATAATTCAGCAGTCCTTATTGGCTATCAATCAAAATAGTGACAGGCAGACATATTTAGAAAGAGGACTCTCTCCTTCTACATACACACGCACAAAAATAAAAGAATTGTTATATATTTTAAGTATATAATTTAGAATATAAATAGAAAATAATTATGTAAAAATATATATCACAAATGTAATATGTAATGCATTTTTAAATATATGTAAAATATTATCATAAACATTTGTATCATCTTCGCTGTTTTGGGGGAACACACACACAGAGTTAAAGTGTCATAAAATAAATAATTTGTAAATAATCCAAGCTTAATTTTCATTGCAAACATGACAGAATAAACATGAAGTGCAAGCGTCTAAAAAGGACATATTCAGGGAGCAATAAGAGCGTATACAAAAAGACTGGTCCTCCAAGAACATTCACGATAACTTTCTGTCACAAGTCTCCTGTCAGTTCAAAACTAACAATAGTTTCCTGCCAGTGCCAACATCTTGGTTTACAAACAGAAATTACATTAGTTTAAACGTAGGTGTCATGTTGCACTAACTTATTTAGAGAATCCCCATCAACCTGACCATCAATTTAAACCCACAGGGAGAAAGCCCATCTGAAAGAAGATAGCTTTGAAGTTCCCTTTATGGCAAAAAAAAATAAAAAAGAAAACACCTCACTTTATAAAAATTTTTAATAGGCAAAGAGTTTTAAAAAATTTAGAGTTACTATACATTATTAACTAATTTAAATGAAATAGTAAGTGCTAAGCAATACCTGTTTGTTGACAAAGCCTTATAGAAAGTGAGACTACTGAACTTGAATGTTATCACCTGGAAGCACAGTTTCTGAATGTGATAAATACGTTTTTGGTAGCTGCAACCTTCTGCAAAGCTTAAGAAAAGAAACCAACTTCACTTCAGTCTGTGGAGATTGAAGACTTACTTTGTTCAGTTAAAAAAGAGACAAAACAAAACTCAAAAATGTCTTCCTCTTCACTCCAAAAATAAAGTCTAAGTGCAAGGAAAGCCACAACTTACCAGTCCTAAATATGCTAAAGTGATCAAAAACAAAAGGCAGCATTATGAAAAAATTACTCTTAAAAATCTGCTTCAATACAGATGAATTTCAAAAAAAATTATTTTGTGTTATGATATATTTAAATACCTACACTATCAGCAAAAAAAAGTTAAAGGTCTCAGAAGTTGCATCACGTCAATTGATTAAATAAGAAGAAATCCAACATAAAATGTGAATATTCAAGAAAACAAGTGAGTTTCTACTAATGTGCCTACATTTCCGCAATGTGATGCATCACTTCTGTGCATATAAAGTATTTGGGTTTATATTTTATTGCAACTAATACACTCTCTGTATTTAGAGGAGCAGTTTAATTACAGCATTGATGAGAAACTGGGTCATCAAAGATCTGATTAGTCCTCTGGAGACGCCTCGCTTCGCTTAGTATAGAGGAAGCCTAAGATTACTACATTCCTAAACAACTTAAAGTATCATTCCATACACACTTGAACCAAGGGAAAAACAGCACTACCATTGGAAAGGACAGTCTCACCCACCAACCACTTATTCTCACACCTGCGCTTCTCTCCCTGCATTACAGCAGTACAACCATTTATACGGCTATGTAGCAAACAGCTTAGGGAGCCCACCCAATTCAAATCAACCTGATGAATGCTCCTGCACAAGGAAGAATGCAGGAATTCAGACAGGGAAAGTACACCACCCCCTCTATCATCAAGGGCAACATTTTAAGGGGGTCATGATACTTTAAAGACCCTCAGTTCAGCCTTGGCTCCTACAGGCCAGACCTTTCTAAAGAAACTCAATTTCATTCAAAGCTTTTCCGCAAGTCCATACGAATTTCTGTAAATCATTAACTATGACCTCTGAATCTGCATTTTAAGTTAGAAAACTATCTCCAGCATGCTTGCTGATAGCCCCCTCGAGTACCAGCTGCACTATACTGAGGGGACAGTCAGCAGATATAGCACTAACTAGCAGTATCTGAAGAAAACGGAAGTGGAAAGTTAAGACAACACAGAAGAGTAACAGTAAAGTAAGATCAAGAATGGTAAGCACTTTTCCTGACCACTAGGGTCAGGAGCCAAACAATTTAGTACACATGTATTTTTCATGCTTCATCCTCCCACTACAAAAAAAAAAAAGTTACTACACTACTACTTCTGATCCAAGCGCTCATGTGTCACTAAAACTATGTACAGCGGTACATTCCCCTTAATATTATTATTATTTAACTCTTAAAATATTTAAAATGTATCCCAACTCTTCAAACTAACCTTTTTCAAATCTGCATTATGGCTCTTTATCCCCTATTTCCTACAATTCTTTATTATTCAGATCTTCAGTTTTTCATAAAGAATTACTATTTCAAATTCCAGTAAAGATCACCTAGGAGACAATAGCTTCTCCTACATTTCTCAAGTCACAGTATTTCTAAAGATTAGAAGATAATTGTGCTGTGAAATCAGAACAACTGTTAAAGAAAACACTTCACACTATATCTTCAAGCTTGTATTTTATGAATGGGTTTTCAGGGTTCATGGTTCAAAAAATAAAAAAAACTTAGCATGTAACATAATAATCCAAAATCCTTTAGTTATTCATTATTATACATCATTATAAAGATATTTTAGCTTACTTCTAAGCTTTCCTTCCCCAGTATGCAGTTTTATGTATGAATCAGAACTTAGTCTTTTTCCTTTCTTCCAATCTCAGCTCACTGAAAAGAACTGATGACTACAAAGCATCTTAAACTACATCAATCAGCTTTATAATTATTTGCAACACTTTAACCCAGAATACACAAAACGCACAGTCACCTTACACTTTGTGTAAACCACAAAAAATTGTCCATTTCCCAGCATTTATTTTACCAGCAGTTTCCCTTGGTCCTCAGTTCACTACAAATTCATTCTGGCATACAAGGAAGGGAGATTGGAGGTGAAGGGCAAGAATCGATCCAGCCTTAACCAAACAGACATTTGTTAGCCTAGGAAGCTTTATAAAAGTCCAGAACACACTTTTCCCAGTTGCAAGCATAGGAATAATAATGCATACTTACTAAAGCATTACATCTTCATCTATTAAGGCTGACCTTAACATTTGTTTTAATTCCCAAGTTTATTGTTCAGGAACAGAGAAACTGACAGCCAAAACTATTTCTTTACACACACAACAGTAACTCAAAAAGAAAGGAAACTTTTTTTTTTTTTTTAAGAAATCACAAAACCCTAAGGTTCCTCTGTGAACACAAACTAGAAAGCCAGCTGTAATGAGAGGTCAAGATAAATAACCAACCATCAAACAGAAGCAGCCTTTAATCACACCATCATGGTCTTGATTTGAACTGGTGAAGCAAAAGGTTTCCCACCTCATTACCAGGCCACACTTACCATTTTCAAAATACAAGATTACATTGCATAGCATCTCTCCAAAGACACAAATTGCACTCCTACCCTCAGTCAATCACAAAGAAAACCTGAAGAGATACTGAAGTACAATGAATAGCAGGTTAACTTCCCAACAGCATGCAGTGTTAAGTTTTTAGGGTATGGGAAATAAAACTAAAAGCAGAAAGACAATGCGAGGAAAGAATTATTCTGTACAATTTACTATGACAGCAGAATAATAATAAACCCCCCCCCCTCAAAGTTGGCACCACGTCCTATACATTTAAGGGGAGGAAAAAAAAAAAAATGAAGATGTCAGCAGCTTGTTGCAACTGTATGTACTAACATTTAGTTTAATTGTTTGCAAACTGAGTTCATTGCAGTACCTCAAATAAGTTCACTGCACTGACCCTTCTTTAAAGGAGAAAGCACAGGAAAACTCCCAAACATAAAAAGCACAAGTTTATCATCGTAAGAATTTGTCATGACACTGCAATTTTCTGGCAGCTAAATCTCAACAACTGGAGAAAACGCAGAAAATTAAACAACTCCTTCTGTGGTGTGACATTCTAGGCAGGTTACATACAGCCAGGATTTCCCCAACCAGTTATCTTTAAACACAAAATAAATGAAGATCAATCTAACTTAGCTACCCTGTATACTCTTATCAACCCTTTAAGCATGTGACCTCACTGTCCTATGGGGCACACAATGTTAAAATATAATTTGAAATACGGATTTGTCTTATCCTTATTTATGAAAGCAGACATTTATAAAAGCATTCCACAGAAATAAAAGCCTTAATAGAGACTGCCTCAGTTTTAACACCTTTTCAGATTCTCTGTATTGCACAACTAACAACAGCTACCACGAACAGCGGACTTCGCAATTCTGTCAATACTCTTCCCTAATATTGGAGAAGATTCCATGCAACAGGATCTAAAGCACTTACCTACACACCTGATAACTATTAAAAGTTATACAACAGCAGTAGTTCCCCTATTCACTTTCCAAAATATTTTAACTGATCATTTGCTTAAAAATAAGCTTGTGTGTGCTTCTTAAGTACCAAGCTGTTTCAATAAAATAACATGCTCTACGTAATAAACTGCTAAAACGACATGTATGATACAAGGTGAAAATTGCTTTTTAAGTTAATGAATAAGGCTAGCAGAAAACCAAATAGATATGAACTGCCTGTGAATAAATTTAGGACAGGTACTAGCAAAGGGATTTAATCATTTTAGGACTGAGATTCTAGAACAGCCCTTCACAAACAGCAATGGCAATATACACTGCATCAAACGTATCACAAGAAAATAACAAGTAGGATTCTATAATGTAGCCTGCACATAACATTCTGAATTTTTTAAACAAGAAATTATTAGCCTTCATAATGCTCCCACATTTCAGATCATCAGATTTTCAGTTTGAATTACACTAGGTGATGCACAAGTTCAGAATACCAGAGACTCCCGTTATTTTTAACACATCTAGCTATTCTAGGTCCCCACAGATTTTGCGAATAAGTTTACATGTACAGAAGTATGCGAATAAATGCATCTTCATAAGATGATAAATACCTTATAGACTGAGGTATTTAGGAGTGGAGCCTAAAACTAAGTAGACCATGCTTACAGTTCAAGTTTCTCTGATGTAAACCATAAAATAAGAAATCCAACACCAGCTGAACATAAACATCTAATCTTCTCTAAACCATATTTTCAAAAAAAGCAGTATTTTCTGTCGCGCCCTTGAAGCCCATCACTTAGCATGGACTTAAGCGTCTAATCTATCACAGAAATGTGGTGTCCTGCAAAGAAGAGACTGTATTTTGAATAACATTATTATTAACCACCACAAAAAGTACTGCCAAAGTGTTATCTTTCATTTGAATACGGGTTTTCATTCTTGCTAATATAAAGCTAAACTCTCCAGTCTGCAATCATGTCAAAATCTCACCAAAACCAGTGGCTTAAGTCATGACAGTATTTGCTGTACTCAAACCAACAACATCGCAGCAGCACCTTGGAGAGTCACACTTAACACAGCAACTATGACTCAAAAGGTAAGAAGATTTACAGGTATTTGTTATGTTTAAGACTATACATTAGGCAATGACAGCACATGAGATGCTCTATAAACAAATGAAGATTAATATAGCAGTATTTGACAAATCAGGATGTTCAGGTTGTCATCTATGCAATACAGCAAATACTTTAAACGTCAGAAAGTAAAGAAGTGTGAACTGCAACACAAAAGAACAGAGATACAGTTCTACATAAATACTAAAACAGTTCTATCTATACTAAGCATGAACCCTAGAGCTCAGCAATTCTTTCAATCCTTTTTTTGGTATAGTTTTTCCTTTGCTGCATTTAGCAAGCATTTCCTCCAACATTCTTTTTTTCTTCCAGATGACAAGAGCAGTCATTTTTCATTTAGTTTGACAAGAAATTTAACCAACAATTTTCTTTACTCGCTTCCTCCCAGAAAATCAAACGGTCTTATTTTACTAACATAGGATATAATTATCCTATGAACTAGATGCTCGTTCTTCAACAAATTCAGTATAGTTGTGTTGAAACTAAGCTACATTATAAATACAGTTCCTGTGCATATGAAGTTATATCCTTATTTCTACATGATGTATGGCTACGTAATGTTGCTGCCAAGAACTATATTAAGAAGTCTCACATCCACAAAACTTATGAAAGATCCTGAAATACTCAAAACAGTTTGCTAAAAAGATATTATCTTACCCATCAGATATGGTCTGAAACAAAACGTCTGGGTCTTTCATCTGTTTTTTCACTAAAAATGATCGTAAGTCACAGTTTTCTATGGCTCAGATCTTTTCAATGCATGCCAAAATTCCTTTGGTATCAGACCTCTATACTGGAATTTGAGTAATACATTTATTTTTTCCTATAAAATTAAGTCCATTCATTTTATGTTGGATTTTTACCAGCTACTTTAATTTACTGGACAGTCACATATTTTGGAGTTCTTCACAAACCCAAGACTTTTCCCCCTCAGAGTTATATGTTTTATTTATACTGAAAAAACAAACATCAGCTTGTTACAGAACTCACCTTCCTGAAAACGATACCAGACTACCAACACAGAAGTCTTACAGAGCACACATTGACCAAAAAACTGCAGATTAAGAACAGTATCTGCCAAATCTCAGCTTTATTTGGTTATTTTTAAAGGACTGACGAGACAAAACTCAGTATGAATATTTTTGAGGAAGAACCACCTTCCAAAACCCACTACAGAAGTACATTTCTTCTAAACTGCAAACTAAGGGTTTCTTTTTTCTTAAATAAAGAAATCTACTCACTCATGACTGGAAACTTCTTTGCATATAACCCAAGACAGGTCTTGAAGCAAGGTATCTTGTTGGAGAAGGTTTCTCAGAGGTATACATGTCCTGATGATGGTAGGAAAATAAAGAGACAAATAATTTATTCTAGTTAATTGAAGTTGAAAAAATGTTCATATATATAAACTGCCTTTTCTACTATCTTTTCATCCTCCTTGTTAAAAAAAGGAACACAAAGATGTATTTGTTACAACTGAGAACTTTACTGCTTATGGATGTATTTTGAATTTTATCAATTCAAAAGGAGTACTTTCTTCTACCATTCATATTATAAAGTTGTGTGCATGTACCAGTTCATAAAATATAATGGCTCCCAAAAGATAACAAACATTCTTCAGGTGTTAAAAGTACAAAACTACAATATGGATAGAGTAACTGAAAATACCATCAAAGTAGTATTTTCCTTCAGCAACCTCAGCTAGCATGAAGATGCAATATAAAGATACTCTTTAAAACAGAAGACCTACAAATAAGATTACTAAATAAGCATGGGTTGGCATTAGCATGCAACACTTTCTCCTCAGAAACAAAACCTCAAAAAGTTACCATTTCTAGCAACCATAAACCATCAGATCAGTCAATTCATAATCAAAATGAAAAAAAGATATCCAAGTAGGGCAGATATGGATTCACTAACAATATGCCTGGCTCTCCCTGAAGCGAAATATAGAGGACAATCTCCAACAGACAGCACAGCAAGTAGATTTTGGAAAATTTATTATATAATCTCCATCCTGCTGCTAAAAGCAAGTTTATACAAATCTGATAGAACACTTCAATGAAAGTAACTTCACCTCACAGCTGAGATGGAAAGAAAAAAAACCAAACATATCTATTTAGCTATACAGAGTTTTCCTCGAAATACCTGCACAGAGTTCCTGTAAATGAAGGAACATTATGCAATTTATTTCTAAGGGGAAGAGCCAATTAGAACTTGCTGAATCTGACCACCTGTGCTAATCCAGCCAGATAATATCTTGTGCTGACTCAGATTTCAAGTCTCAATTCTCCTGATCTTCTAACATTTAAAAAAATAAAATACAAAAAGACAAAAGAAGAGATCTAACTTTTTCAAAAGTATTGAGTACACATAACATTTACAGATTTACAGCACATGCCAAAGAAGTAGAGGAACTATCACAGGACTGGATTCACATCACAAGAAGGCTCCTGTATCAATCGCTAAAATCAGTTTCATTAAAAAAAAAAAAAAACAACCACACAAACACTACCTACACCCAAAACCACGCAAACACCGCAAAAAATCCAACTGCCAAAAGGACGCCTTCAGTAATACTGCAGACTGAAAATTACAACCAACTTTTTTTGCATTGAAAAAGTAACACAGGGAAGAGGCTTAATTGGGGAAGAAAAAGGTATCATGCTGAAGAACTACAGTTGCAAACGCTATAAAAAACCACAGATGAACACAAAGCCATTAGATGGTGCAGTCACTGAAGAATAACAGTTTGAATTGCAGGTCCTGTCAATTTTCTATGAATGGCTGCTAAATTAAACATTTAAGCACACACAGCCTAATCAAAGATAAAGTGTCTGGTTAAAACATAATTAGAAGCACAGTCTTGCCAGCTTCCTTTTGATTACTGATGTCAAAATTAGCAAATGTAACTTCCATGACATTTAATTATTTACTGGACTAATAACAGCTATTATGTTAAGAACATCAAATAAATCATATAGATGGCCCTCAACCCAGGTCCAAAGCACTTTTGACCAGAGCTCCATACTACCTTTGGGCCCAAACTGCTCTTCAATCTTACGCAGAGTCAACTGTAAGACCGGAGTCTCCCATTCAACTTGATTTTCCAAAGGTATAGTCTCCTCTTAGCTTTGTAAATATGCACTAACAATACTTTGCCTCAGAGACATTGCATTACATGACATTTTATTGTGTGTATGTACAGGAAAAGGCTGCTCATTAGGAAAAAACAAAACATCAGTTCTGAAAAGCACTTGAGGCTAATAATAGCATAATTATGCACCATATCATTTATAAAAATCTAGTCACGTAACACTAAGGAAACGAGAAGGGGAGAATATAGCAGCTATATACTACCTAAAAACATGTGTCATAACCATGAAAAGTGAATGTTTTGGTACACACAGCAACTTGAACTCTGACTTCAGCTACAAAATGTTACTCCTACCTTGCCTTCTGCATATAAGTATTTTGCTTCGCTACTGCTAATGTCTGTCTACTAGCCAATATACACTCCTGGTTAAATTCAGTTTTTGTTCTTTGAAATAACACTGCATATGTGCTTTATAAAATCTCCCTTGTTCACACCTTTATAATTTTGCTGAAGGCCATTTACTTGGGCTATTTGAAAGTGCCTAAGTCCCTAAAAAAGGAAAGCTTCATCTTTTATCTGTAATTTCGAGTAAAGCAATAGCAATCAGTATTGGAAAGTCAGGAAAAGTCAATACTGCCAAGTATCAGAAAGTCTGTACTTTCTATTGCATTACAATATTGAAGCTTTTCCTAAAGATATGTGTTAGAAACTAAACGGTTATCACTTAGCTCTCTCAGCCAACAACCTGATCTATTTCAATGCTTGTAGGGTTCTCTCCTGCACACAAACACTATGACCAACTATTACACAACAGAGGAAAGAAAGACTACAACTTATTGAGTGTCTTGCTGAAAGATATCATCTTGGAAAAATGGGGTTTTTTATTCAAAATAGTACCTGACGTCCTTTATGCTTTCCCTTGCAATTAACAAGGCTATAAAAAACCCCACATACACACACCTTTGATCCTTCCCTTTTCCTGAAGAGCTAATCCTTGTATTCCATCTAGTATTTCCTCTACTACCACACATCTACTAGCCCTTTGTGGTATTCACCTTAAGTGGTTGTGAAACTATCAGCATTTTAAACTTCAATTTGAAAGGAATACCTGAAGTGAGAGAAGCTCTTTACAACTTCAAATTCAAGGACACTAATAATACATTCAACTTTCTGTTTCCACACCTAGTGCCAGGTCTCTTTTTTACCCAATACTCTGTTTCAGGATAATTAGTATGAGCCAGACGTCAAGTAAATTACAGCATACTATAATTCTATGCACTATGACTTTATCCAGAGAAAAGATTTTCCTTTAAGTTGACAATTAAAGATTCAGGTCTAGTCTGCGTGTATGTTATTGTAGTATCTGTTTAAGTGAGATGCTAGGGAGTTAACATTAAGAATTTATATCCCCAAGAACCAGAAAACACAGGAGCAGCATGTAACTGTACTGTTTCAACACACACACAAAGACAAAATAGTCTAAAGAGAGACTGCCTCGCACAAAGCATTATTTTACTGCCATTTACTTTCTTCTTTAAACCAAAATTTTTTGGCCCCTCAAAGAAAACAGATACAGAAATTTCAGAAGCACAAGTTTTATAGATAGTTGGCTGGCAAACCATTAAGTCTGAAATTATTGGTTTCCATGCTGTATAATCAAGAGGGCAAAAGAACAGCTGGTTAAAAGGCAGTTCTACTAAATACTTAGTTTACCCTGCATCCAAGTTGAATTAACTTCAAAGTTATAATCAGAAACAACAGAAGTCAAAAAGAAGCAAAACTAAGTCACATAAGAGCACAGCTATTAAAAAGAACATAATAAAAATTCCTAATATAGCACCAAGCTTCTGAGCACCCCAGCTCAGTAAAACGCCCAAGACAGCGCAAACGTAAAATTTGCAACAAAGTAAGACTACTACTATTGTTTAAGAATCTACACAAAATCATTGACTGGCCACAAATGAGGAAGCACGTAGAAGCACAAATGAAACAAGCACAATGACACACCCTCCTCTTTGTTCATAGCAGGAATATTTACACTACAAAGCACTGAAGCAAATTGCTTTTAGTTTCAGGCACTGCTGATTGGCCACCGTATTTAATATACACACGCCTAGCAGAGTTTGAGTTTCGACTGTCACACTGCAGCTCTAGATTGCAGGGTACACATCAAGCTAAATGACCATGGAGAATTATTTAATAGAAGTGACCTAATTTAACTGATCCTCCACAAAAATACATTTGTTGTGAACAAGGCAGATGCGCACCCGCTTTCACGCCACTGTAATTCAGTGAAAGCTAAAAACAAACTACACTCATAGCCAGCTTTCTGTGCAGCTGCCTGCTCCAAACAGAGTACGGCACAAAGAAAGTTATTCTCAAGTGAATGCGGGCAAACGACTGGTACAGGAGTTTGGCGACAGTGTTTTAAGTCACCACTTGACTCTCATTCAGCTGGCAGTTCAATGGCTTCGGTGGTTTCCTACAGGCAACCATCCACACCACAGAAAAAACCTGAAACATCTGATAATTGGCTGTTTTGCTGATAGTTCCAGCAGAGACCAAGGACTAAGGGCGGGATATGGAGACTGAAGTCTGTTGGCAGCACAGCCTGTGGGAAGCGGGCAGGGCTGCGGACCCTTCTGTACCAGACCACGATGCTCTCAGCCTGGCACTTTTCACCACATACCTGAAGTATTACAAAAAGCAGAGCAGGGAGCAGGTACAGAAAGCAGCAGTGCCAGAAAGTCACGTTAAAACAAGGGTTCGGCCATCCAAAACCTCCCGACTAGGGTCGATATTACCGCCTCCCACCTTGACAGAAAAGGGGGGCCCTCAGGAAGGCCCCAAAGGGTGTCCGACCCACAGCCGCGACCCCCCCCAGACACACAGCCCCCTCCACAGGCTCCCCCGCCTCAGCCCCAGCCCCATTCTGACGGCGGANCAGCCGGCCACCCCGCCGCGCTCCCGGCGCTCCCCCACCCCGGGGGGCCGCACAATGGCCGGACGTCCCGGCTCAGCCCCTACCTTTGCTCGGCTTCCTTCTTTTTCCGGGGCCTCCGTCCGCCTCCTCCCCAGCGGCACTTCCCTGCTTACTGCCCCGGGACCGGCGGCCTCCAACCAGGAAGTGCCCCGCTGTGACACCGGCGGCCGCCGCCAAGGGAACCCCCCCCC
>VYXH01004010.1:206421-258042 GCA_013397275.1 Burhinus bistriatus | reverse complement strand
GCCCCCGTCCCTCCCCCGCTGCCGGCGCCGGCCCACAGGGCTGACCCGCCGCCGCCGCCATCTTGGACTCACAACGAGGCGCGGAGGTGTCCGACCCGGCCGCGCTCTTTGCTCCCGCCGCCGCCATCTTGGGAACCGTCCCTGGCCGAGGCCGGAGCTGCTCTGGCAGCCGTAGGGGTGGGGGCCCGGCGAGACTCAGGTATTTGGCTCCCAGGGCCAAGCCCTGCTGCCACCAACAACCAGCTCAGGCATCTGCCCAGCCGGTTGCCCAGGAGCCGCAGGCAGAGCCCACGCGTTGGCGCTGAGGCACCTGGCAAGAGCAGGCATCCTGTGGAAAAAAAAAAAAGGGGGGGGGGGGCGAACACAAAGCAGGCCTTGTGCCCCTCAGATTTATCTTGGCCGCTAAGCTATGCTGTGTAAACTACCAAGAACCTAATTTTGAAAACCCCGTTGTTTTGTTTTTTTTTGGTTTTCTCTGGCGAGCCACCAGCGTTGGATATTGGAGGGTTGAAGTACAGTTTTATGAGTGAACTTCGCAGGCTTGTGTGTGAAAATACGTAACAACGGGATAGGCCGGGTTGCCCATTCCAGCTCTCCTGGCATCGTGCTCACTTCACAAGAGGGACAACTTTGATCCCAGCCCTACCTTTTCCATAGGCAGAGTGCTCCCGCTCCCTCTGTGCAAATCACTTAGACATATACATCCCTGTGCTTTGCATGGGGCAATAAACTGACTTACAAACAAAACTGGAAGGGAAGAAGCATAGGAATGCCACGAACAGCTGCTTGAGACTATTAGACATCTCAGATGCGACAGTGGTGTCATGACCAGAAGGGGTGAGCTTGGTTTAGAAACAAAACCATTGAGGTTAAGAGGGAATTTGAAGTAGCAATAAAATATGATGTTACATTAGAAGTAAGATTAAAATAAATAGTAGTTAAAACATACTACCAAAAGACACGCAGTAATGGTACAAAAAAAGAGCAACGTTCAGTAAATGTTTTGAGTGTTCTAAACAATCCTGTGGTTGTGTAATAATTATATTTAAATACTTCCTATTCAAATAGTAACGAAGGAATTTAGCATAATCTACTAAAGATAAACACTTTAAAATAAGCAGTTGCAGACAACTTGCACTATGAGTTGTGGAGCTCTCAACTTCCGACATTAATTTTTACTAGGTCTTGTAATACAAGGACATTTCGTGGCAATTTGGAGAAAGCAGTGCTCCCATTATTCCAGGGTAGATTAGATTAGTCGAATAATTACCGACTGGTTAGCCGAAGATCAGTAAATCTTCTCCACAGATATTTTCATTTTTAATAGGCTTTCTGTCCTTGGAGTTCTCTCTTATTTTAAATGAAAAATAGCCTGAATAGTGCTACTTTTGGAAAAACTGGAAGTATCACCCCTGACATGGCAAATCCATATGGCAGCACATCTCACAGCCTCTGAGAATCTAGCAAATCTACATAGCTGTGTATGAGCATTGTTGCTTATGATACTCATTTTATGTAGGAGAAGATGGCTAAAGGCAGTAAGACATAGCAGCTCAAATCACTTTTGTCTAAATGTTTCCTCTCTTATTGTACAGAGGAAGTGTAACAGAAAACAAATTATTTATTGCTGTGCGATACATTTCAGAAAGTAATTGTGAGTAACTAGCCTGTCAGTATCCCATAAATCCCAAGAGGGATACTGTGGTCGGATCTAACTCCTTCCAATTTCAAGTCTTAATTGTCTTTTTAAAAATTTTAGAAGGTGTTGGAACATAAAAACATACTTAGCTTTCTTCCAGCTAGGGATTTGTTTCCTCCCAAAACGGCTAATTAGTTAAGATAAATGTCTTCCACAGGGAGCTCTGTACTTGATCTGAACCATCTCATCTCTATTTCATACATTCTCAAACTATCATCATTTTTGTTTCCCCATATGCTCATTGTTTCCTGTTGCACTACTATAACTAGGATGTGGAACAGTCCTAAAATCACAGCTTTTCAAGTGGCTGACAGTGATATCATACTTGTTTTATCGCTACTCCCACGTACAAATCCTGCAATATCACTTCTACCAACACTTCCATTTTTTTATTACAGTTCTTAGTCTAAGAAAGTACATGCAATCGTTGTTATTTATAATGCTTAAAGATCTACATGGCATCACAAGACTGTAGAAGAGACATTGCCTGTGTCTCTGCTGTCTTTGCAGGAACGTGCCCTGGGAGGCAGGCAAATCTCAGCGTGGTTCTCACCGGTCTTCAACCACTGTTACATCTACACTGCCCTCAAAACTACTCCTTTATGTCACCTGCCAACCAACCCCATACTGCTTGGATTCATGCAATTCCCAATGTGCCAATTTATCTTCCACGTCATGTAGGTAGGATGAGCAGTGTGGGTTACGTGGCAGAAAATTGCCTGTGTCAAGTCCATCTGCTCTCTAAACAGGAACGCTGCAGTTTGCTTGCCGAGTGTGAACTTGAACTGGAGAGATGTAAGAGATACTGGGATTTCTGTTGGGCATCACATTTATGATACAGCCTAACCTTCCATTGAATTACATTGTGAACTGGTAATATCTGTTGATGTTAGGGAACATTCAGTGATTTACATCAAAAGGTCACCTGTGTTTAATTCAGATATTGTAGTATCCACCTACAGCTGTGACTGGAGATACAGAGTGAACGCCTCACAAACTAACACTTCATCTCATCAAGCCTGCACTTAGGGTGTACCACATCAAGGTGCTGAGCACTCAGGACGGCCACTGACATTATTTGGCAGCAATATTACAAAGCCAGGGTCAAAAGAACAGAGTATTAACACTCCCTTTTAAAAGTATCCTGTTCCCTGTAACATTGCAATCCTTCCTACTGGACTTCAAAGGAATACAAGAATTCATATTGCAAAAATTACGAGATTTTCATCAGCAATTATTTCTCAATGTGCTTTGCCCTTTGTTGTTTGTTTTTTTAGCTATGAAGCTTATGAAACCCATTCTCTTCAATAAAAAAGCATTTTAAAATTGAAGCAGAACACAAAGCATATTTGCAGAATTATATGAGCTAGCTGCAACATCTCATGGAAATAAATTTGTCTGTCTTCAAGTCCTGTTTACAGTCTTCCCTTACGGTATCAATGGGCTTCCTAGGTGAATCAACCCCTGAGAGATTTGAGTCTCGCCATGGACAAGGGAATTAATTTAAAGATCCCTCAACACTCCTTGAGCTTTTTTCTTTCCAGGCCTTAGAGTACACTCAGCTCTGTAGGGCTGTGTGCATACTGGTGCATATGTCTTTTGCCATCAGTTGCCTCAGCAAGTCATTGATGGAGCTGTAACCCCTGACTGAGGAGGTTTCAGAATAACAACAGCTTTGAAAATCAAAACTCAGGCTTTGAATTGGCAACTGTACACCATGAAAGTTTTGGAGCCCTTTGCTGGTGGCCTATCCGTAACGCAGCCCACCCGGCTAAACATATAAATTCACATAAGAACACAACTGCCGCCCTGAAGAGCTTGACTTTGACTTTACAAAATCATGCATTCTGTGAACTGAAAAGACAGCAGTTAGTAGAATTTTGTTGGTCCTAAAATAGTTTTTAAAACTGGGTTTGGACTGTTCCTTTTCAAATTGTGTTTGTGCTATAGGTTTGGCTTAGCTTCTGCGGTGCATAGGATTTCAACATATTTTCTGTGGCATGTGGCATTTCCACTTTTGCTTGCAGATCATTTTTAAGGCACATAAGCTAATGTTTTTTTTCTGTGTCACTCAAAATAAAAACCATTTATGCACAGACATGTACCCTGAGAGTGAGTGGCTCAGAAGATCCTGCAGGTATCCAAACAAATACAAGCCTGTCTATTAGTCTTAAATTCAAACAATTGCCTGTTCCAACCTTTGAGGCTTGTCAGTTTTAAAACCTACTCTAATCATTACAAAGGATATCACTCACAATATCTAATTTGATATTAGTTGTTTATAGGACTGTGAACAATAGGTGGCAGATGGCTATTCTTTCCAGTATCATGAAGTACATCAATATTTTATAAGATTAAATGTACTCAGCTGCTATACCACCTGCTGGTTTTGCTTTTGTTTATTTTCCCCAAAGTGAAAGTTGTGGGTGACTGTTTCAGGTGTTGCTTTCAGTCCCTCACTTGCCTGATCGTGTCATAGACATTTCCAGGAGCTTAGCATCAGCCAGTTCTGCAGAAATTATGATTATGGCAGACGTTTGCCTATACACACGTGGTGGCATCAGCCCACCATCTTATATTGAAACACTACATTATATTAAGGAAGGGATGTGTTAAAAGCAGGGATAGGAGTGGGACTCTAAGCGGGAGGGTCTGCCCTTTGCTTCATTATTCACTGCTGATGTAATTTTTCTGGCTGCCTAAAAGACTGTTTTCTCTTCCTTTTGGTTCTGATTGTTCACTTGCGCTCACCGAGTCCCATTGTCTACAGGCTCCCTTGGTTTGCTGAGGTTCAGGTTTCACTGATTCAGACCCCTCTTCCTGCTGTTGGTGGCTCCTGCCGTGGGAATCGGATTGAATGCATGCAGCGCTTGCTGTCGCTGCCTGATGAAAGGGACTATTTCGGTCCCCTCTGTCAAGACAGATTTTCTTCATCTCCTTCCTTTTTTCCCAAATTTTCTGTCTCCTCTAGCATTTTCTTGCCTTTTTCCATTTGCCTCCTTCTGTCTTACTCCTTCAATATTCTCTCATTTCTTTCTCTCTCTCTCCTTGTAAATGTTGATTTAGCTTTCAGTATTCTTTTATCCATAAAAAGTACACATAGAACAAAGTTTAATACACTCATACAGTACAATACAACTTTTTTAAATGTCTCCTTAATACCAAGTAGTTTTTCAGTGAATTGAAAAACGTTACAATACCACAAATAAGTCACTTACCTGTATATCCCATGTCATATAACTACCCGGAGATCCCTTTCTACATTGAATAGATAGATAATGCAAGATGACTATATATAGAAAAATGCAAAAGTTAGAAAGCTTGCCGTAAGAAGGCACGTGTGGCTGTATCAAAACTGAAGCATAGGATGTGTTTGAAACATGAAATTGGGGTGTTTTCCTGGATGAGAATTTTAGATTCTTGTTAACCAGATTTGATCCTGCTCCCACAGCAGGAGGAGAAGGGATGTGATGAAAGAGAGGGAAAAGCTGTAATCAAATCATACAGCTTTCAAATCAAGGAAAGGTAGAACATAGTCAGAACAGGGAAAGAAAAGGAACAGGTAAGAAGACAGAAGATTAAGTCTTATTGGCAATTATGCACAACAAACCAAAATATTATCTTTATCTTTTGTGTGCCCTAGTGTGGTTTTCCAGGACAGTGGTTGGAAGATACATTTTTGTAAACTCTGAAGATTTGATGTAGAGTTACAGTAAGACAAGGAACCTGGAAATCTCATGACAGTATTTTATAGAGTCAGTTTTTAGAGCACAGTCACTATTACAGTAAAGTTATCACTCACCCGTAACCACCAGAATGTCAGAAGTAACTCAAAGTTAAAATAAATAGAATTATTTCTTAGATACCAACAAATTTAAAAACATCAAAGGGATACATTTTCATGAAGTTACAAGCAAATGAAAATGGGAGCCTTCAATAAAATGTGTAGATGCTCAGTGCTGTAATAGTGTTTGCTGCAACAGGTGTAATTATTTGTCTGATATAGTGCAAAAGTTAAATCTTTATGACCTTTTCCATTTGCTGCTGAAACAAAGAGAGAAGTGTAAATGACTGATGGAGAAGAAATACATTCAGTTCATTCAGGTGAAGCTCCTTGTGGAAGATCAAAATAATTTTTTTCCAACAGCATGGTATTTAGTCTTTTCCCGGCTCCACTTCACATATGTAGCACAACACGGAATGGGAGATGCAAGTTGGGCTTTTAAGCACATTCTTCCTTCTCTGCCTTGAGCCATCTGTGTTCGGTCAGCCTCCTGTTCGGGGTAAAGCAGCGTGAAGGTTTCCTATGAAGCCTTAACTGTAGAAGTAGCTTGCCAGGGAAATGGAAGTCCTATCCGTTTATCTTTTCCCTAACCAAGCCCATATGGCAACCGTAAAGTGAAACAAGCCAACTAGAGGGTGGCCAAGCTCTCTCAAGCTGTTTCACACAAGTAAGCAACTGAGTTCATTTCCCACGGTAGGACCATGACACAACTGGCAGTAAGACTGACCGTTGGGTAATTCATATTCCTGGCTGATGAGGAAGATGGGTTCACAGATACTGCTGAGGCTGGTGTTTACACCAGGTCTTACTAGGAACCACTTGCCCAATTTCATCCTGTAAGGAAGCCAGGGGACCCTGTAGACAGCCACCATCGTTAATAAAGGCACTCCTTACCTTTGGCAAACAAAGCCAGCTTTAGGCTGTAAAGCAGTGTGAAGCTTCCCAAACATTTGCCTCTGGAGCGTAAACAGGCTTTATCCTGTCACAAAATTTTTATGCAAAGAAGAGCTTTCTGAAAGATGAGGCACCAAACACCAAATAACAGTCTTTTTTCCTCAAAGTGTCCTTATAATCCAATAATTTACTATCACATTTGGAGTTGGGTATTTTTTCTCCTTCCCTAACCCCAAAATAATAAGCAAGACACAATCTGACCACACTTCAGATCGATCAACATCATAAAAGGTAGATTTTCTTAAATACTGGGTTGAGGGGAAAGTGAATTTGTGCAAGGACACACATACCGTGAGATATATGAGCCAATCGGCTTAAAATGTTGTTTTGCCCTGACCTGACAAAGCTTGCTGTCTCTGCCAACACATAATCTCTTTTAATATACTACCAGGAAGGTGATGGCTGTTTGAAAATGCTTCTAAACTGCAGTATATCTCAAAGGCTTACACCTTAATAGGAACTATACTATCTTTTTGTGAACCCTGTTACGAGCAGATATTAATAAGGGTTTGCATTGATTCAGGAGAGAAATGGATAAGGAGAGGCTCTGAATCAACTTGTTTCAGGTTTTGTGCAGAAGTTTAAAAAATCGTGTGTCGAGGATTTTAAAGTGGACACTGCCAAGGAGATACCTATTTCACGTGATAAAGTCATGAGGCTTTGTCCTGGACATCAGTATGTTTTCCTAAGAGTGTGCTTCTCTTATTCATCACTGTCAGCATGATTTAAAGTTGTGCATTTAAGACTCAAGTAAGCTTCTTTGCAAACACTCTTGAGAATAGGATCAAAATGGGAAGAGATTACCTGTAATCTAATTATGTTAGGTTCCATTTGAAATCCTTCAGTGTAAAAATTAAGAGAATATGACACAGCTTTACAATATGCTGTAGTTCACACGGAAATTATGAGCATGTGCAAATGAGGCAACAAATGAGAAAATACTGTGTTGGGTATGCAGCAACGTTTGCTTTAAAGAATCTAAATGTGAGGACTAGAATGGTTTGGTGAACTAAAAATAATTTATAAGAACTTTACCCCCTCTGTCATTAATGTGAAGCTAGCCTTTGCCTCTTATTATCCAGCCACAGCTTATATGAAAAAGCTGGCGATCAAAAGGTCTGTATCAAAAAATCAACACCAAACATGACATTGGTCAGCAAGGTTGCGGCTGGAGCAGCACTGACACTGAAGATTAACATCTGTTCTTGGGACAGACGGTGAATCTCTGTTGCTAAGTGGTCTGTACATTTACACCATAACATTCACTTTACAGTAAGGGCTGTAAGGACATCCATAATCACTAGAGACTGTTTGAAGTAATTCATTTTCACAGTCTTTTCAAAAACACACAAGTGAATTAAATGAACTTTGGTTGTAGGATAAGGAGAGGTAGTTTCATTGAAATTACACCACGTTAGGATCCACACTGAATTAGGCCTCAAATTATGTCTTAAATGTCTGATATTCATGTATGCTTCAAATATACTTGAAGGGAGGACCTAGAAGGCCCTGTAGTCTCACTCACCTTGTGCATTAAGTGCTTCATATCATCTGGTGAGAGGCTGAGGTGCAGTACTTCCCCTCCACATCACCACCAATCCATGCATGATCAAATTCAGAACTGGACTATGCTTAGTTTGTCACTTGGGTTTTGGAATGGAGGCTGTCCTTCCTAGACATGGGTCTGGAGCACCATCCAACTTCCCAAACTGTTCTGTGAGATTCCTCAAAACTGAGATTGTAGAAAGCTTATGAGAACTTCTTGTCCAGCTATATTTCCGTTATCCTGAGTTATGTCAAAACTGGATTCAGAACACAGGTTCCTTTCTCATTTTGAATTTGATCACGAGCTTAAGAAGTTTCTACAAAGTCCCCTTAAGAAGGAGAAGGTTGGTTTTCTCTTCAGATTTTTCTCTGATTTTAGAGAATGGATCAAGCTGCAAAATTCAGAGTTGCACTTTGCCCTCCACCACAGGACTCACGTTCTAATTCACTGTAAGACTACAGATCATTTGCCAAGGCTATTTCTAGCCCAATTCCAAACATTTGGGCACATCTTGATCTCATGTTGTAGCCTGGGTCTGTCTGATCACAGAACAGCAGCTAGGGAATCCTCATGTTACGTGCTCTACAACCAAAAGAAACAAATACATTTAAAACAATGAAATAAGTTCTGTACCAGTTGCTGGCCAGATGGTATTGTGAATTGTTACAATTCATCAGCAAAACAGAGGAAGGAAGTGTTTTAAAGCAAGATTATATTATTTTCCTTAAGTTCTTATTATGAAATCTTCCTGAAGTGAACTTTCAAAACCTGAAAACCCTTCCAGAGGGAATGAATGGAACAGGGCAAACTGGGAACTTGCTGGGGAGTAGTTAAAAACAAGGGAAAAGTATAGCATGCCAGTGAAATAAAGGAAGGACCCATTACCAAGTTTTCAGTTTGGGAAGACATGCAAAGAAAAACACAAGTAACAGAAAAAAACAGGTCGTACATAAAAATATATGGTTGGAAGGCACGCAGGGTCTTGCCTCCCGCAGGAGGGAAATCAGCCTGAAAGCTGAGAAAGCAGATAAGGCAAGCAGTGATATATTCACTATATAGGGAGACTGCAAGATTTAACAAATTACTGCCAATAAAGTGCATGGCGATACTTAAGAAAAAATGCTGAAAAAAATGCATTTTATTTTTGCTGTCATTTAAGAAACAAAATACATTTGAAAACTATGAGAACAAATGTGTCTTAAATGAAAATGACCCCTGACCATTAAGTTCACTCCAGTCAAATAAAACACATCCTGTTTTTGTAACTTTTTTGTACAAGGCAGGTCCTGGTGTGTATACACTCTTTCCAGCCAAAGATTTGACCCATAGTTGAAATTTAATTAGAAGCAGAGGAGGTGATGGAAAATACAAGGTGCTGCTCCCACTTTGGTTAAGATAAAGGGTGAAATCTGCACTGGGGAAAATGCAGAAAATGGAGTAAGTTCATTATAAAATTAGTTAGTACAAAGAGTTTAGAAATATCCTCTGACAGGGCCAATGTATCCACTGTATCCACAGTTAATTAAATGACACACAGTTGGTCACTTGAAATACATCCTGGACTTTCCATACAGTCAGGAAAATCTGTCACGCAAACTGCATCAGCCTTTTCTTGATAATTTTGTTCTGGAACATCCGTGTTGGGATACAAAGGCATACTCATGTTGTGTCCTGCATCAGTCACCCCCAAATCTTCCCATGGATAGAAGGAATCGTTGATGAACCCCCACCCTTATTGTGCATAAAGGAATCTTTTTTTTCTCCTTGTCTAGACGTTGTGGAAGAGCTTGGAAAAGCCTGGCATGTGCAGAGCCTCCAGGCAAGCCATAGGTGGGCGAGGTCACAAGTATATCTAACCACCTTTTTTGTAAGAGTGCTTATCCAGAGACTGCTGAACTCAGTTCTACAGCCTGTTTCATGCAAGAAGTCAGACAAGAGGATCTCCTCATCTAGTAGGCACCTAGGGTAGGATTGATCTCACTTAACCTTACGTGTCTGCAATGTATGTGCCTATATGTAAGCTAGGTGTCTAGGCTGCCATTCTGGTTGCTGGAGAGCTAGTCAAAGGAGTTTAGGGCGCAATTCACTTTATTGCAAAACAGACACTTAATTTGATCGGATTAATCACACCCTAAGCTCCACAGACCAGCTCTTCATTGATTATACTCGGATCAATAAGTACTTACTCAGCTTTAGATGTCTATTTTATAAATGCCTGTGATCAGGTTCAGTTTGCAGTTTGAGACACCTAACAATATGTGTCTTCAAGATGCGAGTTACGTATCTAAGCTTCCTTTACAGATAATGGTGATCTGATCAATACCCAATGAATCTTGAGAGCTATCAAGCTCACCAAATGTAGGTGCCTCCTCTGACCATGATGGGAGCTATGACAGCTAGCTCACATGTAAACACCTACGTGCAGACACCTAAATTTAGGTGTCTTAATCTGCGTGCTGAGCCTAGCCTTTACATTAGGTAAATGAATCTGCTTCCAGTCAACTTTGTAGAAAGACGGGTTTAAAATCGGGATTTGAATAACTTTGATGAACTAAATGGAGAGAAGTAAACAGTTTGGAAAGTATAATCTGAACTGCATTTAGAGCTGAATATAAACCAGTATAAGAACCAAGCAGGAATCTGCTCTGCATGTGTGGTGTCCTGTCTTTAAATATATACCTCCTACTCAGCTGTTCAGATGCCAGAACAGGATCTGCCTTTGTAGAAATAGATCAGCATCATTTGTCCTCTTCATGATTATAAGCTGATTATCTATTTTTGAGTAGATAAAACACACTTTGTGATCGTTCATCCTTACTGACAAGAAAATGTTTACCTTGCATTGAAATCTGCTGCATGGTTGATACTTTCAGTCATTTTGACATCAAAATCAATGTTGATACATTAACAATCATAATGATTCTTGATATTTCTGTTGCAAATGAAAATCAGGGATTTATAGGTTTTAGTGTTCTCCGCTGATGACACTGTGTGCCCATGTAGCTCTGAATACTTAGCATTTAACACAGTGTAAAAAACAGTCAATCAGACACACAATCTATTTTTGCTAGACATGGTCTATGTAACAAGTTTTCAATGCTAATTAAAGCATTCTCATACAATGACAATGAGTGTTAGACAAATACCTTGTAATCAGGCAGCACTCCAAATCTGCTCCTGTGTTTACACTGGATATTGCTGATAATTTTCTTCTTCCCAATCATATTATCATAGAAAACATAACTGGAAGGGATATTGAGATGGGCTCATCCACTGCATTCTCCTACCCCCAGCTGGATCAGCTATACCTAAAGTTTCTAAGTAAATATACCTTTTTAAAAAATTTATTAAAATAATATCTTGTTATTTACAGATTTCTTTGCAGGATTGGACATTGTTTTATTTCCTTTTGGGGGATATTTCCTTTTGGATCAAAGAAATAGGTAAAAAAATCCCACGCTTTTTGGTTTATTCAGAATCTTGGACAGAATGCAGCTACAAATTTCCTGTCCATACAAAGAGAGGAGACTGGGTCTTTTGTTCCAGCTGTCATGTTTGGACATAACAGTAGGCTTGAGGATATGGAGAGGAGAAACTCTTCATCAAAAGCCTACCTCTTCCTACTAAGAGTATCAGTCTCCTAATGATAATAGCAGGCTTCCAAAAGCCAAAAAACTATTTCTGAGCAATATCAAGTTATACAGGTCTAATAACCGGAACGGGACCAAATTATCCTCTTGGATGCATGTCAGTCTTTTTTTACCAATGAGTGGAAGCTGTAGGTGTACAGCTGAGCAGGATGTAGTTCACAGCCTGCAACATTCCTCATACCTGAACCCCTTCCCATGGTGAATCAGTGTGAAGCTATAAAAAGCAAAAGGGGATTCCTCGAGACAAATGCTAATCCCTGCTCTGGCAGATAGGAGCAGACGGAAGAAACAGACAGCTCAATGTGTTGTTACAGGAGAACTCCCTCAGTGGAGGACAAATCCTAAGGTGGCCTAGAGCTGATGTAGTGAAGAAATAAGGGGGCATCAGAACATCTCTATTTTTATGGCACATGATCAATGAGGCTGTGAGCAGCCAGATTTAATTTAAAACCAGCGTTAGAGTTGCTCTATTTTAGCTTGCGGATACCTAGCTTTAGTTCCTAAACTTGAAGATCTGGGCCAATATTTTCAACACATTACTGCAAATGTCCCTCCGTGTACACTGCATGTTTCACTCCTTATGTCTGCTTAAAAAAGGAAGATCAGAAGGAGAAAAAAATAAACTATACATGTTCTGGCTGACATCTAAAATGACAGCAGTCCCCATATCTGGAGGAACCAGGTCTCAGATGGGGAGAAAGCAAGCCATCGGAGCAGCTGCTGAGGCAGGAGTGACAACCACCTCCAGAGCCATTCTGCAGTTCTGGCTTGACTTTTACCCACACTCACTGGTTGTTCCAGCCCCTGTGTTCAAAATCTCTTTACAGCAGCTTCACTCGTCTCCTGATACTGCTACTCCAACCATCCTCTTTTCAATACCTCTTCTCCTTTCTCTTTTCTTTCCATTTGTATTCTCATCACTAGTCTTACATCACCAAAATACTACAAACCTGCCTGCTTGCTATCAAATTGCAACCTTCACTTTTACGTACACGTTAAGCTGCTTTTCCCCAGTTCTGAGCTTTTTTTGGAGCAGGGAGTACAGTGTCTTGTAGGGGGGAGCCTAATACTTCCTCAGCCTCAGGCACTCGTGTAATAAACGTGATTTACCTTCCTAATGTCCCTGTAATTTCACTTCTATAGATTGATCCGGACCTAGACAACTGATTAATGTTAATGTGCACTGAAGAAAAGTAGTTAGTCTTCTACTATCAAAAAGCTGTGCAGTTATGTACTTAACGCTTCTCTGCAATTTTGGGAGCACCAGGGAGGCCAGGTGCTGTCTGCATTCCATTTGTGGCTCTGAGACTGCATAGACATCGTTAGCACTGCATATCCAAAAGCTGAAAGTAAGTCTTCGTGAACCGTCATGAGTTGCCACTAGCGTCAGTGCTTAAGAATTGCTGTGCCAGGTCCAGAAAACTGGCAGATGGAAACCTGGTACCAGTGAAGTCCATCAGAATCCAGGACTGAGATTCAGCTGGCTTGCGAAGTCAGACACTCTTCCGTCCTCAGCAATTCAAATGAAACTTCATCCCACTATCAACAACCAAATCTGTATGTTCATGAAAAACATGAAGAACTTGAAAAACTTCACAGCCACAATTAATTCATATAATCATATTTCGTTTACCTCAGATGTCCAAATATATGCTGTTCATCTCCCTGAAGGTTCCTGCTGGGAATAGTAGTATCAGTTGAGGTGCCTAGGTTCCTAGAGCTGAACATGCCAAGCACAAAAGGTACTGCAGAAACAAGAAGAAATTTTTAAAAGTGGAATTTAAATAAACTACTAGCTAGAAACAGTCTTTTTTGGCCTCCTCCAGAACTAAGAACATAAATACTGATGAAGGAGAGATGCAGTTAGCCATGTTTTAAAATAAATGCTATATTAAACTACTTTATTTAAAAGAGACCTAGCCAAACCCTCATACTTTGCATACTGTACAGATCTCATTGGACAAATAATGTACGCAGATTTAAGTAAATTAATGTCAGTGGGATTAAGTAGGATGTAAATCAGGGAAGCATTTGATTTGCTTGTCTCTGATTAGAAGAGAGGGGGAAATTGGTGTGCACACGTCTCTCCTGCTGTCTTGTGAAGCCCAAGCAGAAGTTTCTCATGCAAGTGGAATGAAAAGGTGAAACTAAAAACAAAGATTAAACTAGTCAGTTTAGCTCATTAAAATTTTCATTGATAATTGGTAAGTCCATTGCCATATTAAGAATCTTTCTAGTACTAATCAGCTCAGCTCTCAATAAAACTATTACATCGCGATGAAAATCTCTAGTTCACTGTAGTGTTGCTGTAGTGTAGTAGTAGATACTGTAGTAGTAGTGTAGTGTAGATATTCTTCATTAAAACAACAGCATAATTTTAAATGTAGAAGACATTATCATAGATGTTATTTTAGCCTGGTTGCTTTTGGAAATCAGATCATACTCCTTGTCTCCTGCTACATTTGACAGCAAGCTGGGGTTCTCAGTGATCTTAAGTGTCCACCGCTCTTAAGAACACCGACGGCCAGACAGAGACTACACACCCCAATTATCACCCCTAATAAGAGAAAAGCTGCAGAGTTCACTGGGCAGTCATCTGTTGTGTTCGACCTGCCAAAACCCTGCACTCTTCACACAGTAGCATGTCTCGCTCAATTAATGGAGAGGATGATGGGGAGAACTGAAGGTATGGCAGAGAAGTGAGAGGGTAGGTGACGCAAAGTGTTAGGGAGGTAGCAACGCAAGTTATTTCTTCAACTACGGAACTAGTAACGACTGTTTTCTACAAATTTTAATTCATTCATGCACTGTCTTAGTAACCTGAAGTTCCCCTTACATATAATCCCCTCTCTGACAGTGTCTCTATTTGTCACATATACAAACACACTGTGTCTCAGCTTCCTTCCAGGGCCTGTAACTCCTTGCGGGGTGAGAGGCAAGGCTGGGTCTGGCTCCAAGGGATGAGTATCGATTGGCACACGCATGCCGATTAATTGGTCGGTAGGTCACACGAGATAGATGATCGCTGAACTTGTGCTGCAGCCTTTTCCTCATAGCAAGCATTCATTTCTGTCTTCTTGTTCTCCTCAGCAATAATTTTCCTGCAACTTTTAACATCTCTTCTCTTCCAGCCTCCTTGACAGATCTGGGTGACTGACAGACATTATTTCCTGAACCTTTTTTTTTTTGCCCTTCAAAACAAAAATAATCCTTTATCATGAAAGTGGCCCTTTTAATTTGTGCGTTAGTATTCCCCAAATACAGAATAACTTTCTTCGCTCATTATGTATTAATATTTCCTCTGCCTGGAAACAGGAACCACAAGCACTTTGACACAGAGAGTTACAGGATGTTTCTCCACAATATCGGACAGCTGTGTTGAATCAGGCCATCGCCCCTTCCTTAGTGCCAACGCACTGCGAACTTAACATGGGTGGCCTTGGTAAGATAAAACGGTGCCGTGAGAGTATTGGGGCCAGCTGGTTTACGGTCTCAGCCCAAACTCCTACCTGGCGTTCCCTCCCATACGAGGGACAAAAATACACACAAACAGTGGGCAGCTTTGCTGGAGATTCCTTGTCCTGCCTCCTGGCTGCCACATTCAACACAACACAGGGGAGACAGGATGTAAAATAGGATAAGATTTACAACATTAAGATATGTAAGTCACTGACAACCCATTAATGAGCAGCATTCTGGATCAAGCCCCTTGCAAGAAATGTTTCACCTGAGGACACTTGAGAGCATCCTTCTCCTCTCGCCCCAGTCTGGTATTGACGTGCCTGGCTTCAGCTCCTAACTGAACTAGTTTTTTCTGTGACTGTGTTAACTCTTCTACCCAAGGTGGATTTTATCTGTGTTATCACCATGGTCCTTCTGACTTTGGTGGTATAAAGGAACCGTTAACAATTAGGATTCTGTCATTCTCCTATTTCTCTATAAAACTCATGCTCATTTGTAAGATTCTGGTATTCTTACTGGATAAAAATCCTGTTTAATTGAAAATAAATGAATATTTTCTCCAGTTCTAATATGATGCCTCTGGTGGTTCTTGTGGGGTGAAAAGAAAAGGAATGAAAGAAAATGAAATGAGCTGAAATTGGCCAAAGGGCAGGGAACAGGTGAACCGGAAGAGTCCAGAAAATTCAACGTATTTTGCTATGGAAAAGAAGTTACTGGCAGGGACTGGGCAGGGACAAGGTGGGTAGAGGGTGTAATTTTGTGGTGAGAATTGTCATTTGCAGACATGGCGTGGAGAAAAGCCAGGCAACAACAGTGGCTGTTCCCAAGTACGGAGAACTTTTAGGCAAATTTTTTCTCTTGGCCCCAGAGAGCAGCTACGGTTTACCTCATCTTTCACAGCAATGTTTTTAGCTGTAGCCACACCAGAGAGACAGTGACATCTGGAAGCGAATCCTGAGATACAGTCAGAGGATCACCAGGCTGAGAGGATTCTGGTACTCCGTTCCTCCAGCGAGGTCCCTGGGCTGAGATCAGCATTTGTACCTTCTGTGTGTGAGGGAGATGTTCACACCATCTGCGAGAGGCACCTGACCAGTTTCCGTTGGTTCCCTGTGCAATCAATAGAGAGAAGCAGGCAGCCTGGAGAGGCACTGGGAGCAGGCGTTTAATTTAGACACTGACCAGCCCTGCGGAGGAGCACACATCTCTATTGATTGAGCAGGGAGCCTTGCAGGATTAAGTATCTAAATTGGGAACCTAAGGTTAGATACTCTGAGGACAGGAATGAATACCACCTTTTATGCAAGCCTGTTACAGCCTCCCATATATTTCATAATTCTGATCATTATTCAGATCTTAAGACTCTCGTAATTGGAAGTCATATACGAAAAATCTAATGCTAAAGCCAGGGAAACATGAATCACTTTAAAACCTCGGAGGAAGTGAGGACAAGGAACGATGAAAAATGAGCGTGGGGAGGATAAGATAAAAACAGCAAATGAAGAGGAACAGGGATGGCTCTAGTGACAAAAGGGCTTTGATCATTCACCTGGTTCGCAAGCCAAAGGGAAAATAAGAAGCATCCATTACATGGAGCAGTGCTGCCACACAGTGTCAGAGAAAAAGCTCTGAGCAGCAACTGCAGAAACTTGCAGCAGTAATGACACTGGGAGCTTTACGTTTATTGTCAAAGTCAAACAGGATACTGGCTTGTTTGCCAAAAGAACACTAAATGTAATTACAGAAGGCAGCGTTATTGCCAGATAAGGACCTAATCTGAGCCTAACTGGAGTGGCAGGTGTTGAGCCTGGTTCACAGCTTATTACAAAATAATAATGGCAGTCATGGAGTTAAAACTCGATTTAAGTCCTTTCTTGTAGCAGAATAATTAATAATTTAAAAAAAAATCACTTTCTCTTAGAGTACAGACTAAGCTTTTTTGATAGTCTGATACACATTAATTCTATAAATGATTTTGAGTTACTACATTTTAATAGGAAGAAGCCCCCCTTTCTAAAGAGAGGACTGATATATGACATGTCTGTCTGTGACTAATGTAAATCAGAATA
This sequence comes from Burhinus bistriatus, assembly GCA_013397275.1. Lineage (NCBI taxonomy): Eukaryota > Metazoa > Chordata > Aves > Charadriiformes > Burhinidae > Burhinus > Burhinus bistriatus. The sequence continues at coordinate 240,878 of VYXH01004010.1, read as the reverse complement.
ATATATTTTAAAATAAAAATAAAAAAACAAGGCTAGGACCCAAAGAAGGTTAGGTAGCAAAGTCATGTGAATTCCAGGAGTGGGCAAAGAGCCCTTAGCTTCATGTCATTAGAAAATCCCAGCCCAAGTGAGTATTGTCCTGAAGTTTCTGTGCTATTTCTATCTTAACACCAGTATAGAAAACATTAATTGTCAAAGGATACAGTAAGAAATGGTATATGGACAGCACCCATCATGTAGTGCTGGGACTCAGCTTGGAGTCCTCTGGCTAAAAACAAACAAATATACAAAATCCTTTTTCATCTTTTCTTTAGGCAGTCCCGGAGGATTCCACATCACAGAAACGGTAATGCACTACTCTATCCTTTGCTAGCAGAATTCATAAAGCAGGAAAATAAATTATTTTCCTTGGCCTGGGTGCAAGAACAGCGCCCTGCTCTCCCTGTTATCCTGGAACTACTACGCACCTGACCAGAATTAAGCAGTCCTTGAGTTTTAAAGGTGCTGAACCCCTCTGGTTCCCAGTGCGATTTGAATGCCTTTAGCAGCATTGAAAATCAGGTCACAAGATCCTCTGGGAATGCCACTGTTTCATGAGAAGTAATTTGCATGAAACTCAGCTGGGGATATGCCTGCCTCACATCCCATAAAATAGTCCCAATTTTTCATCACAGCAATTAATAGGTAGAAGTGTCTTTATGTATATATTTACTCATTTACATATGTGTGTGTATACGTGTTTTATATTTCAGTCTTATCCCAGCAAGGTCTGCCTTTGCCCTGGGATGAGCTGGGATGATACTGACCATTGGGGTGAAGCATGTACTCCTACAAGGTGCATGTCCCATCTGGGCTCATTGAAAGCCAAGGAAATAAAGACCCAAATAAATACTCATGCTTCATAAAGAAGGAGATGCTGTATATTATCTCTGTTGTCCATGCATCAAGCATGTTATCAAGCAACATTAGAATGGAGACCCCAGAGTGCTTTATAGCAGCTAAGCACACTTGAATTTCCAAACATCTTTTCCTAGCACAGCGTGATACCCTGGAAGTTTCTGTAATGACCTAACGATGAAGTTGCATTATGTCCCTTACCATCTCCCTTTTTATTTTATATGAAGGACCAATACAGCTAAAGGTTAGAAAAGCCCCGTCTGGTACTTGCAATCCTGGCTCCTAGTTGTCTCCAGTTGGAAGTGTGAGCTCAGCCGTAACCACAATGCTGCTAGCAAATACTATAAAAAGAAAAGCTGTCTGAAATTGGGAAAGTTTTTTCCAACGCTTTCTCAGAGAAGGCAGCAGCAGGTCTGTTTAATGCATTGGAGAAGCTGGAGCCAAAAGGAAATCTGTAATGGGGGTGGGTGTGAAAGGAAACATGAGGTTGTCAGTCAAAGTGAAAAAGAACAGAATTTCCAGGGAGCTGGAAACACTATATTAAAAAGAAGCTTTTTGGAGAAGACCAAAAAAAAATCTTTCCTTGGAGATGGACAGAAGGACAAGAAGACAGAGAAAGAAAAGGAACTGGAAGAGACAAAAAAAGATTGTAATTCACAAGGCCAGCATGAAAGACGTCACTGGTCAGAGTTACAGGGGATTGAGAACTCCTCCCAGAGCTGGCACACACGTTGTGTTCTCTGCGTGCTAGCCTCTGCCGCACCAAGCAGGGACTTCAAAAACTGCTATGATCTGTTTAAGATTATCTTGTTTTCTTTTAAATGGGCATATTTTTTTGCTACAGCTTCTTACCACATATTAAAGTTAAATTACGGAAGAACTTTTCAGTGAATGACCACTAAGTACAAACAGCCATGAGAAAATGAAAATGGGCAAGTGGGGAAAGCCCAGTGCGGACGTAGCTCTCAGGCCTCTCGGTGTCCTTCAACACTCTAAAATGTACATAAACCCACTATTGCTATTACAGTAGAGCCACAAAACCCAATGATCTGACAGGTCATTGTTTTAGGCAATATGAAATCAGTAAGCAGAAAGTGCATCCCCACACTAAGCTGTTACTATCTGTATAAGTAAATATATTATTAAACACAAAATTCAAGTGGTACTTTTATGAGGCTGATGCTCAGAACTGAAAAGCCACAATTGCCACTACAGTCAGAAGCAGCTGCTGGGGTTCAACAGACACTGATGAAAACTAGAGACACATCTGGCAACCTACAAGTACTTTGCAAGAACTCACAAGAATGGGGAGATCAGGAAGCAGAAAAACAGATTCACATTTACAAGGAACATATATTGGACATATATCTATTTTATTTTAGGGTACCTACTGCTCTGCCAGAAAATGGAGCGCACGCAATGGAGACTTGCACGTGCATAAAACATGTCAATTACTAATACTTTCCCCTCGCATTTAGGAAAGGATACACAATGAGTAGGTGTGATAAGGAAGAGCAGGGAATCATGACTGGGGCAGCCTGTATCTCCTGGAACAACATTGCTTGGTCTTTGGGCCTGTCAGCATCTCATGGCAGATGAGGTTGTTCGCTGGCTGCCTCATCTGCACAGCTGCTTCTTTCCCAGGAGACTGCCTGAGCCAGGTGTGAAGAAAAAGAGGTCATCGCTCTTGCGAGTAAACAGAGAACAGAAGAATGAAAGAAATGTAAGAGATTATATTGCAAAGTGACATTTTCCAGAAGAACTACTTTGAGTAATTGGGGTCTGCAGAGTTGTGCATCTCTCAAACTAGAAAGATTTGCTATACATTGTTCCAGTAGTTGGCAAAGGAGAGCTTTGGGATTCAGCAGAAACACAGACGGAGAGGGACATACCACCCCACATCCATCCCTCTGGTAACCTAGGCAAACCATAGAATCATAGAATCATTTAGGTTGGAAAAGACCTTTAAACTCATCTAGTCCAACCATTGACCCTACTCTACCAGGTCTGCCAATAAACTATGTTTCTAAGCACCAAAGACATCATGTAATCCTTTTAGAAGCCTCCTGAGCTCCCTCTTAAAAAAACCCTTGATTTTATCCATGTGGCTTCTATGGCAGGGCTGTTCCACAGTCTCACTCCTCTGGTGGCAGTAACTGCTCCTTCATTTCTGGCTCAAAGATGCTAATGTTCAGTGTATACTCATTTGCTATAATGCCAGCATAGTTCTCCATCTTACATAGCTTTTTGCCTTCTCAGATTGCAAAATGCCTATCCTCTAGAGATAGCAGTCGTAACTCCTTTCATATTTGTTTTGCTAGACTCAAGGAACAATATTCCTCATCCCTCGTAACAGTCTCCATTCTATGCTGCATCTGTTCTCTCTGCCTCTCTTTTAGTTTGGCTTCTTGAATGTGGATGACCAGAAGCAATAATCAAGATGAGCTGTGAATGTACCTGGATGTCCCTAAAATACTTTGAATTTTAAAATCACCTCTTGAAATCACATTTGTCTTTCAGTTTCTAAGACACATCATACAGAATACAGACTGACTCTGTGGAACCAATTAAGATAGCCAAGGTCTTTTTCACAACCATTTCCAAATTATGAGCTCCCACTGAATAAATGATGATCTTATTAGTTCCCAAGCATATGACCCCAAACCCTGTAAGACTGAATTTCATCCCATGCCAGTTAATCTTGGCCTCAAAGTGATCTCATTGTTTCTGCATAACACAATTCAGCAGCCTTGCAGTACCTAAAGGGGGCCTACAGGAAAGATGGGGGGGACACTTCATCAGGGATTGTAGTGATAGGATGAGGGGTAATGGTTTAAAACTGGAAGGGTAGATTTAGATTAGATATTAGGAAGAAATCCTTTACCGTGAGGGTGGTGAGACACTGGCACAGGTTCCCCAGGAAAGTTGTGGCTGCCCCATCCCTGGAGGTGTTCAAGGCCAGGTTGGATGGGGCTGTGAGCAACCTGGTCTAGTGGGAGGTGTCCCTGCCCATGGCAGGGGGGTTGGAACTAGATGATTGTCAAGGTCCCTTCCAACCCAAACCATTCTATGATTCTATGACTCCATCCACGTTGTTGCTTTCTTGTTTATGAGCAGAGGAAGCACCCCTTGAGCATGCATCTGTGTGTATATAAAAATAACGTGTGGGTAACTGAAGCCAATAATTTGTTAGTATAATGGGAATCTTAACAGTCTGACTCAAGAATCATTAGTGTAGATATAATTCTTAAAGAAAAAAATAAGAATATTGCCGGTAGAGTACTTACATATGGGAAAATGTTGCCAAACGCAGCTAAAATTATAACATATGCAATTTTGTTTTCTGTCCCATCCCCTGGAGTGACTTTCACCCTTCCATTGCTGCTCTGGGTCTTTAAGTCAGCAGCTTTGCACTGCTGGAGAGGATAACAGGAGGCTGTCAGCCTTGGGAGTCATTCTGTTGATGATACATCCCAACAAGTTTTCTCAGCACAGTCCTAATCTCCGTCCCGTGGTGCTAGATGCAAATGCTCAGTGGAACCTAAAGAAATTCTAGCACAGGTCAACATTTTTTGTACCCCTCCAACATCCCCAAGATACTCATTAATGAATGCCACCTTCCACAGGAGGAGATCCCAGGAGGTCTCTTTGGTTCTACAGCCAACGCCTTGGGGAATGGTTTGGGTTGGAAGGGACCTCGACGATCATCCAGTTCCAACCCCCCTGCCATGGGCAGGGACACCTCCCACTAGACCTGGCTGCTCAAAGCCCCATCCAACCTGGCCTTGAACATCTCCAGGGATGGGGCATCCCCATTTTCTGTGGGCAGCCTGTGCCAGTGCCTCACCATCCGCACAGTAAAGAATTTCTTCCTAATATCTAATCTAGGGAAATCAGGTCAGAGAGCTGAACCAGTGGTCGAGGGAAGGTCTACATCGTTTGAATCTGTCCCCCCCAGGACTCACCGCCCCGGGAGCCCCAGGCGGGCCGTCCTCCCCCACAGCGCTCCCCCAGCACCGCCCCACGGCGGCCCGGCCCCGAGCCCGCCGGAGGCCCCGGCTGCGGCTGCGGCTCGGGGCGGGCAGCAGGCCGCCGGCCTAGGGGTCGGTAGCGAGGCGCCCGCCGTGCCCGTCCGACAGCCATGGCTGCCGCCGGGCTGTGGCGGCTGAGGAGACCGCCGGCCGCGGCCTTCAGCAGCACGGCGGCGGCGGCGGCGGAGGGCGGGCAGCCNGGGGGAGGGGGGCCCGCCGCCCCCGCCGGAGAAGCGGACGGTCCGGCGGCAGGCGGAGGGCGTAGGGGGAGGCGGCGGCCGCGGGGGGGAGGGAGAGGGAAGAGAGGACGCAGCGCTGCGGGAGAGTCCCTCAGGCCCTGAATGCGCTTATTCTTATTTTGTAATAACCCTCTTTGTATTTAACGGCTTCTACAGAAACATCATCTTGAACAACCCGAGGAAAAGAAACGCCCTGTCCCTCGCCATGCTGCAGTCCCTCAGGGAGGACCTGCTGCACGACGTCAAAAGCAAAGACCTCCGAGTTATCGTCATTTCAGGTACTTCGTCATTTAAGGCCGACGGAAGAGAAGGCGCGGGTTGGGGGGGCGAGGGAAGGAGCAGAAAGACGATAATATGGAGTTTAAACCGAAATTTCTCACAGAATTACAGAAAATGGGACAGGAGGGGACTCGCGTTTTTTCTGTACCGTGCCTTCACCCTTCAGACCTTCCTCTCCTGCTCCTCTTTTACTGTCGTCCCAATTTCCACTCGCATGGACTTAATTCCTCATTCTTGAACATGGCATTAACAATTCACTTGGGTTTTGTTATCTTTTTCTTGATAGTTAACATGTCTAAGAAGAAACACTGTAGAAACGCATTCCAAAATGTCAGTACCGCAGTCAGGTTGTGGAGTGTGTTTACAGAGTCGATGAGCTTTGTCCTTTGTAAAAACAATCACTAGATGAAATAATTGGTTTAAAAACTGTGTGTAGAGAATACTTGAAACAGAGCAAAAGCCAGGTTCTAATGGTTACCACACTAAAGAAATAACATTCCCAGGTGTAAGTTTTCTTGCAGGAACAGGCTGAGCTGGTGTGACACTTGTTGCCTTCGGTGGCAGGTATAGATCGTAGTAAACAGGGCTCACAAGGTGTTTTCAAATCGTGGGCTCTGTTCCCTTGCTCTAAGCCAGGATCAGCCTCGTTATCTTTGCCACTCGTTTGTCAAAACTGTTCTTAAAACTCTCCGATGGAGGAGAGACCATAATAGTGATACTGCAGTCACCTGTAACTTGCAGATGTGAAACGTTCTCTCTCAAAGCCTATTACAGTTTTCTTCCATTTAGGTATTAACCTATAGAGTTCTTAAAGGTAATGAAACCTGAGCTATTCTTAAGCCATTTTTTTTTTTCCTCTGCTATTTTAAGATAATCTTCCCATGCCACTCTTCCAAACATCTGGGAGAAATAGGTTTATTAATTTAGGATGCTGCTGTTTCCTGTACGTAGAGGAAAACACTGTGTGTTAGTTCATACACACACGAGAGTGGAAGTAAGCTGACTTCACAGAGATGAGTTTAAATATATATAATCAATGTTTCAAACAGCAGTCACAAATTTTGTGAAACACTTCAGGTTCTTCTTTGGGACTACAGTAGTTTGGAAGTTTGAGAGCACGATTTCATTTGGTTTTTTTGTTTTAGTTTAAAAAGAAATTGCGTGTTCCTCTTGATTTCCAATTCCCTTGCTGAATGGAATGCAAAAGGAGAAATATCAAGAAAACAAAAGACTTCTCAGGGAATGCTTTGAGTCTTTAACACAGACTTTGCAGTGGATTCTTCTTCAATGAGGCACAAATACAGATGCGATTAATTTCCAGATATGTATTGCTGGGTAGACTGTGCCCCAATAATCTGGTCCATAAGACCACAAATGCGTAGCTAAGGTTGTGTCTGCATAGTTGTAGCTGGAAATGTCATGTCCATACAAACATCTGAGAAGTTCTGAAGGATTCAAATTGGTTTATTGTTACGGCAGATACCCTAATGACAAAGGAAAGCTGTTGTAAATATAGTGTACCTGTAAAGGGTGTTTTGACCTTAGCTGCCACTGGAGGCGAGCAAATCTAAAACTGAGGTCCACAGAAACCTGCTCTTTTGCTGCTCAAACCCTGGACGTGCTTTTTGGGATTCTCTAGATGAGAGTTTTAGCAGTGGAGGAAAAGATGCCCCAGCAATCCTTCTGGTTCTCCTCTGGCAGAACAACCTTTTTTCTTTTTTCTCTATTGTGGCCTTGAACGCCATGACACAAAAATCTTGATGTTTATTTAGCAAAAGTTAATCATTGATGCTGGATACAATAAATAGGGACTAACTGTATTGATTAGTCTGAGAGCAGAGCACTCCATCCTTGCTCCAGCTGACTAGTTTACATTGTTCCAAGGAGCTGTTTAGAACACTATCCTTACAAGAAACTGGGCTCAGAGGTGTGAAGTGCCTTACTTTTAACTGAGTTAACTTGGAATAGAAGTAAAACTAGGCCTTTAAAAATGTTTATGGGTGTTAATTGTGGTTAAATATTGCATTGTGGCAATTTAAAGTTGTTACAAAACCCAGAAGGCAGTGTTTCGGATCTCTGTGTAAAACTCCTTCTCCAAGCTCCTTTTTGACCATGGACTACTTCTTGATGTACCTTTTGCTAGGACATTGATATGTTGCTGCCTCTGGTTTCTTGATTAATTCAGACTGACTTTTCCTGAAAATCTTTACAGCTGAAGGCCCTGTATTTTGTTCCGGCCATGATTTAAAGGAACTATCAAGTGAAGATGATGTGAAACATCATTCCCAAGTATTTGAAATATGTGCAGAGGTAAGCAGTTCTTAAGTGCCACTCCTTTTGCCTGGTATTAAGAGGAAGCAATGAGATTGGTTTAAGGAGGGACAGCACTGCTCATCTCCTAGCTAAGCACAGACTGTTGCTCCAAATCCCTTGCTTTTTGCTGCTTTGCCATTTTAATACCTGGTCCTGGTGAAATTATGTTTTCCCTGGATTTCTCTACGTGCAAATAAAAGGGCTAGAATACCAATGTGCGTGTCTCCTACAATGGGTATAGTCATGGCGTGTTCCTTAGTTTAGGCAGTGGTCCTTGCAGCTGAGTATTTGGGCAATGTCTTTCCTAGAAACCTTCAAATCACTTGTGATCAAATGTTCTTTCCCAGCACCTACCAAATAACTCAAGACCAGCTGAAACGTCAAGTAGACAATGTGAAAGTAAGATCTGACTCACTGGTCGTGCAGTCAGCAGACCTTACAAAGTTCTTGTTACTAAGGCACACACCTGGAGATTGGGAACTCAAAGTGAATCCTGGAGCCTTTGGAGAGAATGGCAAAAACCCCTTTGATTGTAACGGCACTAGAATTTGACCCCTAATCCTGCTCAGCGTGACCACAGAAAGTAATTTGAAACCTTTTGTTCTAGTTCTTCTAGTAATAATGATCTCTATGCACATTGCCAAGCCCATATTTAACAAATGCTGTAAAAGCCATGTGTGAAAGTTACCACTGAAGGACCTTCAGTGTAATATGAAGCAATCGTCCCGGCAGCTTTGCCTGGATTTCATTTTGCTATGCTGATCACAAAGACGTAAGCACAAATATGACTGCATGACAGGCTTCATCAGAAAGGAGCCAAGGTCTGATAGTTTAGCAGCCAATAGTTTAATATTAATTTTGCAGTTGCAGGGCAGAATATCAGTATGTTGTCAGTGGAAAACTGAACCATGCAGCTTCTGGATCACAGAATAGGAAAGACCAGGCAGAAAAAATGTGAAACTTATTCCATATAGCATGAAATCAAGAGTTGGTAAATTTCACACTTTAAGGACTAGAAGGATTTAAATTATCCTGTATGTGTGTACATCTAGCATTGTGGCTATATTCAGGATTAATGAGTAGTATAGCAAGGTTAACTGATTAATAAAGAGAAATAGCAAAAAATAACAGAATGTCAGCATTTAGAGTTAAAAACAAGCCTAGCTTGCTTTGTGAGAATAGTGCTCTACTGTATAGTAAGTTTAGTAAGGGAACATTGTTACAAATAAAAACTGGTATACCAATTTCAGACAAATATTCCTGAGACCATGAAATTCAGAAATAGGACGATATTCAAAACCCAGCTGGACACAGTCCTGGACAACCTGCTGTACCCAAGCCTGCTTGAGTAGGAGGGTTAGATTCGATGATCTCAAGAGGTCGCTGCCAACCTAAATGCTTCTGTGAAATTGGCAATGCAAGTTCAGGAAGAAATTAAATATACGAGATGAAATGACATTTGAAGTGATCCCTTTTATGATGTTGATGGTAACGATAAGTGCTTTAAACTCTCTACCTGAGTATCCTAAAGGGATTTAAGTTTCTCATAAATCACAACTCACTATTATCCCCATGGAGAAAGAAGGTCTTACTGTTACATAATAATGGCACTTTACAGGTAAACAGAAATAGAGAAAATAATTTAGGCTTTATTTAGGATCCTAACTAATATCTAGATTTTAATTGTCTGGTAGAATAATTGACTTTTGCTTTTTTTTGGTCAATAGAAAGAGAAAGGTACTTTTGAGGGCTTCTAAAATGGGATTGTGTCTTCCTAAATTTCAGTACTTAAGCAGAATGGATCCAACCCTAAATGACATGCCTACAGCATTGTGGACTAGGGGGTCCAGAGCACTGGACTGGTTTGCAGGAACCTTGGCTTCTACATCTGCCTATGACTGGTAATCTTAAGCACATCATCTCAGCTGTTTCCGCATGCGTATAGGTGTTAGCAATACTGTATAATGCAGTATCTGAGAACTAAATATTCTCCACATACAAGTGTGAGACAGCTGAGAATATCACTTCTCCAGAGGCTTTTCAAATACAAAACCAGGGTGGTTTTTTTGAGAAACAGTTGACTTTTAATTTTTATAACCATGAGAGTACTCTATAGTTGTTTGTCTGCATACATGCACGTATTGTTACTCTTTTGTTGGTCTGCTTCTTAATATCCCCTGAAAATTTGTTTTTAAACAAAGACAGAAGAACGGAGACAGAGACTGATGAAATTCAAAACTGAATGTAGGTAATTTTACCTAAGCAAGATAAAATTTGCTAGACTTCATCTACTGGAGAAATTGAAGTAGCAAATGAAAATTTGTTACCTTGCTACACTGTGTTAATATTAGATTATTTTTTTTTAAATTCAGATAATGACTGTAATAATTTGACTAGCATTTTCTACCTTCAGGCATTAAAATTAGGTGAGTTTGTTGATTCCCGCTGTATGGAAGGAGAACCTGAGTTAGAAAAGTTAAGACAAATTCATCTTTCTTAACTTAAGCTATCTGAAGTTGGATGTCCAACCTTCCAGTATTATCTCTGAGAGACAGAGAGAGACTAAGTGTGCTTTCCCATCCTGTGTCTAATGCAAGCAGGAAAAATTGTTTCCTGGCAGGTAAGTCTCTCACTGGCATGCAGAGTAAGCCTAGAAAGGCATCCAGTGATTGTGTTTGGGTGAGATCAACCCAGGCTCGAGATCATAGAATCATAGAATCACCTAGGCTGGAAGAGACCTTTAAGATCATCGAGTCCAACCATCAACCTAACACTGACAAAACCACCACTAAACCATGTCCCTCAGCACCACGTCTACCCGTCTTTTAAATACCTCCAGGGATGGCGATTCCACCACTTCCCTGGGCAGCCTGTTCCAATGCTTGATAACCCTTTCAGTGAAGAAATTTTTCCTAATATCCAATCTGAGCCTCCCCTGGCACAACTTGAGGCCGTTTTCTCTCATCCTAAACCAGGATGCAGAAACCAGGAAGAGGCTGATTTAATTTCTTGGGACAGAGACTTTTATTAAGTTAGTTTTCCTTTATGAGGCAAATGAAGGTGGGGATGGTGTGTCTCAGATGCACATCTTGCCACAGCCTGCAGTGCAGAGGTACCCAAGCTCCTTGCAGATGTGATAACAAGTGTTTCTGCCTCTCATTCTTGTGTTTTCCATTTCCACTGGTGTTAGCAGGACCGACTCATGCTATGTAAACACAACTGAGCAGCTACTGGAACAGCAGTGGTCTTGTGCATTATAACAAGTTTTGCAGAGAGCTTACTACTTTGACTAAACTCCAGTTAATAAAGATGAAAAATGCATACATCAGGTGTGTGAAGCAATTGCAAGCCTTAGAACAGCCACTACTTAAATTTCAGGGACTAACTGACCACCTTCTTTTGTGCATGCAGGTTATGACTTTAATCCAGAAACTTCCTGTACCAGTGATTGCCAAAGTAAATGGCTTGGCTACAGCAGCAGGCTGTCAGCTTGTGGCAAGCTGTGACATTGCAGTGGCAAGTGAGAAATCTCAATTTGCTACTCCTGGAGTAAACATCGGACTGTTTTGCTCCACACCAGCTGTGGCCTTGGGCAGATCTCTTCCAAGAAAGGTAGGCTTCCTTCCCAGGTACTTTTTGTAATTTTGCGAGAAGTAGGTTCCCATGTTAGGAGTTTTGGTTCCATTGCCTAAACTTTATTTTCCTGCAGTACAACATTCAAAATACTTCATTGCAAAAGACATCTTCATAACTCTTTGGACTGGGAAAAATAATAAAGGGATGAACTCTGTTTAGGGAAAGCAGCTTCCTACTGATGTGATTCCAACCAGCATGAACTCATACCAGCAGTACACCAGCTCAGCGATCCCTTTCCTTTCCAACAGAAAGGTCTGTGCTTTAGACAATGATGTTCTCCCCTGGTGAGGAAACCCCTGCAAGTTCAGGATATCAATCCCACCGAGGTACCAATTCTTGCCAGGCAGTGACATTTCACTGCCAGCATGATCTGCCTGGGTGTAGATCAAGATGCTTTAAATAGCATCTAAAACCCTCCTATACTTTCTTCCTGCTGTACGTCCTACTGATTGTGACTACTCATCTCTCACTGCATAAACAATAGTAAATCTGTAAAGCTTCCATAACTGAGAAAAGAAATTTTAAGTTCTGATCTAGTTGGATTCATGCGGACAGACTCTCCAAGCCCAGCAGGGCTCTGCTGAGATGCAAGGACTTAACTGCACAAGTCCAATTGTTGGATAAAAGCTTCAACTTTAAATTTCCCATCTGTAAAGCCATCCTGTTCAAATATAGTGTGTCTGTGAGGTTTTTTTCAAGTGTGCTATAGTGTACAGTTCTAATTGTTTCTGAATTAGTATTTCTGGGTTTTGTGATTACCTTCTTAAAACGTGTGGGATATACTTTTCTCTGTGCCACTTCTCGAAGTAGCAAAACCATTGCCTACAGTTCTCAGGATTACTGATTTTACCGTTTATCAAATGAAAAGTTGGGATTGTTTTTATCTACCAGAGCGAAGATACTAATGAGGATAATCAGCTCTTATGATTCAGGGCATCAGTCAATTGCATCAGGAGTAATGGAAAAAAATTGTTACTGATATGTAACATTGAATAGTCACTGAGTATTTGGGTGATTTTTTAATTTGAAACCTCAAGTACAAGATGCTGGAAGCAGCAGGAGACTGAAATAGATGTGGCTATAAGAAGGACATATTTAAAAACACCCTAATCAACCTTAAAACTAAGGCAAGTATTTTCAAAAACTACACATTGACGTAGTATTTATCATTATATGCCCAGCCTAAAATACCAACTTCAGTCATTTGACATTGTGGACCATCCACATCTCTGTTAATTCTTACTGCAATCGCAAGAGATTCTGGGCTGTTGAAAAGAAATCCAGAGGTGTCAGCCTAGAACAGCTGCAATCGGTAGAAAGGTTTGAAAAAAGGCCAACTTTAGACCCAGTCCTTCTCTTTGCTGAAACCTCTGAATACTTCCTTGGCAGTTTAACAGGCCAAAAGATTTAAATCTTGTATTTTTCAAAAGAGTAACTTGTACTTGAAGAAGGAAGCTGAAGTTCACCAAACAAACCAAACCAATAAAGCAGTTGAATTGACTTAATATAATATTTTTTCTTGTTTAGGTGGCATTAGAGATGCTGTTCACAGGTGAACCTCTTTCTGCCCAAGAAGCATTAATGCACGGGCTTGTCAGCAAGGTGGTACCAGAAGACAAGCTGGAAGAAGAGACCATGAAAATCTCTCACAAGATATGCGAAAGCAGCAAATCCATCCTGGCATTGGGGAAAGCCACCTTTTACAGACAGATGACGCAGGACCTCGATACTGCTTACAAAATGACTACTCAGGTCATGGCAGACAATTTGACTTTGAGAGACGGGCAGGAAGGTATTGAAGCCTTTATTCAGAAACGTAAGCCTGTCTGGTCACACTCTCAGGATAAGAAGAAATGAATCCCGTTTCTAAGCTAACCTTAGCTGTGCTTTATGATTCTTCACATAGTTGCCTTTGGGAACTATACTTTTGTTCTTACTGAAAGTTAAATTTCTCTTCTTGCATATGCCAAAGCCACAATAAATTTGTTCTAAGTATATAATAAATGTTAAGAAAAATCAAACCAATTTTTCTTTTCAGACAGCAATGAATTTAATGTATGGTTTTAGAAGGAACTCTGTGCTGCAAAAATCAGCATGTCCCAGGTTACTTAGGGAATCATAGGGACTGGGAGAGAGCTTAGATCACCCTGTTTAGTACCTGTCCCCCTAGTTCTGGATAAGAATTTCCATTTGTTGCTATTAGTAGATAATTAAAGGGCTTGGACACATTCCAGAGATTATGATAGTACATATTATAATGGATTCCAATACTGTTCATATGTTACAGGCAAAAGCCTGTAACAGTAGTCCATTGCTCCTCATGAATATATCTGCTTATGAACTGTATGTATTATTAGTTTGTCTCCCTCAGCAAATCCTGTTTTTCCACCATCAGTTCAAGCACTTGTCCCAGCTGTAGAGAATTTTGCTGTTGACTCCAGCGAGGCTGAGCTGGAGGGTGTTTAGTTTCAAAAGGGCACACTGCAAAAGCCACTGCCTGTGGGCTTCAGCAGAGATTCTCACCTGGCCCTGTTTTGACCCAGCTGTAGTTTTCAGGCTGCATGTCTTCAGTTTGTCACAGAATCTTAGATATGTTAGTTGGAAAGTCCATCCTTGTGCTCAAAGCTGGGCTTTTACCGACACTGGAACAGGTCAGTCATGGATATAAGGTCTTGACAATTTCCATCAACAGGGATTCAGCTGCTTCTCTGGGTAATCTGTCCCAGTGCTGTGCAACCCTCCTGGTGAAAAAAATAAAAATCTTAATGTCCAGTCTGAGCCTCGAAGCAGCAGTTTTTTGGCCATTGCCCCTTGTTACATTATCTGACATTACTGAGAAAACTTCAGCTCTGTTATCTTTCTAAGTCTCTTCAAGCAGTCACAGGCTGCAGTTAGACCACACTTAGACTCATCTGTGCCAGACTGAACAAGTCCAGCTTCCTCCACTCTCCTCGTAAGTCATGTTCTGTAGGTAACCAACTTGGTAGCCCTCCAGTGGACCAATTCCAGTTTCTCCACATCCCTTTTGTACTGGTTGTGCCAAAACTGGACTGTATTCCAAAAATGGCCTCACCAGTGCTGAGCAGAGGAGAACAAAATATTCCCTCCGTCTGCTGGCCACTTTCAGCCAGTCCGTCCTGGTCAGTATGCATTTTGTCTTACTTGTGATGAGAGTGCACTGTTGGCTCGTATTCAGTTGGACATCCGCTGCAAGTCCGGTTTCAGCAGGACTGCTGCTCTGCCAGTCAGCTCCTAGCCTGTACTGGGGCTTGGGGCTATTCTTCCCCAGGTGCAGAACCTTGCATTTCTCCTTAGGTTATGGTTCTTCTGGATTGAAGCTGCGCCATTTGGTGTGTCAGCCATTCTCCCAGTTTCGCATCATCTGCAGATTTGCTGGGTATGTATTATTGATGACAATGCTGAGTGATGTAAGCCTCGGTATCAATCCATGGTGATTGACATGGGATGGTCTCTCAGCAAAGACATTTCTTCTGAAGTTCCACATAGCCAAATCATGAAGGTTCATCCATTTAATCCTTAAATAGGCATCTAAGAAAGACGAGGTGAATCACTGTATGGATGGGCCTTTTTTTCTTTGTTGACAGTAAAAGTAGCCTGAAGTGTTTAGTTCAGACTTAGATGTCTTAAGTTAGATCAGATGAATCCTACCTACAGCTACGAAAACTCCAAATGTGGAAGTATTATGAATCAAGGACATTTTTAAGGTATGTTTGCTCCTGTGTCTTTGTTTCCCTGTCTATACGAGTGTTAGTTCATTCCTCAGCTCTCGTCTGGAGTGAATCAGATACCTAGTAAAGTCCTGGGACAGTTCTCTCCAGGAATCGACTACTCCTAGGCAGTATGGATGAGTCCACACCAGCTTTGGCTTGCTCTGCCCTTCATAGTGCGCTGATACTATCCCTGTAGGCCTTGCCTGACACTCCTGAGCATCCTCAGCATCATGCTAAAAAACACCCTGCTGGCAAGCCTGCCTGTTATTTTGGACACTTTGAACAGAAAAACTGCCACAACGAAAAATCAACACTTTTGTCTTTGGGCCTTTGGGCCCTGAAGGTGCTGTATGGATCTAGGTGAAGCCCAGGCCAAGTGCTACGCAATGCAGTTGCTGCAGGTCTGCTTCAGAATGACCTAAGCATAAGAGCCACCTTGCAAAGGCCATTGTTGGTAGTGTCAGCCTTGTCGTTTGTTGTCCCCCCGTTATGGGAACTGGTCTCATGGTTCAGTCAATCTGCCTCCCACGTAGTAGCAAGGGTCTGTATTCTGTCAGGTGCACTGCTGGGATCAAGGGGTTGAATGACACTTTGCTTCCTGAGTAGCAGAATTAAATTCTGTTATCCCTTTTACTGGAGCAAGATCTGGATAGTTTGGAGCAAAAATCAGCCTCTCTTCTTTCTAACCAACCTACACATTTTAATTCAAACCAGTGATATAAATACTCATACCATTTATACAGCCCCACAAAGCAATTCTCTTTTCTGTCTACACTACATACTCAGGATGAAAAGAAAGCAATTTCCAGTTCTGCTGCTATTTTTAATTTGAGGAATGGAAACTTGAACTTGAATTCACCATTAAAAATAGTTTGTTTCTATAGGAATGTGAAAAATGTGGATCACTGGGAACAGTTGTTTTAAAAATATAAACTTTTATTGTTACTGCTAGGAAAGGTGGGTAAGTTTTATATAAATTCACCTAGATTATGTAGGTTAGGAACTGTTATGAGCAGTTAAGAGATAGAAGGGTTAAATTTGGAGACCAATAACCTTCATCATGTCCTTTTTAATGCAGTAAGATGCACTTAGACTCTGTCCCCACACGCTGCTATAAAAGCATTAGGAAAGAGTAAATTGTTTTTAAAAATATTTATATTTAATGGCTGTGTTGCAACTACTCAGCAAATCTCTACTGGCTCTTTTGTTCCAGGCTTTTAGAAATAAGTACATTATCTGATTTTTGCAGAATAGTGCTCTTTCCAAATAAATGGAGTAATAAAATGATTTCACTGGCCATCTTAAAACATGAGTGATAGTTTAGATGAGCACATTCTTTCAGATGTTTAGAAATTCTCCTTCTGCAATTGATTGCCATCTACACAAGACTGGGTTTGGCATTATTATTAACTCCTGGTTATAATTTTTGAAGAAAAAAAATTACATTTTTAAAGAATAATTACTTCATTTGAAATAGTTATACTGCAATGGAATCAAATTTTGGTCATCTTACTCCTGCACATGGATTCATTTAATTTGAATGGCCTCGTAAGATACTAACACTACAGAGACATATAGATATCCTTAGCATTATTCACTATGAGCAGACTGACATTAATGGAAGTGCTATGTAAAGTTAAGAACAGGGACACTTTAGCAAGACAAAATGGTGATGGGAGGGGAAGTTAACTATCAAAAATGGTGTTCTGGTTGTTTATAAGATAGGCAGAGGGTAGGAGTGTTACCTCATCCTTGGCTTTCCCTGTAAAAGACCGAACACCACAATGCCTCGAGCTCCTTCACAGTTCAAATCCGTGGAAGTTGAAGAGGCACGGCACTCTGGACGGCTGAGTTCAGACCTTTTAAGAACACTGCTTTTCTAGGCTCATGGTCTTTTTCAGTCTAATTGACAGGTATGACAAATGTTTGTGTTGTACTTTCAGATCTTGAAGAGAAAGAATATTTATGTTTTAACTTGGTTTTCACAGTATTTGTTTGTACTATTTTATGCAATAAAGTAATCGTGTAATTAGTAATCCAAAAATGGTGGTGTCCACAGGAACATTTCCATTTTGCTTGAGCCACTAGACAGAAAAGCTTCAGAAGGTTTTAGAACATTCCTGCACTGGCCCCTGTGGATTGTCAAAGCAACATCATTTTTCACTTCTGATTTGTGTGGGATTTTTATTTTTGTCCACATCTGCCTTTATTGTTTAATTTAATGGATTTACAGGCTATTGCTGGGAAACAGACCAGTTCCAGAACCGTTAATTAAGTTCTACGGCCAAAAAGCAGCAAACCGAATGATATATTGGGAGCCTTACCGCTGTGGCTACCTGCTGCCTGAGGAGACAGTTTGTCCCAAAATAGCAAAGAGTCTATCCCTTGTCATCCCATTCATTTTTATTTAAAGAATCTGCTCTGCAGCAATGTCTGCCAGGTAATTAGCCTAGTTTCAAGTGACCCTAATAACATGTGGCATACACTCAGCCTTCTCTGTAAACTAAGTATGATCCCATCTGTGTACAGCCACAAGGATGCAGCTTACCACTGCAAACGACAGACAGGGACATGTTTTCTGTTCATATACACAGGAACAGCTGGAAGCTGAGAAAATACAAGCAAGGAGTTGCCAGTATGAATGTAATGAACTATCCAGTTGCTGACCTCAGAATCCATGGAGGCCTTAGAATAGTGGCTTTGAGCCTTTACCTGGAAATTTTAGAAAAGATATATATGGAAAATCTGGAGGATGTGATCATACCATCATTTGTGATGTAGCTTCAGGCTCCCTTCATGAACGAGGCAAACAAAGCCAGGGGGCAGCGATCGCTAGAGTAACGCTCAGCATAAGGCACAAGGTTGTTCTTAATTCATGGACCAGGCAACGATCTGCCTCGCCACATCATTTAGGGGATATATGCTGAAGACAGAGTTAAACAGAGGACTCAGGTGATGGGCAAGGTATTTATACCTTCCATGTTCCACAGAGTGGAAGAACAGAATGGAACTTTTATATAAATGGAAGCTTTTATATAAACTTCATGTGGTTTTCTTAAGGCCACCTAACCCAGAATTCAGCAGACTGGGTAAGAATTAGTTTTGCTTTAGTTTGAAGTAATCTCCTGTCGCTGTGGAGGAGAGAGCTTGAAAATATGTACTACAAAGGCACAAAAAGCTGGACGTAGTTAGCATTAAAAATACATGACTAACTCACTGGCAAAAGTCAGCATCATAGTTTTTACCATCTAGCTCATGATTTCTGAGCATCTGAATGGCAACACTGTGTCCTTCAGAGAATTTCCTTTGAGTAATTCCTATGTTGTCATTCCTGTATTGCAGATGGGGAAATTGCGGCCAAATGTGCTCTGCCTGAGGTCTCACGGTGAGCCAGGGGCACTGTAACAGTGGCACTCAGAATGCCAACACCTGCTCCTTGTACTTCTTCAGCAACAAAGTTTTCGGTAAAATCAGCAGAAATGCAGGATGACTGTATGCCCTGAAGAGACTGCAAAGGCTTCTGAACAGGAATTATGAGCCACTGCATCAAAGGCCCCATGCTTGACATTTATTGGCTTTTTGATGAATGTTGGGGTAATTTTACTGTCAACAGTGTCTCGTTAGGAGCCTGGCAACGTTTTTTCTGACCATTATCTTGCTCAATATCACATTGGGTTCCTACAAAGAGCAGAGATTTTATGTAAAACCCATCTATCTCTGTAGCTGCAAAATTTTCTAATAATTCTACATTTAAATAATCTCATGGAAATGCTAGCTGCCTTCTCTAAGCAATAAGGACAATAGACAAATGGTTAAATTTCCATGAAGACCTACAGCTATAGGACAAACCTCATACTGCAATGAGTAGGATTCATTTGTCTTGATTTCACTGGTATTGCACCTCAATTATACTAATTCTGAATTTAGCCACTGAGTAATGCATCCCCATCCTGGTTTACGCTCACAAAGCAGGAAAAAAAACATCAGAGCTATACCTTTCTCACTCTCCATTGTATGATGTACCACTTCCTGACTGCTTGTTGTCAATATTAGGAATTATTTTTGTCAAAACCATAGCTTTTATAAAAATAGTAGAACTGTACCCCTACTACCACTGTGTATTTGGAAAGGGGAAAATCATTCATTAACCTTTGATGTGGCCAACTATAGTAATTTTCATGATATGACTTTTAAAATGTTAACAGTTATTTTAAATATTTGTATCCTGGAGTTGTGATAACAGGAGCATCACAGGGTTATTGTATATTTTATTGATTATGTTTGTTATAGAGAAAAAAACTGAAAACAAAACCAGATGCTAAATAACAAATTGAATTTGTACTACTAAAATTCAAGCCAGATTCATGGACTTGATTCATGACTGTTGTTCATAGCTACTTAATACAAGAGAGTTTCATTTTCCCTCTTTAGGTCAGATAGTGTTTTCAGCCTGCCGAAAGCAAAACTTGTAACACAGTGGAGTTAACTAAAAATGAGAAACATTCCCGTAGCCTAGATCAAAACACAGCTTTTAAACTAACTTTAATAGCAGTGGAAGTTAACCTGTTGGATTTAATACAGATATAGGTATTGATCTCATCCACCGATTCTGCTGAAGGAAAGTCACCTCCTGGAAAGGCAGAACAGGTATGGATGGCAACATCTTAGACTATCTGCAACTTGGCTCATTAGAGCCATATGTCACTGAGGTCTGATGTAATGGGTCATGTCTAAGAGAGCGGAAGCTCCAACTGTAGTCTTCCTTCTGAAGGAGTTTTTAAGGACAAATTAACTGCAATAAGATAATGTTGATGTTCAGGCTGCCTCAGCTGCTGATGACAGAGAAGGTGTTAGGTCTTCCAAAGTGGCACTCAGATTTTATTCCAGACCTGTCCTCCTATAAGCAATTACAGAGGATGAAATCATTTTTGGAAAAATGAGCGGTTTCCCCTGTCAACTCTGCCCTGTCAGCATCAAGGATAATGTGATATATACCTGCTCCGGTCTTCTCTACTTCCTGGCCCAAAATCATTCTCAGTGGAGACACTGAGTGGTGCTTCTGGAAAGAAACAATAAAGAATTAGTAAAACATATATAGAACATGGGGGAAAGGAGAAAGCAAATGAACACATAAAGTCATTCTCCTAATGTGGTCTCCAGTCTAGATATAAATATTTTGTTCCTTGTACCTGTTTAATGAAATATACCCTTCATGCCATTAAAACTTTATCATCTGTTGTTTAAGGGAGTTAATCCTATAACAAAAATCTCTGTTCTGAGTGTTAGAATATTGTATAAACATAGACATAGTCTCCCTTCTCTTTCAAGACCTCATTAGATTGGGTTAAAAATGGTTTAAAATTAGTGTGCTTTTTCTTGCTTTTTTATTTTTGAGTCCTTAGTGTGAAGTCAGAACTCTTACTAGTTTTTGCTCTCCCTCCTTGAGGGTTAATTTTTAAATTTTTTTTATTTTTTAATGAATGCTGAGATTTTTACACAAGTACACAAATCTGGAAAGCTTTACAAAATAATGCATATCACATTTTAACAACTGCTAACACTGCCATAAATACTGGAGTGGGGGAAAGCATCAGGTTTTAATGCAAAACCTGTAAGAAATTAAAGAGACGTAATAGATGAAACAGCAGGGTAATGAGAGAACTTGGTTCTCCAAAAGAAGGCCCTACAGGAGAAATACTGAGGTGCTCTCCAGAGCACCCATGCAGAGGACTGGAACACTGACCTAGTTTACCCCTTTTTCATTGGGAACAGCAAGAATATTCATGCAAGGACGATCAGCCCCTTATTCATTAGCCTAGGTTATTATTAATTATCAATATTATTACTTATTATTATTGCTATTATTCTTGCTATAACCTACTTAATACGGTGACACCCCTACAGTTCAGGAATTTTAAATTTTGATGTCTCCTCCCCATCGTTGGGCTTAGAAACTGGTCTTAATCGCTGAAATCAGAAGCCTCTGCTGCTTGCGTTGGGGAATAACATTTGTCTGGCAGCAAATGCAGACTTTCAGCCTTTTACACAGCCTGTGAAAAAACACTTAGTACTTATTTACCATGTACTCAGCATGGTAAAATGTAGGTTGTCGAAGGTAACAGTCCTTCTTGTTTGCTGTCTGTGGATATTCCTGTAAGCTTTTACTCTTTTTCCACATAAGCATTTACTCAGAGCAGACAATCCAGAAATATTTCCATGGACAGCTTGAAACCTTTATGAGACGCTGGATAATTGAAATGTAACACCAAATTATTCAACATTCACAACTACCAAACTAGCAAAATCCAAACAGTAAATTTACCACAGCAAAAGTCCTGGTAAAGAGCTCAGTAGCAGTGCATAGGCTAAAAAAACCCCTGTTAAAATGTCCTATTCATCACTATAATATTTGAAAACATTCCTATAAGCCATTTGTTAAATAATTCTGAAACATCAAGAAGAGGAAAAAAGATTTTAAAGCCCTGGACCAAAAAACACCCCAAACCCTGGATTCACTTCCTGGCTTTCTCACAAAACTCCAGTGTGACCTTGGGCAAGCTGATAGAGGCAGAAAATAAACGTGACTGTCTAGTCCAACCTCCTATTTATCATAGGTCTTACTTCTTGGCCCGCTTACCCCAATACGTCATTTGACTGAATTGCAGCTTTGGTTGAACTAAGGAATTATCTAACCTTGTAAAGAAAAAAAAAAAAAAAAAGAAAAAAAAAGAAGGTGCCAACAGCATGATCCATTCTCCTTGCAGTCAGAACTTGTGGCTTATTTCTGCTTTGAATTCATCTGACTACAGCTTCCCGGCAGGGTAAGAGCTGCCTTTTTGTGGGCTCAGCTCGATCTTTCAGTATCTCAGTGGCCTATATGTAAACTGAGTCTCATCTTTCTTTTTTCTTTTTTTTCCCCACTATCTTTTATCTGTCTTGTCTCTGTAGACCGTAAGCTCTCAAGGGGAAAATTTGCTTTTTTGATGTGTACACTCAACAGCTTAGACTGGACTCGTCTTTGATGTGGGATGATTGATAGGTAGCATCCGAGTTACAACAGTGAGAAAGTACATTAAAAAATCAAGCAATAAACCTCAAAAATCTCTGTGTGAGGAAGGTTCCTTCAGTTTATCAGAGATTCTCAGAAATCCTTGTTTGTGCTACAACAGAAAATACTTCCTTTTTAAAGTGATGGCACTATATAGCAAACTGTCAGCAGAGGGCAATAACAGCTCGCATCTTGAAGCAATTCCTGGTTATTCTGTTAGGCCAGTTCTGACAGCGTTGTTTTTCTACTTGACTGCTCACAGGGAATGAGCCTCTAGTTTAATCAGGCAGCTTTCTGAACTGCATGTGCGAGAAAGTACTCCTGGAAGTCATGCAAGTCATGGGTCTAAACTCTATTCTCCCACTTTCCCTGCAGCCCCTGTCTCTGCATCCGCACTGATTACTTTGGAGGACCAGTAATCTGATAATCAAGATGGGTGCCTTGGTACTGAATTCTAGGAAGATCTTTGGAAGCAAGAGGAGATCCTGTTCTGCTTTAAGAAATACAGCTGTGAGAAATACAGATGTGTTTGGGGACCTGGACCACTCAGCAGAGCACAGTTTGAGAAAGCCTGGCTGTTCTGGTGTTCCTAGTGAGTTTTAATTTTAGATCCAATTGAGTTTGTGTAGATTGGTAAGAGGTTCTGGAGGGAACAGGTGATTCAGAAAGACCTTCCAGGAGACTGGATAAGCAAGCCAGGCAGAAGAGGTGAGTGGAGTGTGACAATCATGCCTTCACACCTCAGATTTTCAGGAATAGGTAGCAATTCAGAAGACGGGTCTCGCAGCCAGAGTTCAGCCAGCAGGACTTCAGTGTCACTCTTCCACCGTCCTTAACAGGTGAACTAAGTGACATCATGTCTTCTCTTCATGACTCAGTTTCCCCACCTGTAAAGGAAGTTATAAAGTTCTCTGTGACACACTAAAAGCAGTGAATGATAAAAAAATAATCAACTGTGTTACTCACAGCTTGGTGGTGAACTAATGTGCTTGTCACACTGCTGGCCCAGAGTCTGCTGGGTAGAGAAGAAAACTGCTGAAGGTGTTAGTCCAGATGGACTGTAAATGCCAAGGCACAGCAGGAACTGTTGAAAAATAAAAATATTCACTCAAGTCCTCTCCCAACAGGAACAATATTCCAATTGTAAAGCAGATATTCTGCCGAGTCATTCCATCCCTCAGGGCAGGTGAACACTTTGCAAGAGTCTGCAGTAGTAATCATTAGACTATTGTAAATATTAAAGAATACAAATGTCAGGTGTCTCTTTATCTGAGCTTCAGCTTTACACCTGGTTTCATGAACAGTAAGAAAGCGTGAACACCCATAGTGATACCACTAATAATATTTGGCATTTCAGGGAACACTGGTTATCAGTCTGAATTAAACGATTCTCCCCAAATTCCCATACTGTAGAAAAAGGATGGGGAGCAATTACATTGTTCAAAACCACCAAGCCTGTAACTTCAAACATCAAAAGAGCCAGTACACTGGGCTGTGCTGAAGCTGCAGAGGAATTCAAATAAACAACATGCAATGACCAGCTATGGAATGCAGTGAACCCAGCTAGGTCAACAAGCATACCGATAAGCGTGCAAGGTGACAAGTGGGGTCCAGCCCTGACTAAACCTCCAGGAGTCTGTGGTAATGGGGTAGAGGGTATGTCAGCTTTGTGCCCAGCAGCTTCTGGACAACCCTCACCAGCAGACTGACTGGAAGATGTAATTTAACTGCTTCATCAGTTTTCACTACAAAGGCTCCACTTCAGCTTCACTACGAAGGCTCCAGAGTCATCCCTGTCAGTCATGATTCAATGCCTTTTCCACTAGACAGCCTTCAGGCCTGTTGTACAATTGCGCACCTACACAGCTGAGACAGAGCTGATCTGTGCCCTCTGTTTCATTTTCCTCTCTGCCACCTTTGATCCTTCTCTGACTCAGTGTGGAGGCTTAAGCTGGTTCATGCAGAAGCCATTTCAGACTGTGGTCATCTGTAACCACAGAAATCAAACCACTGCCAGTAACAACACTAAAAGCAAGCAATTGAAACTTTGAAACAAAAAGCACATGTTACCTTAGAGTGATAAGCAGCTATAATAACAGACCTGGCAAGACAGTATTTTAAGCCAAAAATGCACTAAAGAAATATTTTTGCAACCTTTTTTGAAATCTTTTCTTCAAAAAAGCTAAAATTTTTTTTTTTTTTTAGGAAAAAGGTACTGAACATCTGTTTTGAGCAGTTTTTTTTTTCTTCCTCTTAATTAAAACCCTACATCTTAAAGGGTTTAAACAAAAATTTTTGCAAGCATTTCCACATAGATGAAAAAAAACCCTAATTCTTTTACGTGGACAAAGAGTTCCTGTTAAGGCAGTGGTTACATAGAAGATACAAAAATAGCTGGTAACATAAGTTACCAGCCATTAAGAAATCAGGTGCTAATGAGACTGCTCAGTACTGATTCACTACTGCCCCGTGGCTATTCCATGACAGCTCTTCCAGGAGGTTATCTCTAGCAGCCATGAGTCAGATCACTGCCTCTGTGCCCATCCTTCTACAGGAAACTCCCTACAGAAAAGCTGGCAGGTACGTCCTTAAAGGCAAAGGAACCAGGGTCTTCCCATGCTTTGGCTCTTCCAATTGCAAGAACAGATCAGAGAGGCAAGCTTGGAGTGAGCACAGATAAAAACAGCCTGGTAACTCCCTGTATACTGGCACAGGCAGGAACCCGTCAGCATTGTAAAGGTACAAAAGATGGCTGTGAGCCAGTTTTGCTCCTGTTGGTCATTGAGTTGATGTTGGCTCTGACACTTGTGATCTTGAACATTCAGGCCTAGAGGACAGACTCTTTACTTCCTAAATTAAAATCCTGGCCTCAGTTACCCTAGGCAAGGTTAATGACTATAATTTATTAGAAGGCCTATAATGGCTTGTTGAATGATGTTGAAAATGGTAGTTTCATGAAAACAAGTTACAAAGTGTACCAACAAACAAAAGGTTTGCACTGTAACTCCTTTTAAATGGAACAGTTACAAGCCATGCATTTGTCACCTCTTTTGGGCCAAGAACAATGCATTAGTATGTACCTACCATAAATATACGGGTGCCCTATACCATACTGTTTGTTGATGTGCCAAATGCCACTGCATGATAGTTTCTTTTCCATCATCTGCACTCCACGGACTTCACAAGAATGGCAGCTACAGCAGGGTCTGCATGGAACGCAACAAGTGAACTAGCTGTAAACCATCGCTCTCATTGCTGTCTTCCTCTATCAAGACTCAGTGAAGCAGCACCCTTCATTGTGAGAACCAGCAAAGTATCCATAGGCATTACCTCCCAAGAGGCAAGGGCTAGCAAGAGAGGAAGGAATTAGTGCACAGGTGACCTCACCTGTTTTGTTTGTACTGATCTTATTCATAAAACAATTTTATAGCTATTAAAGAAAAACTCAATATGAAAGACTGGCAATGTTACTTTGGTATTTAGCATTTGCAAGAGACCATGCATGGCTGGAACTCAAAAAAGCCTCCAGCATTCAAACAATTTTCTCCTGTTCCCAGGGTCATATTCTCTCACTAGCCTATTGCAAATCTCCTGATATCCGGTGTCCGGAGTTCAGGTCCCCATCCAAAAATGATATCCAAGACCAGAGCTAATTGTCTAAGTTCCTTCTGTAGTTATAAAGAGGAATAAATCCTTCAAAAGATCAAAATACCTGAAATGCTGGGAGATACAGAGCTGCCTAGCAGTAGCTGGTAGGGAATGGAGGTCTCTGAAAACTTGACCTTCACGAGAGAGCTCCTTGGGAGCTGGAGTCTGACACATTGTCCTGAGCACAGGAATGTTTTCAAGAGTAGAAAAGGGACACTGTTTTCCTCTTGAAACCCACAGAAGATTGTAAAATAAACTTTTAAAATGTTATTTTTCACTTATATATAGTGCCTTTGCCTTTATTTAAGGGTCTGAATATTGCTCTCATCTTGGTATGAGCCTTTTTTGAGATACCCTTTTTTTTAATTGGGAATGCCTCTCCCATTCCAATTTTAGAGGTGCACAAGATAGCAGTGTCCTGACCTTAGAAACTGAGCTGTTAGTGCAAGATCTGGTACTAATCATCACACTACCTCTTCCATCTGTCTTTGCACAGCATCAAGAGCAAAAGGGGGGGGAAAAAAGAAGTAACAAATGTGCTTTCACTCCTCACTTCTAAGGGTGAGATTTCCCTTTTATGGGGCAATCTCTCAAATTATTTACTATCAGAGCCTGATATCTTTAATGGTACCTTCTTTTACCAAGAGAACAAATTATTCTGTAAAAAAGCCAGTTCTTTGCTCATTGCCATTGCCAGCTGCATGCAAGTACAAAATTACAAAGCACTCACTTAGATGAAGTGAACACTTCATTAAACAATTAAGCAATAAGGCAGAACAAAGGCTGTGGTTTCCAGGCCTTGTTCTGTAATTGTATCCTACAGCATGAGGAGAACCAATGCTCAAGCATAGAGTTGCAATTTAGGCTAGGATTATCCTCTAATAGCCTTGTCCTGTGGGATTAGAGGATTGCCACGACGGCGAATTTTTTTATCCATCGACGGCAATGTAAAATACATGATTTGTCCTTGAAGATCTGTAGATGAGGACTTCCATCCCTCTTTCCTCCTTTCATCTTCTTGCTTCTCGCCTTGATTAGAAGCTTTTATCTCTGCTTTCACTTTCTGAACCATGAAGGTTATCCACGAGCCCAGTTTCTATGAAGGTACTGTACATAGAAACTCAATTCATAAGTAAATATCACTGAGGCTCCCCAAATACACTGTGGACACTTTGAGCCTGAGTGACATGAGGATCAAAAATGTGTAAGCCACGATGTTAAACAAGGTTACGTTTGTGCTGAAATTTTCTGTTCACCTCACACAGCATGTGCATCTAGGAAACTTTCAGGTCAAACTGAGAGGCACCTACAGAGATAAGGCAGATGCAGGTTTAGATAGCTGATAAGCAGAGATTGTTTGGATTGCAGATGAAATGTAAATGTCTAAAGTCCATCTACACTCTGCTACAGAGCTCTAAACCCCTTTCTTGATCTAATAAAGGCCTGGTTCAGCTCCTAATGAAATTACTGGGATTTGTTGCACTGACTTGAAGCTGACGCTGGACAGAGCCCACAGCCTACCAGAATCCCTTTCCAAAACAGTTACAGAATATCCTGGATGACAATGGCAAGTCCTTCCGTCAAACATGACATATAAGGAATCCCTCCATGCTGCTCTCCTTCTCCATAAACCATTCAATTCTGCTGAAAGAGAAAATACAGCTCAAGTGCAAAATACAGCTCACTGTATAACAGGACACCCTGTCCTTGGGAAATGGAATTAAGATCATCCAGACTCATATCATGGGCCAATGGAAGACCATTAGAAGAATTAACTTTCAGTTCTAACAGGAATCAAACCAGAATTAAAAACAAACGAACAACAACAACCAAAAAAAAAAAACCAACCAAAAAACAAACAAAACAAAAAACCAAACAAAAAACCCACACCCAAACCATAAAAACCCACCACAATTTAAAAAAACAAGTTTATTTCTGAGTATATGTATTTTATACTCTCAGAGAATAAATCATCTTCTATATTTCTTTGAGTCTACTTGCATTCCTCTCCTTTAGAAATAATATGATTAATATTTAATTCAATTCAATGACATATGTCTCCCTTCCCCACAGGAAAATAAGTTGCAACCATTTCAAACTCGCTGACACTGGAAAATAACTAGCTGTCTATACTCTTTGGGATGTATGGGAGAATAAACTATCATTAAATGTCAGAAAACATATGTTTTAAACAGTAGAAGCCAAGGAACACCTACTAGGTATACTTTTCTATTGCATTAACGCTATAGGAACCTTATAAAACTGGGCCACTTTGAACCAGATACTGCAAAACCAGCAGAAGGCAATCCCACCCTCCTCTAAATTGACAAAACATGGGAAAAGGGAAGTAGTTGCTCTAAGAGTAGGACCTGCTGAAGGAACAGATGAAGGACTAGATCCAATAAAGGATTTAAGAGCCAAAACTAGAATTTAAGTGAAACTGAGGTACTGAACGCCAAAAATATACCCCAGCTCCGCTTTCTTTCCCCCCAGCTGAACTGCAGACAAACCTCCCAGACAGCACAACTCTCTAGGTAACTTCTTACTCTGTAGATTTCTTCTCATACCTGCAAATCTTGTCTCAGCAGTGCGGTGCACTAACATCAAAAGTAAGGTGAGGAGAGAAGTTAGGTCCAACCTACTAGACAACTCACTAGTAAGCCTATCAGATTCGGCTCTGCAGCCACCAGCAAGGAAGAGGGACATGGCTTGATGGAGAGAGAAGGCAGTAGGAAGCCACAAAGGCAAGGCAATATGGAGAGTTCTGGAGAAAGAGAGTGCGTCAAGAGGCACTGGTGGGATGGGGGTGATGGTGAAGAAGGCAGAAGGAATGGCTTGGGGACAGTGAGATGGCCTCAGCAATACAGGAAGAAGATAAGGTACTGAAGAGAGAAGGGGGTAGGGGTGAATCTGGGGATCCAGACAAAGGCGAAAGGAAGACTGTGAAGGCTGGCTGGAGAGAAGTTAATAACCACAGCTCTTGATGCCTCCAGCTGTGCTGCTGTACAGGTACAGAACGGCACTGCCCCCAGCAGCTTCAGGACTATTTCTCAATTAAGTTAGAACATAACCTGGAAATTAGATATTCTTCTGGCTTAATTGCAAATAGGACTAAATGCTAAAGGCATTCGTAGAGAGCGCCCAATAAATGCTGACTGTCTCGGCTCTCCACAGATCCTATCTTGGCCATTTTTTACTGCAAGTGATGGTATCTCAAGTGCTTGTCTAGGAAGAGTCAGTCTAGGAGACTCAATTGTCTCTGAATCATCAGACTGTTACAACTCATCTCTCACTTTCCACACATGTACCCTAATCACCCAGGGGAGGAATGGAAGTTGCTCTCTGCAGCTTAAAGGGCGGTATTTAAAACCTCCCATCTTTTCTTATAAGAAAGTTAACACTTGTAGTTCTTTTAGAACTTGGCTCACCATTTTTGGAGTTCCACATTCCTGTCCCTGTGGCAGCGGATCTGGTTTCAGAGGTTGCTATCTGTGTCCCTCAACTTAAAGTTTGGTTTTGTCCCATGACACTCTAAACCAAATACAAAAATACCTGGGTATAAAAAGAAAAAATATAAGCTCTTTCCAAAAATGTTCATAGAATCATAGAACAGCCCAGGCTGGAAGGGATCTCAAAAGATCATCTGGTCCAGCCTTTCATGGGAAAGAGAGCCTAGATGAGATGATTTAGCACCCTGTCCAGTCACATATTGAAAACCTCCAGTGATGGCGACTCTACGAGGTCCCTGGGGAGGTTGTTCCAGTGAGTGATTGTCTCACAGTAAAATATGTCTTTATTATATCAAGATGAAACCTCTTCCAGTGCAACTTCTACCCCTTGCTCCTTGTCTTCTCCATGTGGCTCCTTGTGAAGATAGAGCCTCCGCCCTCTTTGTAGCAGCCCTTTAAGTATTGGAATACTGTGATGTAGTTCCCCCCGAGCCTTCTCTTCTCCAGAGAGAAAAGACCTAACTCCTTCAGTCTTTTGTCACAGGGCAGGTTCTCTAGCCCTTTGATGATCTTCGTGGCCCTCCTTTGGACCCTCTCCAGTCTGTCCGTGTATTTCTTGAATTGCAGAGACCAGAACTGGACACAGGACTCCAGGTCCTGACAAACGCTGAGTAGAGTGGGATGATCATGTCTCTATCTCTGCTAGTAATGTCCCTGCAGATGTAGCCCAGCATCCGATTTGCCTTCATTGCTGCAGCAGTGCACTGATAACTTGCATTCAGCTTGTTGCCCACCAGGACCACCAGGTCCCTCTCAGCAAGGCTGCTTCCCAGCCAGACAGATCCTGGCCTGTATTGGGCTCCTGGGCTATGTTGTCCCAGGTGCAGGACTGTACGCTTGTCTTTGTTAAACTTCATACAGTTCTTGCTAGCCCACTCTTCCGGCTTCTCCAGGTGTCTCTGTAAGATGGCTCTCCCTTCTGATGTGTCCACCTCATCGCCCAGTTTAGTGTCACCAGCAAACTTGGTGAGGGTGCTTTCAATCCCATCATCCAGTGTTGATCAGCATGGGGCAAAGTATCGATCCCTGGGAGACCCCACTTGTGACAGACTGCCAGCCTGAGTAAAGACCATTGATCACCACCCTCTGAGTGTGGCCTGTGAGCCAATTTCTTACCCATCTCGCAGATCACCTCTCCAATCTGTATCTTGCAGGTTTGTCTTGTTTGTTTTAACCTAGATCACTACACAGACCTGACTGACAGCCCACAAAAGCCATTGAATTGGTACGAGAGAGGCAGCAGTGACATCTGGGCTGGGACGTCAGACGAGTCACAGACAAATCCCAAAGTTTTAATTACTGTAAGTTTATCTCACTGTCTGGAAATTCATTCTGCCATCTAGGCACTGAAAAGCAAGGTGTGCTGTGACACCAAAGCCTTTCATTGGCTCTAGCTGTAAGTGCCTTGCCAAAAAAAGGACATGGTCAATCACGAGGAAAAGTTGTATAAATGAGTCATGAAGCATATCTCGTGCGGGATTACTGATTGTAAACAAGAATAACAGTGACTGTACGCTACCTGATATTGGTACAATACTTCATACAATAAGCCATGGTCTTGCCTTGAGGTTTCCAATGGCCACTCTTACACAAAAAACAAATCATAATACCATGTTTATCACAACAGTAAGTCAACTATAAAGACCATAAATGTAACAACCTTCATGTTAGCTAAACCCTGTTTCTTTCATGGTTATCTCATATCCCAGTGCACATTTATTCCCTATTTTGTCTATCCATTGCCTTATGTTCAAAATGTAAATTACCAGCTTTCTGAAACATGGATTTTTTTTTAATTTTTATACACACACACACAAGGGGGCTCTGAATTTTACTGTGGACCTTTCTAAGCCTACTGAAATTCAAACAAAAAACAGCTTTCCATCATTTTACATTTGCTTCCTGACTGCTCAGTTCTACCAATTGCTTATCAAATCCAGACCACAGGCAGAGAAGAGAAAAAAAAAAAAAAAAANNNNAAAAAAAAGAAAAAAAAAAGACACAAGACGAAAACTATTTGTGAAGGAAGTCCAGAACAGGTGAATAAGATCCCCTTTCATCACAGTTGCTTAGTTCAATGTGTCTAGTCTCAGTAATAATTATAACAAGCACATTCTGTTACAAGAAACTTGAATTTTGGCCTGTAACACAAGGAAAAGTCAGATTGCCAAGAAGAGTTTTGCAAACATGGGCTTGTTCTAGTGGCTCTGGTTTGGGCAGCATTTCCAGAGGGGCTGAAGAATGGGCTTCCTATACACAGGACGGTACCGACACCGACAGCTGGGTATGTTGTGATGTCGATGTTGGAGTATGACAGAATTTAGAAATGCACATAAAATACTGTTTTGCTTTATTAAGTAGCAACCAGAAATGTCAGTATCACATGTTAATTAATGATTAATGTTAGAGGAAGGAGATGCATGCCTGACATATTTTTAAACTGGTATAACAAGTTTTCACAGTGAAGAGGAGGGAAGTTCTCTATAATACATAGTAATGGGCTGTGTACTTGGAACTGTGCACCATAAATTTCCCCACCTTCAGGACAGAATGTGTCAACACACAATTGCTCTCCTAGAAAAAAGTCAGTGCCGGGATTAGCAGTTGGTAATGTTGAAGAACGAGGAAAGAAGAAAAAACATACAAATGATGATCAAAAGGACAAAAAACTCTTTCAGACACACCTGGGGTAGAAAAATGTAGACAGAGCACATTTTTAACGTAAGATTAGACCTGATATTACAAGGTGCTGAGAGTAAATCAATACATAAAGAAAATAACACTGTGGAGCTGACAAAGCCCTGGAACTGTAAGAGCTTCTTCAAGGTGATGTCCTACTAAGCAAGGAGGGCTTTAGCTCAGGCAGGGTGAGTTAGCATATACTTACACCTAATGCTGTAAGAATAATAGACGGAAGTTATCTAACATCCCACACTGATGAATCTCAAAGCACTTTGCATCGGTGTATCGATGCTCCCACACTGGAAATCAGTAAAGTACATGCTTGCCTTTAAGTACATTCTTGAATTCAATATGTTTCCCAAAGGAAGATGTATTCCTTAACCTGGCTCCACATTCTGTATGTAGTAGACACCACTCCCACTTTGCTCCTTGATGAAAAAAGGCACTTTCTTCTCCTGTATTGTGTAACAGATGTTACATGGGACAGTCATGATCCTGTACCAAGTTGTTGGGAGGGCCAAGAATAAAAAATAGAGGTGGGATTCATCCAGCCTAACATTAGCAAGCTATAAACTAGGTCTCCAGTCAAGAGAGACACATAGGGTTGTGGTCAGGCATCACCACTCTACAACCACTGGAGACATATTTCTTCACAACGTGATTTGTCCAGCCTGTCTTAAGCTGGTGGAGATACCCTATCTCTCTTGACTGTGGAATGACTAAACAGCTTAGATTAGACACCAGCTTTAAAATAACCAAAAATTACATAACGTAAATCTCTTTTGGGGATCTCAACCATTTGCTTTCCTCCTGGACACCACTCCTGCAGCTCTGGAGGATGCTCAAGAGAAAGCTGCAGATTGGGGATGGTCTTACCATTTCTCAGCCCTTGCTGACCCACATTGCACAGCTCCCCCTTCCTGGTCCTGTTACACCATTTATTTTGGGTAGGGTCGCATCTTTTTGAAACATCTCCATCTTCCATACTTTAAGGTACTTCCTGCTCTAGAAGTATTTTTGCCAACCCAACATGGGTGAGAAATAAAGATTTCTGAGAGCAGCTTGAAATTTCTACAGTGTAATATAAGTCAATTTGTTAATTTGATGGCTGCCTTGACCTTACACAATAAAGGAGGGAGGGGACATGATTACTTGATAAATACCAGCGAGTATGATGATACATTAGCAATAAATAAGAGTACAAATAGGCAATATTTGTTATTGAGCTGTTAAATATACAGGTGGCACAGATTAACAGGACACACACACCCCTTTCTTTTCCTCACGCAAGAGGGAGGCTCAAGCAGAGAACACCTCAGGCCAGTCGTTTTTGACCCTCTGTTTTCACCTCTTTTACCCTCAACCTTTGCCGGTAGCTCCGTGGAGGGACAAGCCCCACAGACACCAGATCCGACACAATTTACCCCTCACGATGGGGAGGCCGTCCCCCCTCACGATGGAGGCCGCCCCCACCGCCCTGAGGCGCCAAGGCTGGGCAGGGTTTTACCTCAGGATTCTCAGCGAAACCCCTCCGACTAGCGCGTACTGCAGGCGGCCGCCCGGGAGGGAGGAGTACCGGCCTTACGCCCAGCCCAGAGGGCCGGGGACAAAGGCGGCCGTCCCGCCCGGGTGAGGCGGAGCCGTGACGGGGCGCCGCTCCCCACACGGGACGAACCGGCCCGGCCCGGCGCAGCGCCTGTCGCTTTAACTGCCCGCCGTGGGTGGCGGCCGGGCGCAGTGCGCATGAGTTCGGTGCCGGCTGCTCGGCAGAGCCGGCGCTCGGTCGGAGGTGCCGCTTCAGCCACCTGCCTTGCTGCCGTCCTTCGTCTGGGCTCGTTCTCGCTCCTCGCCCTGCTCTCCGCCGCTCCTGCCGGGAGAGGTGCGGACTGTTCCTCGCAACCGGTGAGTGCAATCTCTCCTCGCCCTGCTCCGGCTGAGGGGATCTTCGCTTCCCCCCTCGCTCCCGCCTCCGGTGTCCGTCTCCCGGGAGTAGGGGCTGGCGGGCGAGGGGAGCCGCCGGCGTGAGGCGAGGAACTCCCGCCGCTCTGCCGGGCTCGGTCTCCCTCAGCGGCCCCTTCGGGGAGAGGCCGCGGAGCGCTCCGCGCGTTTGGCAGCCCTCGATAGGAATGGTTCAATATTGGTCTTATTAGTCACTGATAGATTTTTAATTATTTCCTCCCCCCCTCACGCCAGTTGCTGCGGCTGCTCCGTGTCGCTGCGCGGGTTCTGTCCCCGCTGTTCTCTCCGGTGCGGGCGGGAAGGGGAGACCGGCACAGCCCCGGAGGGGCCCTTGGGACGGGGTTTAGCCCTGTGTACAGAGGCGGGCAGGAGAAAAACTTACTAGCTAACTAACCACTTTCCTACTGTATGCGAGGCATAGTTTCCCAGTATTGAGCTGTGTTAAGGGGTTTTTGTTGGTTTTTTTTTTTTTTTCCTTTGGTTTT